>JANIWL010000029.1:0-121040 GCA_030705075.1 Entelexis geochares | reverse complement strand
CCGACCAGTCCGGCTCGGCCACATCTGGTCGCCGGAACGAGCGCTCGCCGCCCATCGGCGGCGGCGGGCCGAAGTCCGAGGGCCCAGCGCGCTTCGTCCAGTCGAACTCGGGGCCACCAAAGCCCCCGCCGCCCATGCGCGGGCCTTTCTGCTCGGCCACGTTCACGGCAAGGTTGCGGCCCAGCACCTGCTGTCCAGACAGCGCAATGGCCTTTACGAGGCCGTCACGCGTCGCGAAGTCGATGTACGCCGCGCGAACACGGTCGTCCGCGCCCCGGGGCAGACGCATGCTCTCGATTTGCAAGCCGTTGTCCGTCTCGAAAAAGGTACCCAGAGCCTCTTCCGTGATGTCGTAGGGCACGTTGCCAATCCGAGCCGTGAAGGGAGGCACGTCTGGAATAGGAGCGGCTTCGGTCGTGAAGCCGCCACCCGTCGACCAGCCGCCAGTGCGCGGCGCGCCAGCTGCTGCTCCTCCCGCGGAGGTGAGGAATGTGGAGGGCAGCTCGAGCTCGTCGTCGCCCCAGTTTGAGGGGCCCTCATTCTGGCTATGTTGGGACAGGAAATCCCCCAGCTCCAGGGTGACCTGCTTGTTCTTCTTGGGGGCCATTTTGTATTTTTTTGGTTTAGTGAACAGTGAAAATTTCGAGGGGTGTGTAGAGGGCACCCACCGGCCCTAAACCAGGTTGGCTGGGAGCTCGAGGTTGTGAACTAGGGGGGCCAACTCACATGGGATCGTCATATGCGTGGACCTGACGACAGCTAATGAGGCAATTTTGCTCGCGCAACGGGCAGCGTCCGATAATCTCGGCGAATAGTGTTTGCAGCGCGTAGCCCATCGGGGAGCTGTGATTCAAGATGCGGCCAACGCTCAGATAATGGTGGAGAGAAAGGTTAGGGCTCTACCTGTGAGCCGCGACGAGGCTCTTGCGAAATAGACGGTAGTGCTGCGGAACAACGGCAGTATGGGCCATGGCAGTAAGGGGCATGCCGGCACTAAAACGTAGTCTCAGGATCCGTTTAAAGATGATACGAGGCGGGATCGCGCCTTGTTTTAGCCACCGAAAGCTTCATTGTTATGGTGGTGGGGGGAGGGCCCTCCCTTTCACTGAAAGGTGATAATCCGAATCTAGTCTGCACCAACCCTAATCGTGCTGCACCATCTAGATGGGACTGACGCGTGAGTGGAGAGGTGGAAATCCGCGATTTTACATATGTTTGAACGCCCTTCATTGAGCCAGCGAAACAGTCAGAGCAGTGACACTCCCCACGCTTTGGGACCGCCCGCCCGCAGGTCTTGGCGGGGCAGCACACCCCGAAAGTAGATAGCGCTTAGTCATCATAGGCTGCATCATTGTAGTACATCACACTGCCCTAGTCTCCCGCTATATGCATGACAAACAGCGCACTAAGAGAGAGCAAACACTTATGGGGGGAATGTGTGCGTTTAATCTGCGCCGCAGAGAGGTAGGGGCATGCTTCCACTAGAGCCGTTGCCACGAGCGGGAAAACCATGCCTACTGGGGCCCAGGCACTAGAATATAGCCGTACGGCAGTCACACTCATCTGTAAGAATGCTGCCTCATTTATAGCAAGCGGCTTATAAAACTCAACTCGCTGATGTACTAGTGTTCTGCTATTTGGCTATTAGCTCGACGCTGGTCTCGTTAACAAACACCCTTTCCCTTACCGATCAGTGTCAAGGGCGGGGACTGTGGCTAGCTAGCACATATTAAATGCCCGCCCATACAGCGCCGAGGTTAGGTCTAGGGCGCGGGTCATGTTCTCGTCCCTCGCCCGTAGTCAATCTCATTAAGACCTCTCTTTCCACCCCGCCGCAACCAGACCCAGAAGACCTACGTGCCTAAACGCGGTTCAGATGGACGCCGCAATCCCCGAGGCTTCCCTTCGGATGTCTTTGTTCACGAAGTATGGGCAGCTGCAGATGTGGCTGCTTTCGCGCGTTGTCTGGTACGCCGCTCTGTTCTATCTGGTGACACTGGTCGCATTCGCAGTGCTGCGCTTGTTCACCGGCGTCAGCATCAAGCGCATCGGCTATTTCAACCTGCGCCATATTGTCTTGACACCGAAGCAAGGCGTCGAGATCCGCATTGGCAAGCTGGGCCTCTCGCCCCACCGACCAACCGTAGCCCGACCAGGCCTCTTCACATTTATCGTGTCAAACCTTGAGATCGTTCTCGATTTGGACACTATCATCAAGCATGAACCTGAAGCCGATGCCGTGGCAGACCAGAAGCGCCACGAGGATATAAAGTCGGCCAGTCTTCCGCAACAGTCAAGCGATTACCCGGACCCGCATCCCGAGCAGCAGCAGAAGCCTGCTGCCGAGGATAAGCCGACAGCTCAAGATGAGTCCGCAGAGTCCAAAGACCGCATTCGCGCTCGCGGCTTTCCAATTGTGCCGAAGAAGTCGCGCGCCTTTAAGATTTTGCGCTGGGTGATTCAGACACTCCGCGTGTTCGACGTGCAGATGGTCTCCACAGCTGTGGCCTTTACTGGCCTCAACTCTACCATTGCCACGGCCATCAATCTGCGCGTCGATATGCGTAAGACACGCAATGTCAAAGCATCCAACTTCAAGGGAACCCTCGACACTTACAAGCTTGGTGACCATGAACTGCCGCTCAATGCCAAGCTGCACATCACCGAGGTGTACGCGGCCGAATCGCTTGAGGATGAGTCTCCTTGGCAGGTCTTTGAGGACCTCAAGTTTGACGTCCTCGGTGTTTTGGATCTGAAGGAAATGTGTATAAAGGAAGTCGGTGCTCAACTTCATGCTGGGCGCTTCCAGCTCGATGTTGCGCATCTTGTTGAAATGCTTGAGAAGGTCAAATCCATGCGGCAGCATAAGATCCCGCGTGAAGATCGCAAGACAGCCCAGCCTGAGCAGCCGGACCAAGACGGTGAAAGCGACGAGGACAAGGCTGAGCAGGCTAAGGTACTCAGTGCGCAAGACCATCAGCGCATGGTCAAGGGCGCAATGATGCTTCTGCATCTTGTGAATCGACTCCAACTCACTCTCGGTGCCTTCGAAGTTCTGCGCGTACCTGTGCTGCGCGATCCAAAAGATCCCGTGTTTTTTGCCATGTCCATGAAAGACTTCAACCTCGACCTAAGCCGTATGAACCCGTTTTCAAGCGGGTTCAAGTTGCTCTACGATGAAGGTGACGTCGCTCACCAAGCTATCCTCACCGTGGCAAGCCTCACGGCCGGCATAGACACAGGGAGCGAACAGGAAGAAATATTCTACGTTCCTATGCTTACCTCTTTGAGTCGAGGAAATATCTTCTCTAAAACTTTGCGATTTGTGCAGGATGACAACGGTGACCTTCGCAACGAGAGCACTGTACGTTCACGATGGAGCCTCCACTCGCCTAATCTCTCAATCGAACAAAGACAGCTTGCCACTCTAATGCGCGTCATTTTGTCTCATGCCGATAGTTCTGAGAAGAAGAAGAATAAAAACAGAAAAAAGCAACCCTTTGAGGCAGAGTCTCACGCTGACACCGAGGAGAGCCGTGCCAGGAAATCTGGAAAAATTACTATACCCTTTGCAAAATCACTGCCGAAGCTGGACATCGATTTCACCGTAAGCGATCCTGCTTTGCGTCTAGTTTGTGACTCAGGACCGAGATGCGAAGATGCCATGTTCGTCTCATCTTGCCAGCGCATGTTCGCGTCTGTGACCTCGCGCCATCACCCCGAGACAGATACGTATGGTGCCCAGCTGACGTGTGAAACCACTGAGAACCAGATATGGTATCGTAGTGCCGCAGTGCCGCGTTTCGACGTCTCGGAATCCCAGTCGGCCTCCTTGACGGTGAAGGCTCGTGCCTCGCCCTTCTTGGAGGTAGAGGTTGACGGTGCACATACGGGCTTCCATGTAACAGCGCTGCATCATGAGATTTTCTTCGCAATTGGGCTGCTTCAGCGGACAATAAGTCGCCCAATCAAAATCTATCGAGAGCAACATCCGAAACCTCCGATAGTTGAGGGCGGGGAAAATGATGACCTTAACGGTGGTTCTGGCTCCGGGGTCGCCAAGGTAAAAGTGGGACCAATTCGCAAAATCCCCTCGTATGTTGTTCGCATGCGCTTCGTCATGAAATCTTCGAGCGCATCGTTCGCAACCAACCGCTTCCGTGATCAGTCGAATGAGATCATGGGTCTCATGTTCTCTACGGATAATATTGAAGTGGGTTACGATACAAAGTCAAAAGGTATGCACATTAACACATCGTCAGACGGACGGCGTGTGTCTGTGACAGGTAAAACCATTGGCCTTTACAAACTTGACAAGATGTTCTTGGATCCACAACGTCGTGATGAAGAGCTTGTTGCTCGTAACACAATCTGCCTCATTCCCACGCTAGAGGCGCATGCCATAACGCACTCAAGCTTCATGTCTTCAGTTAAGTTGACGATCTCGCCGCGCCTGAAGCTCGCCCTCAACATTAACCTCATTCTGGCCTACTCAGTCGTTAGAGAAGCTCTTGATTTGGCCCGAGGAGCTCATCGCGATCTTGACAGCGGTCCCGAGCGGGACGATGCTCCTGAGCAGGAGTCTAAAGAGACGCCCGAAGAGAAGAAGCCAGAAGAGGAGGAGGCTGTACGCGGCGAGGTCTACACGATTGAGGCACTGGTCGCACGTGCCTTGATTAAGTTTGATCTGCCTAGTGACGACCAAGTGATGATTGAGCTCTGTTCAGCTCGCGTGGTCAGAGACTGGACGTCGAATCCGACTTTGCATACAAAGTCCCTCCGTATGTTCTCCGAGCACCCTTTCCAGCGTGGGGCTTGGTGCGTGGTGATGTCGCTTCTTAATTTGAAAGCGGAGTACAATCTCATGTTCCCCGAGCTGAAAGACAAGATCAATCTGGACCTGGACGGATTCCGAATCAACATCCCTTACAAGTTCAAACTTTACAGGATCATTGATAACGGTATCACTCTAGGCAAGGCAATTAAGACGTTGCTTTTGCAAACGAAACTGCACAATACGACGCTATTTTTGGACCCCAAAGTTATCAAACAAGTTCCTAATGTCCCTCGTATTCGTATCAGGTCCAAGCAGCTCCTCGTGTCTTTGGAGGACGATTATTTTGAGTCCGATTTGACGCTCATAATGCTTGTGCAGCAACAAGCTTCCGAGTCGCGCAGACATAAAACTTATGAGTTTGACCGGAAGGTGAAATCCATGTTGCGACATGGGCTAGAGCAATTGAATGAGCCGCATCACTCTCCTGCGAAACATCGAAAACATGGATTCACGCCCAGTCATGACCAGGGTGATACAGAGAGTTTCAAGGACGCTCCACAACCAACAACAACCGGTGATACATCAAGGAAGCAGAGCTCAGCCACACCGCGTGACGACGACCAACACAATCTTGGCTTTTTCGGTGCTGCTGTACATGAAGGGATGGACCATGTGGCCTCAGGGGTTCGTCACCGAACAACACAGGTGTTCCATGATGCTCCATCGTCAGCGCAGCACGGCTCATCTGCGCAAGCTAAAGCACATCATGGCGATATTGGCTCATTGGCAGCTCAGGCACTGCAGCATCTCCCCAAAGCGAAGATTGAAGCGCTGTTGACTACAGGAATGGAACTTGGGTCGCCTGCCTACGACGACGACGAAGTTCTACGAAGTGAGCCCTGGCTTGATTTCTGGGCAAACCCAGACTTTGAAGCCTTCCGCAAGTTGCCTGTTCCCCTAGAGAATGGGCAACCAAGTAATATGAATGTTGCAGAAGCACGACTTGCCTTGCTGCATGATTTCAATCGTATGTGGATTGACGTTATTACACAGGCTCGTCTGACGCAACATCTTGGTGCTCAAAGGACCCGCAACGAAGTCGTGGTGGACGAAATGAACCCAGACACGTGTAAGGAGGAGCGTATTGTAGGCTACTCGCAAAAGCCCTTGCTTTTCGCCGTTGACTTCAGAAAACTCGATCTCACGATTGCGAAGACTGAGTACGGCACTAATGAAAAGCTACACAAGTTTTTGCATGATATTGGAAAAGGCCTGCCAATGGACACAGAGTTCTCTATTCTGGTACCCCTTTTCATAGATCTGAAGGCTCAGGGAGGATTGAACGTCAAAGTGAAGGATTTCCCCCTTCCTGTGTTGAACTTTCCCCCGCTCGCCCGAAATCAGGACCCCAGTAGCAATTGTGCGCTGCGAATCAAGGGAAACCTAATAGTGACGGAACAGATGATGCACTCAAAGCAAAATATCCGTCGTCTTTTTGTGCCTCTTAAACCTCTGATCAAGGCTGATCGCAACAAGGCAGGACCCGATGTGCTCGAAGTTCATCGCACACTCACACCGATCAAGACATTCACCGATCTGAGCGTCAGGGTAGAAAGCAGTTATCCCACCCGGTTTTGTTGGTGTTCGGCTTATAAGCCAGGTTTCCACGGGGTTGGCGAGGGATTTTCTGGTTTTAGCAAACCACCGATAGATCCTTCACCAGTGCTAGGCTTTTGGGACAAGGTTCGTCTCACTTTGCACGCAAGGTTCCGGTTTGATCTTCCCAAGTCGCCTCTGTGTCTTATGATGAAGGCCGGCAAAAGCCCGTACACCCTCTTGAACGATAACAGTGGTTTCATTTTTGCGTGGAAAAATAACACCAAAGTTGAAATTAATCCCAACGATGACCCGAAGAGTTTATTCGTGTTCACGTCGGACAAATTCCAGTTGATTGTACCTGACTACATGAAGTCTGAGAATGAGTACCTGCACGCCACCCCATGGGTCAGGTCGTTTCCTATCCGACCCAATTATGAAAATATCGGACAACCTGAAAAAGTAGTCTTTAATCTGGCTCAGCAGACGACATGGAAGCTAGGAATGATGTTTGAGAAGCCCGATCCAGAGTCACGTTATTCAAATGGCAAACACTGGCTCCGGGCCCGAGACTCTGACTTTAGACCGCATTATGACGTGCAACTTTCAATGCCAGAGTTCATTGAGAACGTCGAAAACTATGACGCATATCGCGGATTCCGCTCTGATTTCATACACATGGCCATCAGTGTCGTCAGTACACCGGTGTCTGTCACCAACGACGTTCCCTTCTGCGCCGGAGAAGAAGCTGGGCATGGCCCCAAGAATAGCTGTCATCTATCGCCTGGCGTCATACATCATTTCAAGGCGTGGAAGGATCAGTTCAGAAGTGAGCAATGGCCGCCTATTAAAACGGGTTCAATGTTTCCAGACCCGGTACGTGTTCGCTCTAACAACCGCACTTTTGGTACTGCCCTCAGTACGGCACAATATCAGATCGCATTGACTCCTCTCGATATTTCTTTCTTCCACCAACTTGGCTCACACAAGGTCTCTCAGAGCCACGTTCGGAGTACTGGGTTGAAGGGGAAGATAGACAGTTTCGTTTTGGACTTGCATACGCGCCGTGAGCCGCCTTCTCCCAATAAACTAGGCGTGCATCTGCATGGCCAAAGACGCTGGCGCATGCGTACATACCTCGGTGAAGTGGACATAAAGAGTGTTGCTGTTCGTGTGGTAGAGGCCAAGTTGCGCACTCAAAACACGAAGGCTGCTCTCAAAGCTCTGCATGCAGATGATGACTACGATGATAGCGACGACGGGAGCGACACAGGAAGCTCCACTACCGGATATGAATCTTCAACGCACGAGCAATCGGGTGGCAGTGCAAATAACTCTCAGCGCGTGTATGGGCCGCGGTACATTGCTCATGACCACTGGGTGGACCCAGATGATTACACTGAAGTAGGTCAGAGACACCGCTCACACTCGCGCGTATCGAATGTAAAGGTGTTTCCGTTCCTGTATACACCGCGCTTTGGTTATCTCCGCCGCACGGACTTTAGCACCAGTGCTGTTCATGTCGACAGCGACACTGGCGAAGTTGTGCAGAAGTTCGGTGACATCATTGTTCACGACTGTAAGCTGAGCGCAGAACGCCCTGATCGCATTCATGCTAGCTTGCTCGCAGGAAGAAAAGCGGACCTCACTTCACGCATAAGCGACATCAAGGCATCTCTCGAGTCACTAGGCCCCGAGGCGTCACACAGTGCAGGAGTAAAGCACCGAGCGCAAGAGTTGAAAGAACTGCTTGCGATTGGGGATTTGAATGTTTCAGTACTGACGAACCAAATAAGGAACTACGAAGAGCGTGCAAGGCTTGAAGACAATCGTTTAGAAAACATCAAGGACGCAATAAGGAAAGATTTGGAGTCATACGTAAACACCGAGAAGGAGCGCGAAAAGGTTGAGCAAGAATTCGAATCTCCGGAAGCGGACAAAGAATTCAGCGGATTCCAAGGTGTTTATGAAGAAGGAGCGGGAGATAGCGAGGAAGAGGAGGACTCAGGTCTGAACACTTTCATTAATCGCTTCATTTTCCATGCTGTTCACTTGACATGGGACAACTCTGTGCGAGACATCCTTTTCCGCCTGAAAGTATCATGGTCTGAGCGAAAAGAGTTGGAATACGTTCGTCTGCGTCGCGCAGTGCAGTATCTTGAAGACCTCGTAAGCAAGGCAGAGGAGCAGAGTGCTGAGGCAGAGGACGGCTCTGATCCAAACCATCACGATGCCTTGGAGAAAAAGGTTAGTACCCAGCGCCGTCTAGAGAATGGCAGAGATCAGAGTGAAGGCGGCGAGAGGTTGAGTACAATCTTCGACAGACTACAAGAGGTAAACGAAGGCCAGGAAGCTCAAAGGGACCACTCCATTGTCTTTATGACACCACGAATTCAGCTCATCTCGAAGCAGGATCCCACAAAATGTGTACAGCTGTTAGCAAGAGAGGTCGAGGCTCAAATAGTTGACACTTACAGCGAAATCGGTTCGACAGAAGTGGACGATAAGATTGAGCGACGCTATGCTGTTCTGCTCAACCAGGCAAGGTTTTTCGTGATTGCCGAAGAAGACATTCAACAAAGCGGAGTGGAGGCTTTGTGTTTAGAACAGTACTCCGGCGAAGAGCACGACAATAGAGCTCTGTGGCCACCTTGGCTAGGTCTTGAGTTGTGCTATGAGGCAAGACATTTCAGGCAATTTATGGTGATACGCGCGCCTTCGTTTGGCGTGCGCTACGATCAGCCCAATGAGCTGCACGTGTCGTCTAAAGATGAGAACGGTAAGACTAGTGAAGCCGCTGCACAAGTCAGTAGCGACAAGACATCGACAGATGAGAGGACCGGGGGTGACGATTCTGTAGCGGATCACGCCACTCGGGAGGTCATTGAAGGACCAGGTAATGCAGAGCCAGAATCAGACTCCGATTCGGGCATGAGCGCTCATGGCAAGAAGAAAAATAAGTCGCTGCTTGCCAATTTGGTCGTTGATGCTCCGCAGCTTGTTGTAACTTTGGACAGCGAACAATTGTTTGCCCTATACATGATTGCCATGGATCTTCTCACCTATCAAGATCCTCTTGTGAAGCGCCGTGAAGATGCTATCAATCGCGTGTATCTCATGAGTGACTTCTCCGGAGAATACCGCCCGTCTCTGATGCCTATAGAGCTTCTGCAAAAGGATATCCGCCAGCTTTATACTTTACAAGAACAGCTACAAGTGAAGCTGCTGCATGAAAGCGAGCAGTCAACGAAGGAGCGCATACACCTGATGCGTCTTGAGCGCCAGATCACGCGGCGGACGACTCAGCTTATGGTTCTCATGCGGGCGTTCAAGTCTGCGTTGAGAAAGAACATGCACACGGAGGTGCAAATGCTCACGCGATGGT
Organism: Entelexis geochares; assembly: GCA_030705075.1. NCBI lineage: Eukaryota > Fungi > Ascomycota > Dipodascomycetes > Dipodascales > Trichomonascaceae > Entelexis > Entelexis geochares. Next base: position 111,282 of record JANIWL010000029.1, on the reverse strand, counting down.
CGTTACTTGCAGACTCAGTAGTGTGCCACGTTCTTGCCGAAACAGGGGAGCCCATAGTTGAAACTTTCTTGCACAAGTTGCATTTCTCGCGATTAACGGGAGAAATGGGAAGTTTGAACCACACGTCCGTGGGCGGTATATACTCGCGCAACCTTCTTCCCAACGCCGTTTACTCGCAAGTATTGGCAAGCTATGAAGACCCGGGGGCAGAGGTGCCGTTGCGCGATGCGCTACGCATACGCTGGACTATGCTTGACCGTGTAGGCGGTATTCCTGTTCTGGATGGTATCGACGTGTTGCTGAAACCGCTACACATACAACTGGAGCAAACAATGGCAGACAAGTTGCTTGACTTCGCATTCCCTGTGAAGCAAAGCCACCAGGACCACGAAAAGAAGCAGGAGGCAGAAAACAGTGATGAAGAAGATGAAGAGAGTGATAGTGACCAAGGAAGTCTGAACGGCTCTGACCTGACGCTGACTGACGAGGAAGATGAGGATCAACAAGAGGTGCGTGAAAAGCCTCAGAAGAAGCGCAAGTCGAAGAAGGGGTTGCTAAGGCGACTAATTCCTGGGGCCAAATCTCAGCGCACCATGGAAGTGGACGAAATGATGAACAGAGCATCGAACTTCTGGTCCATTCGTTCGCTGAACATTCACCCAACAAAGCTCACAGTGTCCTACAAGGGTCGCTCTGCGCACAATCTTCTAGACCTGCAGAATCTTCTTATCCCCATGAGGCATATCCATTACGAGAACAAGATGTGGACAAAAATTGATGTCATTGTACACTTGCGCAGCGAGATAATCAAGACGCTTCTGGGACAGTCAGGCTCCATAATGAGCAACAAATTACGGCGTCACAAGTCTCACACTGAACAGGATGATCGAGACCTAGGACTGGATCGCCTTCTCACGGAGCACTCGTCAACGATGGCATCGCAACTCGAGGGAGTTAAGCGCATGGTTGATAGAAACACAGTTGATGAGAGCAACAAGAAGGGTGCGAATGAATCGACGGTAAGTCAAGTGGAAGATGACCCAATGGACTTATTGATTCCCGAGCACCGCCTGAAAGCATTGAAGCACCCTGACGCTATATCTGCGCGAGAGCTCAACCAGCGAAACCAACATCATCATCTCCATCCACACTTACCGCTGCACCATAGCAACAGCACGAGAACTAGTAGCAACGGCTCTCGCGCTGAACATGTTGCTGCTTCGATACGCAACGGTCACTCCGGGAATGCTGACAGTCCACGTCATTCGTCGACCTTCAAGCATTTTGACACTCGTGCCGAGCAACCGGGCTCACCAGGGCAATTGCGAAAGCCGCAGAAAAACAGCACGTCAACCTCGTTCTTCGGGCGGAAATCGAAGGAGCCTAAGGACGACAACGCGAGTCAAGTCAGCGACTTTTCCGCGAAGTCGCATCATTTCCTCGGAAAGCTGAAAAAGCAATTCAGTTAGTTAAGACGCACAGCCCTTTTGCTTGGTTGGTTATTTGTTTACTGGGCGCATTATACTTTAAGCTTAGTTCTCGTGAATCACTAATTAATTCGTCAAGCCCTTTTTTCAAAAGGCTGCTGCTCATAGAATAAAGCATTATAAGTTAGATCGTTTTTTTTCGACTGTGTTGTCGACTGTGGTGACAATGCGTCTTTTTATCAGTGGTTGTTGTTTTCCTCATCACCACGCGAGCGCGCTGGACTCTGATGATGAGCGAGCAAACAAATGGTTCTATTAGCGAAAAGAAGGCGCGACCGTGCTTGCCCTGAATAGCGACAGCGGAGGCACGAGAGGACAAGCAATGCCCGCGTGAGCCACATCAAGAGCAACTAAAAAAAACGTGAGCACTAGCCAACTCGACGGAAGAAGCGAAGCGTGTGAAAAATTACAAAACAAGGGCTCATTGTGGCTACTTGTTGGGCCGGCGCCGCTTTTCACCACCCACAATATCCCTTCGCTTCCGCTTGTCTTTGCGAGCGTCATCGACTCCAGAAGCGGCAGGAGACGCAGCAACAGGGCTGGGGGCGACCGTAACATTGCCGCTCGGCGAGCGCGCCGTCGCGTCATTGCCCTCGCTGCCTTGCGCAACGCCTGGCGCGGCAAGTAGTTTTGAATCAAAGCCCGGTATGCTGCCGGTGCTCTTTTGGAACTTGAGGTGGCTCAGCATTTCGACTGAGAACTCAAGGCTCTTCTCCGCTTCAGCAGCGCTCATGGGCGGCCGCACAGCAGCATCAAGTAGTGTCCACCTCGACTCGCCTGGCCCCGGAATGGGGTGTTTGCCGGGCAGGTCGGAAATGTGGTTTTTGTAGGACTTTCGGAGCTTGCGTTTCGTGTTAACGACCGGGTCTTGCCGAGCCACCGAGTTCGCGAAATCTCGCAAGCCGTAGAGATCGACAAGAGAGTCTGCTCCAGAAGGTCGCCCACGCGGGCATCGCGACGGCACTAGATAGAAAGCCGAGCTCTCGCTCTCGAGCTCAGGCATGCTAACGCCCTTGCTGCGGAGGTATACAGAAGCTTCGGCGACCTTTGTTCTGGTGGCAACCACTCTTAGTCCAGCGTAGCTTGGCGCTTGGCTATTTCCCTCGGCTTCTTAGCCACTTAGCGCACCACTAGCACACCACTCACCACCACTATGTAACCACAGCTGAATTAATCTCGCGCGCTTGCCGGCCTTGTCCGTATTGTGTATCGAATTGTGGCTTGATGCAGCAGCAGCAGCAGCAGCGGGCCTGTCTAATCTGTCTTGAACAGCACAGTCATCGAAGAGCTGTGCTGGGCAAGGGCGGCTCAGCTGGCGCAGCCTCTCCTGACATGTGCCAAGCAGGCCTATATTGTGCCGTCATGTCAGCGTTAGGGCAGCCCTAAGGTGCACGTGATGCACTCAAAGTTTTCAATGGGCCTGCCCTGCCCTGGCGGCTGTCTGGAAGTGGCCGTTAATTTTCATCACCACCAAAGGGACTAACGCAGGTTTCCTAACATCGACAATGGCCGCCGCGCTCTCGCACCCGAAGATCGTGAAGAAGCACCGCAACCAGTTCAAGCGCCACCACTCTGACCGGTACAAGCGCTTGGCGGACTCTGGCTGGCGCAAGCCCAAGGGTATCGACTCGCCTGTGCGCCGTCGGTTCCGGGGCTCCATCCGCATGCCCAAGATTGGTTACGGCTCGGACAAACGCACCCGTCACATGCGCCCCTCTGGCCACAAGACGTTCGTTGTGTCCAACACGGGCGAGCTTGAGATGCTGCTTCTGCAGGCTCAGGCTTACGCTGCCGAGATTGCACACAACGTCTCTGCCCGCAAGCGCCTTGAGATTGTCGAGCGCGCCAAGGCTCTGGGTGTGAAGGTTACGAACGGTACTGCTCGTCTGTCGCTGGAGGCCTAGAGAGTGCAAAAAGTCTATTTGGAACCCATCTTCACAAACCACATAACTTATACGGTTTCTTTACTTCAATTTGAAACCATGTAAACCGAAATTTATTCTTTAATGTATTTCTGATTGCATCTCTCAGTGGAAGAAGCGCTGATGAGTCTACGACGGCAGGCTAATGTAGATGTTGTTCGACATGAGGTGAGCGCTTCAGGCGGTTCACGGCCTGCAAGAACGCTTAATCCGGGGCGTGCAAGCGGAAAGGGTCGACCACGGGTTCTGATAGCGGGTGTGCTCTACCGCTGTGAATGCTGGGCAGCGGCGGTATTGTCTGTCCATGTGCGCGGTCAAAGGTTAGGGTGGCTGTGTTTACATGCCGCTGTCCACAAACAACACAAGCAATGGATAAGGTACAGGCAGAGTTCGACAGTTGCGCGGCGCTTTTGAAGCGTCTCAATAACCAGCGCTCGGCGCTACACTCCGAGATATCACGCCGCTTGGAGACCGAGCGCGTGCAACTTCTGGGATGCATCGAGCCTTTGGACAACAATTACGAGTGGCGTCTGGCTATGAATAGCCTAATAGCCCACAGTTTAACCCAATTTGATGCGGCGCTGCCCCGTCTCACGCGGCAGAGCCAGCGCGTTGACCACACTTTGACCAAAATGAACGTGGCGCGCCCAGCGATGAGCTGGCGCGTAAGGGAGATTGACGCGCTGCTTCTCGAGCTGCAGAGCTACGGTCTGAATATTACCGCTGCTGATATGAGCGCGCATCTGTGGGACCAAATGCTCGACAAACTGAGAACCAAGCCTGGGGAGCCTGACACTTGCGTAGTGGCTCCTACACAACGCGCGCAGATTAGGTTCTAGCTACTTCGACTTATCAAGTATGGCTCTTAAGTAGCGTCCTGTGAATAGATGAGGACACAAGCGGATCGCCCCGGCCAGAAATAGGCCGCGCTGTAGTGGAAGTTGCTCCAATGTGGAATTGGGCTAACTTGAAACACACCGCTTATGCGCTTGTAATCGTCGAACTCATCATATTATTTATTATTACGCTGGTTAAGTGAAGAAAGAGCTGCGCCATACGCGCGGCCGTACGGCGCACAGAACTCCGCAAAGCTCGAGCTTCTACATAAGTTGTTGGCCTCCCCACCATGCTTTGAGTCAGCATGCAAACTGTACAATGGGGAGACGGACGCCAGAGGCTGTCATATAGACGCAGTGGCGGCCCCGGACCCTGGCTCGTGGTTATCCACGGAGGCGCCTGGCGGGATCCCAACACGACCGATGCATCAGCGCTTCACTTAATAGACTGTGTCGAGGCTGCGCACCCCAGAAAGTACGGCGGATATGCAACCCTGGATTACCGGCTCGCGCCAGGGGTGACCCATCCAGGCCACATTGAGGACGTTGCCGCGGGCTTTAAGCAGCTCGTGAGCCGGTGCGACGTGGCACGCGTAGTGTTAACGGGGCACAGCTGCGGCGCGTTTTTGTGTGGCCAGCTCGCGGAGATGCTTGGTCCTGTAGTGGAGCGAATCATCGCACTGGAGGGCATCTATGACCTGCCCGAGCTACTCCGCGAGTATCCTGACTACACTGGCTTTGTACACGACGCCTTTCCGGCAAGCTTGCCGCGCGTCGATTGGCCGCGCCTTCCACCCATGACGGTAATCCATTCCCACGAGGACCAGCTGCTTTCGCTAAGGCAGCCGCAATGGCTCGCGAAGCAGCGGCCAATTGACCTCAGAGTCATCCCCCACGGCAACCACGACGAGGTGTATGAGCAGGTCGATTTGAGCGACCACTTTTGAGTTTGTCCGCCTGCAGACCGCACGCAGCCCGTGCCCTGACACCGACGTCTGCGGCACCGGCCATCGTCAGCCCGGGCATGGCTTTGCTAGTATAATTTTGCGTGCTACGTATTCGTTAGAAGCTAGAACACTCCTCCGACTGCTCGCTCTCCGCGGGCCTGACTAGTAAGGAGTCTTTCTGCAGCCTGAGGTGGCCGCCGTGCCCTTCCTTGGGAGAGGGTGCGTCAAAAATCCCCCCCCCTTCCAGATCCCGGGCTCCTCCTCCTCACCCTTCTTGATCTCGCCCTTGCCCATACCACTCTCTCCGTTCGCAGTGGATATGGGTCTGTTTGACGTGCTCAAGGAGACTGTGGCCGGGCTTCTGGACGACGGAGTCAACGACTCGTCGCTTTACTCTCGGAAACTCAACCAGGATGAGCTCCTCCGGCTGCGCTTCCAGCTACCGGAGCCCGAGGCCCTCATGGCCCAATTGAGCGCCTCCGTGCAACCTGTGCCGCTTGGCGCCGGAACCGTCTCGATGAAGCCTGTGGACGATGTGTATGAGGGCAAGCTCTTTCTCAGTCAGAGCTATCTCATGTTCGAATGCTACGGCGACCCGCGTCACCTCAATTTCGTGGTCCCACTCTCAACGATACGCCGCGTAGAGCGGCTACCGTCACGCTCATCGCTCTTCGCCCTGAAGGTGACCCTTTATCAGGACTTGCAGCTGCTGTTTCAATTTGATGGCGTCTTCTCTAACTGCGAGGAGTTCTGCAGTCTCCTTGGTGCCAATCTAAAGAACCAGATCCCGTTGGCAAAACAGCTGCGCCAGATCGGGGCTACTTTTTACTCCGAGTTCCTTGTGGAAAGTGCTTACCGGCGCCGTAAGGGCGAAACTCGGCAGCAAATCAGTGCCGATCTTGCTGTGCCGCCAGGCGGCCTGGGACGTGAGTTCGGTTACCCTGGTGACGCCAAGTTGAGCCACGAGCGCTCAAAAATGCGACTCTGGCTCGAGTACTTCAATGGCCATGGCCGCAACATTGGTCTTGTTCGCCAGCAGGGCTTCTACAAGCTCATCCGGGTCGGGCTGCCCAACGCCCTGCGTGGTGAGATCTGGGAGCTCTGCTGTGGATCTGTTCATGAACGCATGAAGTCGAGGGCAATGTATACAAGTCTGCTGGATGAGAATGCGGGCAAAACGTCCCTCGCCACTGAGGAGATTGCCAAAGACTTGAAACGCTCTCTCCCTGAATACGCGGCTTATCAGACTCCCGAGGGAATCGAGAAGCTGCGCCGCGTGCTAGTAGCATACAGTTGGATGTGCCCTGAAGTGGGTTACTGCCAGGCAATGAACATCGTTACTGCCGCGCTGCTTATCTTCCAGACTGAGGAGCAGGCGTTTTGGACGCTGCATATGCTCGTCACGCGCATCCTGCCGGGGTACTACTCGCGTACAATGTATGGCATGCTCCTGGATCAGAAGGTGCTTGAGTGTCTGGTCGAGAAAACTATGCCGGTTCTATGGCAGCATTTCGTCCAGACCGACGTGCCCCTCTCTGTTGTCTCTTTGCCGTGGTTCCTCTCTTTATTTGTCAATTCTATGCCCATCCCATACGCATTCCGCATCATTGACATTTTAATGCTCGACGGCAGTCGTGTCCTATTCCAAGTATCCCTAGCCATCCTGCGCGTCAACGGAGACGCATTGCTTGAGGCGGAAGACAACACGGCGATCATAGAAGTGCTCAAGTCGTACTTCGATACTCTGAATCATCCAGCAAACCCGCGCGCTAATCCTGGTTTGCGCCAGGTCACAAAGTTCCAGGAACTCATGGTCACTGCATTTAAGGAGTTCAGCGTCATCACTGACGACTGGGTCCATGACTTGAGAGCCAAGAATGAAGCTCCCGTCCTCGCTGATATTGAAACATATGCTAAGCGGACGCAGATTCGCAACATATCGCCAAAGCCCCGCTGCCTTAGCAATGAAGTTGCTGGGGTTGTTTACGACAAGTTTTACGCTACAATGCAAGCTACGCGACCCGCTCTGGGTGGAAACCAAGGAGAGCTTAGTTTCTACCAATTCGTGACATTCTTGAGCTCATTAGCTGACTGGGCTTCTCCGCAATATATTGCCCGTGACGAAGCCGAGCGTCATCCGTTCTTCCGTCGTCTCTTTGCTAAGTGGGACTCGCGGGACCAGGGATCTCTGTGTCTGGCCGACTGTGTTTTGGGTCTCGATAAGCTAGCGAATCCAGACATGATGGAGCTCATCAACTACTTCTTCTCTCTGTATTGCGGCGACATAAACGGTGGGCTCACTTCGCAGGATATCCTCGACGTAGCCGATGCGCTCTTGCTCATCATGAGGCCTTTCAGCCCCAAAAACGCAGCACCCATGCTTCTTGACTCCCTCAGCCAAGGAGCACTGAGTAGGCTTGGTGAGCTGGAGAGTGATGACGCAAAAGCTGCGGCGCTCGAACGCGTCCAACAACAACAATCCGCGCGCTGCTTAGCGGCTGTTTCAAGCTTCATTCAGCGTGCGTACGACGTGGCTGGACTCCGAAGTGTGCAGCCAGAAATTGGCGAACGCGCTACCATCTCAGAGCCTGCTGTTCTCATCGATATTCCTGAAAATGAAAAGAAGAAGACCGAGGCCGCTCTGAGTCTTCCACATTTCCGCATGGTTCTGCTAGCAGATGAAACTTTAGAGCTCTTTTTCTCTGACACCTTGCAATCTTCTTTGCGCCTGACCGAACGTGGCACGGGCGTTCTTAACATGAATCCTGAGCCGGGCATTTTCCGCTCAATGATGGACAATGTCATGCGCGATGGGCTCAGAATCGCTGATGGACTCTGGAGTCAAGGATCGGTGGGAGTCATTGATGCAAAGCAAGACGAACTCGGCGATGATATGGCTGTGCAAGCTAGTGATCGTGCTTTATTAGATCTGTAGCCTGTGTGCAGCATATTTATTTGGCATTGACACAACACAACAATCTAACCTCTCCCACTACATCCCTGCTGGTGAGACATGCAGCAGCGACGAAGTTGTGTCACTTTGATTTTATATTTTTCATCTAATTCTGTCTGTCTGCCTCACCACTATTCATGACCAGTAATGTTACTTGTATTGCTGACAACAGAGGTACATACATACAGCACATTGATTAAATTGTTTCTTGCACATATTGACATTGACGTTAGCCGAAAATACGCAGACATTTCATTAATGAGGAACGCTCAGTGGTTTTGGTTGGAAGTTCTCCGGGACATGTTAGTATACAGAGACAAGTTCAGTGGTGCTAATCAAACAGTGGCACACAAACACACGAAATGCAAGCTAAACAGTTGTTGCCTAAGCACGCTTTGCAAACATACGTTTGAAGAATCCACTTTTCTTCTGCTTCGGCAGCTGCTCGGACTGGGAACGTGACTTGAACAGATCCTTGACGTCGGTATTTGGAGAGAACATATCACCCAACGAGATCTTGCCACCACTAGAGCCGCCATTACCGCCTCCGCCAGATGATGACCCTCCTAAACGGCTACTGAAGCCCTCGTCTTCAGAATCGGAGTCCGCTACGCGCGACTTGAAGCCACCAGTGGAGCCCCCACCAGCTGCTGCTGGAGCGCCAGAAAGTAAGGTCGACGGGTCCGGACGAGCCTGCTGGCGCAGCGAGTAGCTACGGAATCCGCCAGACTGAGGTTTAGCGGGCGCAGACGAAGGAGCCACCATCTGAGGGCGAGATTGATTGAGCAAAGAACCTTTACGACTGCGGTCCTGGCCACTGCGCAGACTGGGAGTCTCGGGCTGTCTTAGCGACGTCATACGGCGGCTTGAGCCACCGCTTGAGCCACCGCTTTTGGCCGGCTGGCTTGGCCGCCCTTGTCTGGCGCGACTTTGTCGCGTGAACGAGGAGTCGGAGCGCAGACTCGTAGCGTCGTCGTCGTCATCATAGTTGTCTGAGGCCGGGGCTAAAAGAGAGCGATAATAGTGCTTAGGCTGCCCATTTTGATCCGGTTGCACTGAATTTGGCTTACTGTTTTTCAAAGTCGAATTGTCCTTATCTTGGTTGAACTGCTGCTGAGCTAGCGCGAGAGCTTGAGCATAGAGTTGAGCCTGATTGGCGCTCTCCTCGTCTGGCTGGCTAGACTCTTGCGCGTCTGGCTGGGCGCGTGCCACGCTACGGATCGGCAAAGACGAGTCAGGAGCATCGACGAACTGGAGTTCATCATCGCTATTGTTCTGTGCGTCCCAAGAACGTGCCTGCGGGTAAGGCAGTCCGCCGCCCACGGTGGTAGGAGTTGGCCGTGCTGCTGACGTACGCTTTGAGCGCAAGCTCTGCTCGGAGGCACGCTTCGTGACGGCCAAGGGCGGTTGAGACATCACAAGCTGCTGCTTGGCCTGTTGCCTTGCCTGTTGCCTTGCCTGCGGCTTCGATTGCTGGTACTGTTGAGCCTGTTGAGCCTGTTGAGCCTGCTGCGGGTGACGAGCACGAGCCGCGGCCGTGGCAGCTGCGAGACCAGCAGGCTTTCGAGGCTGCTCCTCAACTTCTGGCTCGTTCTCGTAGTCGTAGCTTTCGTACACAAACTCCTTATCTCCTCCGAAACTCACCTTTGAAGGCTTGGATTGCTGCGGCTCACTTGGAGTCACCGTGGACTGGCGCAGGGCGGAGCGAGCCGGCGAGGACTCCCGGTGCTTTGACTGGGGTGGCACAGGCGGAGCGAGCTCGTCGAGATGTGGTGACCCAGGAGGACTGGGGGTTGCATCGCTGACGTCGGAGAGGCTGACGCGGCCCTCGGTTGAAGAGGTGCCTGCGCTGTTGGCGCTTGTCTGACTTGTAGGGCTTACTGGGGGCTGTTGCCGCATGGGTGACTTCACTGGAGAGCGAATTGGCGAGCGTATTGGAAGGTGGTCCGCCTCCTCCTCTGGGTCCTCTTGGATTCCGCGAAGCTCACTCTCTATAGAATGCAAACTGCTTCCAGCATCAGCATCGTGAAATGGGCCCCGCGGCTGTCGCAAGGGCGAAGCCACGGGAATATCCTTCGACGTAACAATTTCAAATGAACCCATTTGGCGGATAGTTGTTGTTGTCAGCGACAAGGTACGACCACTTGAGTCACGGTTAGCTACGGTCTCCGTGCGAGTTAATGAGTTGCTGCGGCCGGAGTTGCTGTTCAGCGAATTCAGCCGTGGCTGGCGACCCACCATGCTATTTTGGGGAGCATAGAAACGTTGGTGATGCTGCTGCTGCGGCTGCGATTGCGGCGAGTTATACACTATCTGATGCGACCGCGACGTGAGTGAGTTCGCGCGTCTCTGCGGCGCGCTGTTGGTCAATGAGTACGTCCTTCTTGGCGCGGGTGTTTGTTGGCTGGGCGTACTGGGCGTGAGCCTAAAATTGCGCATGGCTTCAGCGTCCGACTGGTCCAGCGAGTGACGGCGTATTGCCTCGGCAGCCGCCGACGGACCTAGCTGTCGCGAATAGAAAGCGTTAGCGGCGGCGGACGCAGACGCGGACGGCGTTCGAATGCCCGTGTTATATTGGGCAGGGTCATAGTGGCCCCGCGACCGTCTTCGTGAAAACATTTGCAATCGTGAGGCTCGCGCTTGGTTCGTTGCACGCGGACGTCGACAACGGAGTGGAGCAGAAGAGTCGTCGTTAAGGCGTGCGCGTGGCTGGGTCGTCGTCGAGTGAGGTCAGCAAGCCGCGAAATTATTAAGCTGGCTGTTTTCGTCGTCAGGGTGCTGGTGTAGGGTCTGGGCAAGGAACCTTTAAATTGGTCGTCTGCGTGCGGCGAACGCGCGACACGCGACACGCTACGCGGTCAGTGATGGCCGGCCGAGGCAAAATAGTGATGCAGAATCACTAGAGGGGTATTTACAGCTGTATAACGTCAAAATGACATGGGTCTGTCTAATCCACTCTAGCAGCGCCGGGTCGAAAGACGACTCCAAGACTAAGACGTCGCGATTTGGCTGCAGGGGGGTCTTATCTCCCTGCCACAGACGATCTCCTCCGGTCGAGCGAGTTTCGCTAGTATGAAGTTTGTAGTACAAAATCTTAGCTTTTGGTAAATCTCAGATGGAGTATCCACTGCCCAAAACTACTATAATACTGTCGGAACCAACTCGTTGTCGAAAATTTCTCTAGCATTCGCTGTCAGTAAGCACCCATGGGCCGACGTGCTGCTGCTGCATGCGTCTGCAGACCGGCATCATGTGACCGTCCAACCGCTAAAACAATACAGAAATATTGGCAACGGTTCACAACAGGGCGATTACAGAGAAGCGCGTTTTTGTTAGGCCAGCCAAGCTTTTGCTGTAAAGTTGGTCGTAATCGCCAGCTTTCGCTTTCTATACCGGCGTAGCATCCTGCTCTATCAACACATCACTCCCTGATATGACTAGCATCGCGCAGCGCCGCTCGGAGTAGCCCCGCAAAATCACCCCGGCCAGTACGTCCGCTGGCGCCGCTTCGGTTGCTGCTGCTGCTGCTGTTGCTGCTGCTGCTGTTGCTGTAATTGCCGTTGTCTCTCTTTTTCTTGTTGTTTCAGTATCCGTCGGGCTCGGCGTGAGCGAGTCGAAAGATCGCGGCTGCTGTTGCGGTAGGTATCCACAGCTCGCTGTATTAGTCCGCGACGGTTCTGAAGTACGGGGTTCCGAAATGCAAGGCGCCATCCGATCTGGTTGCACTCAGTCTCGTAGTGCTGCCGGTGGCCCCTGTATTCCTCAGGAGGTACCATAGCTCGCGGGTAAATACAGTTTTCCTCGCGAAATGTCTCGCTGAACATGCCCTCATCGATATTGTCAATGTCGCACCGAATTTGGTACGAACACTGCACGCGGTCGCGTGAATACTCGAACTTGAGCCATGGTATGCCCTGCGCGTCGGTGGTCATTTGTCCCATGCCTTTCACGGGAAATGGAACGTTTGCTTGCGAGAGCTCTGCAATGGAGCCCTCCTCTGCACTAGCCAGGATGCGAGAAGACTCGACCGCTGCGCCGCTGGTTGCTGCCCCTCCTGCGGCCAGCTGCGCAGGGGCCAAGGCGCTCTCGGCATTCGCAGCAACGCCCTGCTCGTAGAACGGCATGGCCGGAGATATATATGGGTAGTATCCATGAGAGTACGTCGTTGATTTCCACGGCGGCACTTGAGGATACGTTTGATGAAGCGCCGAGAAATGAGGGTCCGAGGACGTGCTCCCGGGATGGCCCGCGTAATAGCTCGGCAACCTCAGATGGCTTGTCGCGTCTCGGGGTATGTCATGCTCTGAATGTACTGAGAAGCCTTGCGCGTAGTTGTGACGCATCGGCACAATGCCTGCAGGCACGCTGCCTGGAATAGCACCCTGACCGTACGGATCGGCTTCGTAGTAGGGCATGCCCATATTAGTATCAACAACAACAGGATTAGTTGAGGCAGGGGCCAGCCCTGTGGAGCTAGCAATTGGCGGCTCCGCTGTACCAGGTGCCACTGTGCTCGCATGACCGGGTGCCGCCCCCACAGGACTGAAAGGTGTTGCTGTTTGCGTCACCATTGCTGGGTTCACGACTGCTGGGTTTGCTATCGCTGGATTGACAACAGCTGGATTGACAATAGTTGGGTTGACATTAGCCGGAGTGACCCCTGAGGTTACAATATCAGGCCTTGCAGCACCGGAGCCCAGACTACTGGATCCTATGGTGCCAGGTCCCACCGAGCTGGAGCCTACGGAGCTCGCACCCATGGAGCTCGAGGCTGTATTAATAGGACTCATAGTATTTGGGCTCACAAATCTAGCCGGAGCACCACTGGAACTAGGGGCGTTCACGGCTGTTGTTGGCACCAAGCCTCGGTCAGTCATGACGTACAGTCCACCGTAGGAGTCATACCAGTAGCCTTCTCGTTGGCTTTGTTGGGCCATCATCGGGCGTACCCCCTCGAATGGTCGCATGGCCGCTTCTCCGTACGCCATGTACGGCCGCGCCGTTTGAGCGGCGACGAGCTGGTGCATATGCGGCATCGCGGCATACTCAGGGCTCTGAGGACTTGTCGTGTATGCCATTAAAGGCTCTTGAGCGCGTCGTAATGGTCGACTCTGTGCTGCTGGGTCCTGGAAGTTTGCAGGAGGTGTGGCGGTTTCGCCTTCTCGTGATTGAAGTCGCGCCCCACTAAGTCCATGGTAGGCGACCGGCGTGCCACCTTCGAGGTCTACCGATAGTCGCGAAGAAAATTGTGAAGCAGCCGGTTCCTTGTTCTTGCGTCGTTTTTGTTTATCGGTATTAGAAGGTTGCCCCATTATTCGCGTGGGGGCTTGCGATGATTTCCACAAGTGAGGTCGCTTTTGAGCGCAAGTTCACCTCGTTTATAACGGCGGTACACTGCCATCGATTGGCGCCTCGTGGCGCTTTTTCTGTCACGACGTAAGTGGATATACAGGCTCGCACGACAGCCCAAGTGATTTTATTCCTTGGCAGTCGTATTTTTTGGGAGGCCAGGAGTGTCGAAGGTAAGCGCTTGGGGGCCAAAGAGCGCTTCAGACGGAGCGATGAACTGCGGCACTAGCTCCGGTTCCTCCAAAGTGAAGTCTCCTTCTCGACAAAGGCGGAAGAAACAAAAGAGTATGGTGTCCCCTGACCCCTGCAGAGCTTCAGTGGCCCTATGTCGCGAAACCCCCATGCAGGCAAAAAGGATATGGGTGGAGGGTCCTGCAGCCCTCTGCAATGATGTCTGCCATCTGACCTCGTTTCTGTCCGTTCCCGCCTCGAGGAGGAGTCCGTCCGCTCGTCGGTGTTCCCCCCTACCGCTGCATCTCGCAACCCTGAGCACGCGCACTGTCTTGGCGTGGTGCTTGCCCTAGCGCGGCACACGCCATTAGTACTCACGACATGTGCCGCGCCGCATCCTGCTTTGCTGTTGGCAGTGGCTTCGCAAACTGGCTACCTTCTTGTTCTTCCTCCAGTGTCTCGCGTTCCTGCACCTCACTCTGAACCCTGCAGCTTTGGCAGTCATGTATACTGAAAGTTTCTGCAGCCCATGACAAACAGCGCTATATCCAACTTGGTTTGGTATCCTGGCGCGGCAATTCAAGCCGTGCGTAAGCGCCGTCAGACCCTGATGTGATCATCGTAACATGACGCGAATCTGCAAGACTATGCTGAAGCCCCCTTTTTCATGTGGTGCGAATAAGCAATAATGATCCTGACAATCGGAGTTAGCCCGGATACACAAGCCTATAGAGAGATTCTTACACTATTTGCTTGCGTCCAATCGGCTCGATATGACGCGTTCTAACCTTCTTTTACTCTCGCCGGCAGACAAGGTTCGTAGCTGCCCTCTCGTACGCCGCACCGATACGCATAAACCCTTCTCACCCAGGGTTAGGCTGCGTTTGAGATCGAGATATGCAGCACAAATTTTAGAACATTCTGAACGCGGAGACATACTGGATATGTCCACCCCATGGCTCTTTGGCTGTAACGCGCAATAGCTTCTATGTAGAAGAGCTAGTTGTAGTAGACTTGGATACTTGTGCTGTCTCACTGCAAGCGTCTGCGCTGTATCCCCGCATTCATCAGCGCCTCAAGCATGTCGCAGTGCCGGGTCACAGAGCTTAATATTGTATTAGTAATCTAGACGCGGTTTTAGGGATCGCACACGGCTCAGCGGGAAGGAAACGGGCAGAAGTGCCCGATGGCGAACTTGCCCCTCCAGCAAAGCCGGATTATGCCACGTAGATCTGAGCTGGACCCTCCTTGGTGCTTCCAGAGCGCGTGGACGCCTTGTAGTGACTGCATTGTGGAATTGGGCGACTGCATGGTACACATGCTCGAGTGTGCATGCGTATCGCAAGATAACACCATTACACCTAACCCCGATACCCATGTCGTTATGCACATAACCGCCTCAAGAGTAACAGTCACATCAAAGCAACGCGAGTTCCTGCAGATTTTCGACAGCAAACACTCTCAGCAGACTTTGGAGGCCATAAGAGCTGAACTGGCATGGAAGTTAACACGATAGTTTTTTGTGGAGTGACATCATGCATAAAGTCGCCGCCCGCACAGGCAATCGCGAAGATCGTCATCTCTGACGGTGCCGCGATCATGACTAGCGCGAGGTTTGGGTCCGCTTACATGTATGCATGTTGGCGGCGGGGATGTACCGACTCGAGACCCGCGCGTCAAGTGGTGGCCACTCATGCAGCTCAAATGAGGACCATGATCAGATATTGTCGTTTGACGCAGCCTATTTTTGTGTCCGCCGAGAGGGGATTGAATTACCGAGGTACACACTGCCCCTCCCTGGACTTACAAGCATGGCCCTTTAAATAGATCGCCTCTAACATAATGTGTATCACCAAGCCTGTGTCGGCGGCGCCTTAGCGCCCTCTGCTCGAGAAGCGCCGAATCGAAGTCTGGCAGCCGATCTGGCGTGCCCTGTCTCGGACATCCGCCCCGTAGTGTTATGCGTCAGCCTCCCAGCGGCGGGCGTTGTGGCAACTTCCTACTTGGTCCTCCCTGCCGCTTCCGCTTAGAGCGGTAAAGCTCGTATAGCTACTACAAGATTTGTCAGCGGCCGTTTGCGTGATAAAGTCAAGCACAGTCAGCCGCAAGTATGGAAACCGAAGGGCGCGGGTAACGCCGGTAGACCTTGCCCTTGGGCGCTGTAAAACTTCTCAAAATAGCGCTCATCATCCACGAGACGGCTCTGCTGCACCAGACAATGTTCTCAGTTTTTCGGCGTTGAACCGTGATACTGTTCCATGATTCGATCCTGATTATGTTGGCCGATCAATACCTAGAGCTTCAACATGCGTGGCGCGGTGACTGCCTGGGGTATCTGTCTCTTCGCACGTGGCCAGTGCAGTAGGCTGTTCGGGATGCGACCACCTTGAGTCTCTGGTGCGACTACGAATTGATATTGTAGCGTTGGCGTTAAAGCCATGAATCATTTCTACGGTAGTGCAATTTACTTCCTATCGGGTTCACTTGGAGAACCAAAAGAGTACAAGGCCTCTTGTGTCGGGTAGTTTAGGTTAGATTAATTGGTGCTCGAATCGACGACCACATTAACCCTTTCCCAAATGGTGGCACGTAAACAACTCTGCAGACATTGGCGTCTAACTATAACTTTAACGTCATTGGGAAAGCGGAATTAAAGACAAGCACTTCTCCTTCTAGTGCCCCTGATTCCTGCATAAACTCAGCGCGGTTGAAGACTCGGAATGCTCGCCGCGCCTGGCATGAATGCTTTCGGCATTTCCGACCGTGGCAGACCTTCCAGTAATAGTCAGTCGCCATTACAATGTGCAACTCATGAAAGAAACAAAAGCCCACAGCTAATTCAGCCTATTTTTGGCCGTATTGATCAGGCCAGCGGCATGACACCCTCAAGCACGCGTCACGGCTTCCTAATGGAATGCGCCGCTAACCCACGCCCCCAGGACGTGTTTCAGGCAGAAGACACTGAGAACAAAGAATCCGAACGTATCTCGCACTCCGTTCTCAGCTCATTGGAGGTAAGTCCCGCGCCGGTTGGTACCAAGCCTCGCGCCGAGAGTAGGGAGCCTGTGTCTGTCGGCCCCTCGTGTTACGCGACCTACCCATTTAAGACGTCTTCGGCTCGACCATTTGTGCCTCTAACTGACCTCTCGCCCCCTTTGATGGATTCGCGCCCCAGTGTTTTGCCATCTGCCATAGGCGCACCTGGGCCTCCGTCGGGTACTATTCCTCAAGAATCCGGAGCTCCGCCGATTGCTGTAACCATATTACCCACTTCTTCACCGCAAGCAATGTCAAAGCCGGTGTCTACTCCCCAGCTGGGTCACACAGAAGAGCTTGACTTTCGGGCGATGTGTGAGCACATTTGGCGGTACAATGATCAACGGAGCTCACTCTATTTGCAGGAGAGACTAAGATGTTGCATCCCAGGGGAATATGAACAGCTTGTGGCGGCCATTTTTGACAACGTAATGCCTCTCATGGTGCATCGATTTGGCAATTTCCTCGTGCAGTGCATGCTGCAGCTCGCCAAGCCCCAAGAAATCGCAGCGTTTGCAAACCTTCTGGAGGGTCACATAGCTGAGCTAGCTAAAGACCAATTCTGTTGCCACGTAATTCAGCGGCTTCTTGATGTTGGCTCTGTGGTGATCCAGGCCACGATAGCGGCGGAGCTTTTGGAGGACATCATAGACACCATGTGCTCAGACGCCGGAAGCCACGTGTGGCAAAAGCTTTTGCATCTTCCTTGGAAATATGACATGCCCCGAATAACTGTACATGCCAATAATGCAGTGCATCTACCGCCGAACAGACACGGATGGCTCACGATTGCCCGAACTGAAGCTGGCTGTGCTACCATCAAAAGCTTTTTAGGCGTCAGCTCTGCAGGCCCTGAACGTCAGGTATGCCTGGGTGAGTTGGTCGATGCACTTAGCAGCCTCATTGTGGACCCTGTTGGTAGTGTTCTCGCCGCACGCATAGTGATGATTGCTGCGAGTCGTGCCCGCGCCCTTGCGGTCATTTTCACAAACGCATATGAGTATTCCAAGCATCCCATTGCTAGTGGAGTTCTCATAACGCTCCTCCACTTTAAAATCCCGAGCTTTCCCCTGCGGCTAAGCAGCGCCATCGCGCCGTACCGCGCAGAGCTGTATAACTCGCATTACGGGAAGCAGGTTGTGTTAGCCCTTGACCATGTGCAAAGCCGAAATTAGATGAATGTATTTTAAATTATTTTACAAGTCTCATAGATGCACTTAGTACACTTTCAACGGAGCTCCTCGAAATGTCATTCATACGCTCTGTTTGCATTGCTTAGTCTGCGCGCATTTAGCTGTTCACGACCCTACCCCCTTGAATTGTCGCGACGCGAGTTAGTTGCATGCGAGAAAATCTAGATGCATGCGGCGAGAGCGATGGACGATTTTGCAGTGGTGCACTAAGACATGTGGGTACACGAGGCGCTTCCTTAACGAGCCCTTGGCTCCACTATTTATCCGAGGTATTCGCATCCCTCACATCGACAAGATAGCACATCGTCCGCCTGATCCGCGCATACCCAAGTTTGTTGAGGCTGTCAAGAGCTCCACAGAGGCCCCTAAACTCCTATTGAAATGGATGCCGACTTTGAGCCACGACACGCTCGAGGAGTTTGCCATAGTGCTTGCCCTGCATAAGGGGCTTGATGCAATTCCTAAAGAGGTACTAGCGCGTCTCAAGCGGATCGGATCATTTCCCTATATGATGCAGGAGATCAAAGAAAGCCACGATGAATACACTTCACCTAAGAC
Source organism: Entelexis geochares (assembly GCA_030705075.1). NCBI lineage: Eukaryota > Fungi > Ascomycota > Dipodascomycetes > Dipodascales > Trichomonascaceae > Entelexis > Entelexis geochares. The sequence continues at coordinate 92,830 of JANIWL010000029.1, read as the reverse complement.
TATTCCTCAAGCGCGTCCTGTTGACATATTGGCATTACCCTTGCCTGATAGTGGTGCTCACTACAAACAAAAGCTCATAGATGACACTCTCAGATTGGGACCACAATTGAGCAAATTCCAAAATTCATGGAAGCGTGACCTTCAGCGCTATTGTGCGCGCAGTGTCCAGGACCCTGCGTTGGAGGCACATCTTCCTTTTGACGAGCAGTGCACGATTGTCTCGCAGCAGTTGACCCTTGTATGCGCCGAGATTGCAAACGTCCCATTTCCACGTAGTCTATCGCGACTTTGTCGTAAGCTTGGTGATGCTCTTGAGCATGGCATGCTGGGAAATGTGGCGCGAGAGGAGGGCGTTCCGTATGTGCATCGCCGATCACGCTACCTATGGGGTCTGATAGGCCAACCTCGGTGGACGGTAAAACAGCGCATCATACGTGGCTCCTGGTGGATAGAGCAGGTATTAAAGCATTGCCGGTTTGATCTAGTATTTCAAGGACGCTCCATGAGCCGGCCTGCGTTTTGGAGAACATGGCACATGGATGGATCCACTAAGAGGGGTATATTCGTCCTAAACCAATCATTCCTTACAATGCTCCGGCAGGATCCTGACGCCTCTCGCAATCACATTACGGCCTGTCAAATACCTTTACTTGTACCCCCGCGGCCATGGACAGGACTTCGAGCTACCAGCGGTCCGGCCGCATCTAGAGAGCTGACACTCATCGCATCGAACGGACACAGTACTGAAGGGCAAGCAACAATCAAAGAAGCTATTGCCTCTGGGTCCATGCAGCCCCATCTAGACGGACTGAACCGCTTGAGCCAGCAAGCTTGGCAAATCAACACGAGGGTATTAAACATCGTTGAGCAGCTTGGGCCTCAGGCCTTTATGAATTCTGGAACTAAGGACAGTAAACGGAACTCTTCTATGCAGTGGCAACAAGCCCTTCAAGTGGCAAGGGGGTTGGGAAGTCAACGGTTCTACTTGCCAACGTACTTGGATTTTCGAGGTCGCGTATACGCGTTTAGTGGAACGATTTTGAATTATATGGGTAGAGATCCCATGCGAGCTTTGTTCAATTTTGGTGAGAAGAAGCGAGTTGGGCCGCATGGTCTACACTGGCTGGAAGTGCATTTGGCAAACATGTATGGTATGTGTAAAAGCCAAACTGAAGAGCAGAAGCGGTCGTGGGTTGAATCGAGTCGCGAAGATATTATCCGGAGTTCTCGTACTCCTTTGCAGCATGACTGGTGGAGGTCAGCCGCAAAGCCATTTCAAGCGTTGGCGGCATGCTTTGAGCTAAGTGACGCGTGGAGCTGTGAAGACCCGTCACTATTCGAGACTCAGCTGCCTGTGCAAATTGACGGCACTTGCAATGGTCTTCAGCATCTAGTATCTTTGGCTCTCGATGAGCGAAATGCTGAGCACGTCAACATCGTCAAGCGCAGTGACGGTAAGTGCGGGGACGTATACGCCGCTGCGGCCAAAGCGGTATCTGCAGACAGCGACTCTATAGACCGCCGTACGGTAAAGGAGGCTGTCATGACGTTTTTCTATGGTGCATCTCTACATCGCATGCTCGAAAGCTTGCGTGAACAAGGTGTGGAAGCACCGCTTCCACTGGCCCAACGGATTCGTGAGTGTCTAGAGGCGATGTTCAAGCGAGAGCGCGACATACAAAAGTGGTTGTTTGAATGTGCGCGGCGCATTGTGAGCTCTTGCAGAGCGGACCAAGCTCTTCGCTCGACGACCGTGTCGTGGACTTCGCCCCTGGGGATGCCAGTCGTGCAGCCATACGGCAAGTCCAAGATCATGGCCGTGCGCACACCGCTGCAGACATTTTACTTGAGGTCTGATTTCCATCAGACTGAAATCGATCGAGAGAAGCAGCTGACAGGTGTTGTTGCTAATTTTATTCACAGTCTCGATGCGGCTCATATGCTTGCCACATGTCGGGCGTTGCCTATAGACATTAGCTTCGGCGCAGTGCATGACAGTTTCTGGGCCCGCGCTGGTGACGTTCCCTTACTAGGGCGTGTTCTACGCGAACAGTTTGTGCGGATGCATAGTTCAAATCTACTGAGTGAGTTGAGGCAAGAATGGGAGGCAAGATACCGAGGATTTGTGGTCCTTGGCAAAGTATACAAAGACTCCCCTCTTTATGAAAAAATAATTTGGCTACGAAATGGTGTAACTTCCGGGCGCAAGCAAGAAGCATGTTTAGAGAAGGAGCTGCGGCAGTGGTATGAAAGCAACGCGTCATTGATACCTGCTACTCCGGCACAATGGGATGGTGGAAGCCCTTTTTTGGGCACTCCTGGGCTGTCCTCGGTCAAGCTTTGGTTCCCCCTTGAGTTTCCCATGCCGCCCCAACAAGGGGCGCTGGACATTCGTGGCGTTTTAGACTCTCCACACTTTTTCAGCTAGCAGCACCATTTGAATGAGGTGCCTAGTAACGTCGCGTTTGAAAATTGTACATAAAGGTAACGAGCAAACACATAACTGGTATAAATATGAGATAGTTTTTGTATGAAAAGTTGCGGCTAGTGCACGAGGTCAGGGAAGCTAAGCCGTATGTCAAGTGAGAATGGAGACAGCAATGGCCAGTGCTAGTGCTGGATCGTATCCCGTTGATTTCTCCCGTAGCCAGACCTTTTCCGCAGCTGAGGATGGCTCGCGGGCAGAGAAGCCCAACGCACTTGCAATCCAGCTCATGTGGGGCACCCGCCACGGCCACTTCGCCTCTGAAAGAGACAGTTCGGATGTGACAGTGTCCGAGCGGCTTTTGCGCCCGATGTGGAGCACACGGTCGCTCGATTCTGAGTCGGAGCTGGCCTCGGAACTGTCGGAGCTGGGGGCCACGCTGCCGGACCGGCTTGGCGCAACGCTAGACTGTTGGCTGCGCGGTCGGCGTATGTGTGTATGGCCATACTTGTGTGGCTCGTATCCCTCGCCTATCTCGAGTCCCGCGTGCAAAGCTAGGCGCGAACCTGTGCGGTAGAGAAGGTTTGAGTGTTCCGGCGCCGGTTGCTTGCGTCTCACAAAGGTGTCTGCTATCTGGTCCAAGGCCTGTGGGGTCTCATCCTCCGGCCCATCTCCTTCCAAATAGAATTTCCGCACGTCGTTTTGTGGCTCGCGCTGGCGCTTATGTTCCCGGGCCAGCTCGGCGAGCGACGACGTGCGCTGCAGCAGCAATGGTCGGCCATTCACTATATATGAATTGCGTGTAGAATTTGGCGCTGTGTGCGAATGCGCGCGTCCGTTGAATTCACTGTCCGCTGGGTCCTGCATTGTCGGGGAAGTAGAATGTGGGGTGCGCCACGTGATGGAAGCGGCGCATCTAAAGCACGCTGCTGCTGCGCATGTGGGCCGGCCATGGTTGTGTGAGCGACGTTGGGACAGCAGCGTTCAAGGACCATGACGGCAACATAGTGGGCAGTTTTTTGAGCACAGCAGTTCGTGGTGGTTTTAGGTGACTTGAGGTCACGCTAACCCATACTCAGTGCTAGAACAGCATTTGGTCGGCGACTATGGCCGGCGTTCAATCTTTTATGTTCAGTACGCTACGGACCTAAAACGTCCTGCAATTTACAGATCCTTTTTTTTGTTCTCTTCGCCCGCTTTGCTCTCGTTGCTCTCGTCCGCCGCGCGTGCAGACAGCGGCTGCTGCGTGACCGGCTCGAGCTTGTTTCCCTTGAAATCATGCAAATCCTGCTTCACATTGCTGTGATAGGTGGGGCCCTTGGTGCCGGGCGCCACCCGGGGACCGTGTCCTTGTCCGTGGGCTCGCAGCAGCGGAACTTGGACTACTCCGGGGATCTTCGTCGGCTTGTCATGGTGCTCGGTGCCGTGCTGCTCAATGTTCTTTTCCTCCTCCTTATGCTCGGCCGCGGTGCCTGTGCTGGGCTCGTTGCTGCCGCTCATTGTGATGTTGGAATGAAGGCTCAGTCGGCTGGCAATGTGGCAATTACATGCGCAGTAAGGGTGCGCGGCAGATCAGCTGAACACGCGCTACACAGTGAACCCTGCAACCCTCAAGTCGTGTCTGAGCCCGGTGGGTTGCGGCGGCGTGTGTGCCAAGGTGCCTCAACAACCGCAAACGACCAGAATTAACCGCAAACGACCAGAGGTATAAGAGCCAGAAGACTAAACCTTATTATAACCGCTATGCACAAAATGGGTTGGTGAGTCTAATCTATGAGAATATGCCGTAACGGGTCGTTGTCAGAGAGCTCGCTGATGACGTCGGTCACTTGCGCGCGAGAGCTGATTTTGCGCAGCCCAAACTCGTCCCGATAACCCTCCGAGCTTTTGTTGCCCGCTGCGCCGCCGCCACCGCGCGAAACGCGCACATTTCCGTGCGTGCCTAAACCCTTTTTTCCACAAAGCCCAGTCACTGCCACGAGCCCTGCTGCCTCCAGCGCGTTCACAACTTCCATGTATTCCGGGTACGCTAAGCTGTTTACAGCAGGGTTGTTCTGGCAGCGCTGCTCATACTCCTGAAATGCATGTAGAACCGTCACGTTCGGCACCGTGCTGGCCCGCTCCGTCTTCATAAGCACACAGAGAACAGCGCGCTGCTGGAAGTTGAGTAGCTGCAGTCGCTCTCTTGCGTCGATTCCGCCAAACGCCGCTGAGCACACTTTAGCCACGTGCGGCGTTGTGACCATCGGCTCACCAAGTTCCTCCACTACCTCGATTGCTCGGCGGCATATGTCGAAGGCTTTGCGTAGATCACCTGAATTTGCTGCTGTCTTGGCTGCGCAGATTCGCACGGCAGCGGGATGCATCAGTGGCGCTGGCAGTGTCTTGAGCCGCGCGTCTATGATCTCCGTTATGCCCTGGGCAGTGTATGGTTTGAATGCCAGCACTTGAGGCCGCAGCTTGTGCGCCTGCAGGCGCGGCAAAAATCGATCCGTGAGGTCAATGGCGTTCGCGATGCCAATCATTAGAAGGTTTGTGGGCCCACATGCCCATTCGAATATGCGGAAAAGTACTTCTTGGTCGGCTGTCACGATACGGTCCAGCTCGTCCATGACAACGATGTGTGTTCGGTCTGGGCGCTTGAACTCGTCACGGAGTAGCTCGATTGCTTGCTGCTTGTCTTTTTGAGACTGCCGCTCCAGATATCCAAACTCCTTTGCAATGAGTGCGTATGTTTGATCTGGTTTGTCGATAGTCATGCAGTTGATTGTGGCCACGCGAGTACTTTTGCCTAGCTCTAATGAAGCTAGAATCTCGGCAACAAGTGCCGATTTACCTGTACCAGGTAGTCCAGACACATACAGCGCGCCGCTTGCTCGCGTCGTCATGCACTGACTGATTTTCTCGGTGATTACCTGCCTTTCCTCTCCGCGGCCGACAACTCCGCGCGTCTTCGATCCGCGCTGAAAAAGGGCCTTTCCCTGGAAGAAGAGGCTAGTCTCGCTCTCTTCTACTCTGCGTTTCTTGGACTCTCTAGTCGGCGTCGGCGGTGCTTCATGTTCCAACGGGCCCTCCGCCTCTATTACTGCTGCTTTACCATTCTGCAATCCTTCAAGCTTTAGTTTGGGCATTGGTTCTAACTTTCGTGCTCGTCGCTGTGGTGTTGGCGAGGGTGTGAGAAGTCCATCGGCACTTGCTCGAGGCTTTGTGGGTGTAGATGGCACCGACCCCTTCCTTGGTGTGGATGGTTCCCGTCTCACTGTGGCCCTTTTTAGTGGCGACCCAAACATTGGTAGCTGCTAGCTGTGTAACCAAGTTTCGATGCGCAAATATAAGTGTTAATTACTATACCCAGCCGCGCCAATAAACCACATTAGTCATGACACGACGCGTCGAGACGTGCCCTACCCTTAATGAGACCGTGCCCTGAAACGAGAAGCGGAGGAAGATGAGAGAAAGCCGACGCGCCCGATGGAAATGTGTGCTTCGTGGATCAATTCTATTGCAACAAAAATTTAAGACCTTGTGCCGTACAGTTCTTTTAAAGTAAACCCAATTAATTTGAACAGAGCACCTTATAAACTCACATTCATTAAAGCGCGACGAGATTCACTGCCACTTACTGCCATGTTGAGTGTCACCAAGCGGCCCCTGATATGGCCATGTCAAGAAGAAGCTACCGGAAATGGTAGCACACAAATTCTTAAAACAATGGCATATTCTTGCGCCACGCTGAAGCCGTCTTTAATCATGAAAGCCGTAAACTCAGAATTCAAAATCGAGGAAGTGCCAACTCCTATTCCGCAACCCAATGAAGCATTAGTGCGAGTGCACAGCTTCGGAATAACAGATAGTGACACACTTCTGAAAGACGTGCTTCCTATCAGGCAGCTGGGCATTGAGTTCAGTGGGCGGATAGAGAGCTTTGGAGGCAAGGAACAAGCCGGTTTCCGTACTGAACAGAGCGTATATGGCTTCGCGATTAGTGGTGGCGCCTTTGCTGAATATGTTGCATGTCCCCTAGAAACACTTTGCCCTATTCCTCGGGGCATGAGCTTTACGAGCGCTGCGAGTATAGCTGACATGTGGTTTGGTGCTCTTCAGCTGCTGAAACATGATGCTGAAATGAAGAAGCGCGACAAGATCCTCATCTTCAATGCTATGTGCTCTCTTGGACAAAGCACTATAGAGCTCGCCCAAATTCTTGGATGCCGCCGATTGTTTGCCGTGGTTGACACGCCTAAAGCATTCGAGGCCGTTGAGAAGCATTTGACCTTTCGAACCGCACTTCCAGACGAGATTGTACCATTGATAGGGTCTACAGAAATCGACAAAAAGGTTCAACGTTTCGGACAACAGGACCTGGCTGCCGTGATTGACCTACGTGCAAAGCCCGACTTATCGCAGGGAATCGAGCTCTTACAACAGGATGGCCGTATTGCCGTGATAAGACCAGCGCACAAACTCACTGAAGAGGATTTGACCAAGCTTGTGTACAAACGGCTCAAATTGCATGGCGCCACATTTCGGGCTCGTGCACCTTTATTTTACAAAGAATACCGCGACTTCTTGGTCAAGCATATTAATCCAAAGTTTTTGAATGGTCAATTACAGATTCGCCTGGCAAAAGTATACCACTGGGAGGACATTGCTCTGGCATTTGATCTTGTTGCTCACAACCGCGAGTTACTAGGGAAAGTTGTTTGCACCATAGTGCCGGATTTTTAAAACGTCGTAAAAAAGGTCGTAGCTCCATCAACTCTACGCGTAAGTACAGACAATTAGCAAAGCGATCAAAGCAACTAATGAGGGGCGAGAAATGCTCGCATTACTTTTCACCTTCTTGCTCCCTACCTGCAAATACTTGCCCTGCGAAACAACTTGGGAATGCTCGCTGGATGATGTCTGTGGCGCGTGCGTCTCAGAACTGGCGCCACTCATCTTGCTTGGAAAGGCCGCGCTGAAGACTGACGGCGAAAGAGGAGAGCTGAGGTTCTCTGAAGTTGGCGTGGTAACACGTGTGGCACGGTGCTCTTTGATATTGATGTAAATGGTTTCTGTGGGTCGATTCTTCGTAGTGCTGACAACTTTCGTGATCCCACGACCAACCTCGAGGATTGTAAAATAAGGACTAAAGTTTGCAATAGATGAATCGCGACTATCACTGACCATGAGTGACAGCGCTTTACTTGTTTTCAACGATCGCGGGACGTCCCACATGTAGCTACCTGTGTTCGGAAGATCCTTAGCAATAATGGCGACAGTTTCGAGGTCCGCTTGCCCACCAGCTTTTAGGACAAGGTTCACAGCGGGAATGGCTGAGCTTGGTTTCCACTTTAACTCGAAAAAGTCGCCTGCGTTGATCACCTCACCTATTTTCGGCTGTAACACGGCCAGCGCAGAGTAGGCACCAATTTGAGCCTGTACGACAGAAGCCAGCAAGACTAGAGTATAGATCATGTTTTATCTCGTGTCCTCACTCTGAAGCGTCTTTATCTGCTTTAATGTCTGCGCCTGCCCTTACCCACACACAGAGAGACCACAGCGCGAGCTACCCAATTGAGCAGTAGCGGAGTTTGCGAGTGGCAGGTCCTCAGATTCCCACTACAAAGTCAAAGTTCTCCAAGTTCAAACAATGAATGATGGGGTGGCAGTGAGTAGATAACACAACCACGTCGAGAACCCCCACAGAAGTCCCCTTCAATCCTGGCATCTCCATTTTGGTCTTAAGTCAAGATTACATCGACTTAAGATAATTTCACCCGGCAAGAAACAAGACTATTCTGTGGGTAATGTCTTCAAAAATGATGGATCTGCAGCCACACGAGTGCGAAACTTATTCCACCAATCATCAAAGGCCTTGATTGGCACGCGGTTCTGCGAATCCACAAAGCTCGCCAGGAAGTTGTAGACATTTTGAACGATTTTGTTGGCAAGAGTTGCAACGTCGTCTGGGGTCTGGGGCGCAGGGCTGCCTTGAGGACCCGCGGCAATCGACTTCGGCCGCTTTGCAGCAAGCTTCTGCTGCGCCAAGTACTGCTCAACCTGGGCGGCTGCTTCAATCGAGATTCCAAATGTCGTGGCTGTGTTCTGTGTTTGCGCCACGTCTTCGTCGTCGTCGATCATCTCGTCAACGTCGTTCACGGCTGAAGTGGCCGTGCCCATATTAAGCCTAAAAATGGCAGATTGCTTTGTCGCACTCAAAGCACCAAGAAGCTGGAACTCCTCTGTATTGGGGAGCTGGACGTAGACTGCTGCGGCGTACTCTGCTGGTAGGGACGCACCTGGGAGCAGGAACAGGGCAATATAATTGATGCGCGAGGCATCCGGTATAGTGAAGACAAATTTTGTGGGCTCTACTTGTTTGATGTCCGTTTCAATGGGGCGTCCACCACACACGTAGCCAAACATCTTGCTGGGGCGTCTCTGCCGCGAATCGCAACGGTTAATGTGGTGTGGCCAGCTTTGCCGGTACATGTAGGGCTAGGGTGTCTGGATGATTCCACCCACAGTTCTGGAAAAAAAAATCCTTTTCTTGATCAAACGGGTGCCAGAAAGGCCCAGGCAGTGTTCTTCGTGGCCTGATGCCGATACTAGTGCCCCAGAGTGAAGTCAGGACAATACATATTTCCAGCATGCACTCGCAATTGTGATGGCATTGTTGTGTGTTGGCAAGAAGCGCCTGCGACACACTTAGATAGCTATGTTGCCTTAAACAGAACCCCATGCAATCCTTTATGTACAATATGCAAACGACGTCGCGCAGCCAGCAAAGAGCGCTACATTTCCGTCGAAGTCTCTCTCGGGTGGACAGTTCCCGTGTTCTCCCCATCCCCACGTTTTGACATTGTTTCCGAAGCAGCATACGCCGTGTTCACTCCCCAAAGCCACAGCTTCAAACTTATCTGGTACATCCAATTGACCATGCGAATTATTGCCAAGCGCGCGACCACTCGGCAGAAGCAGAACGCTCGACCAACCAGCAAGCACGCTTGTGTCCCCTGCGGCCTCGATGCTTTCTGTTCCGAAACAGCGCGAATTACCAAGTATTTGGAGTCTGTCGCCGCGCAGCACGGCCGTGAAGTCGCGGCCGCACGCGTATGACCGTCCCGTCGCAAGCCCATCGGCGCTATTTAGAACAAGCACGGGACGATCCACAACCGCTTTTATGCAGTTGAGCTGCCCTTTTCGGGAAGCACCCCAGCCCCACAATGAGCCATCAGATAGGCATGCGACCGTGTGCGCCATACCGCTCTTTACGCTGACGACTTCTGCCGAAGGCTGCCAGTCGACCAACGTGAGACTCGCGGTTTCTTGGGAGCCCAGGCCGAGTTCCCCCTTTGATCCCGACCCAGAAACCCAAACACGATTTTGCTCGTCCACAAGAACCGTGAATGCCCAGCCGGCGGCACACAGCTTCCAGCGGCTGCCATTGGGATGCTCAATGGCAACAAATCTACCATTTCTAGAAATATACGACTGTCCTGAGTCCTGCTCGATAATGACAGTGTGGTTGCCCCCGCCAGCCAAGCTTATAGGCCCATCCAGAGCTAAAGCAACTGGCGTCCAGTTGGAAAGGTCATTATCATGCCCGACACCAAGCTGGCCTTGCCCATTTGACCCGCAAGCGAGCAGCAGGGGTGCGCGCTGCATCCTGCGATTATATTCCCAATGCGAAACTGGGAGCCGTCAATCACACCAGGCACTAGGCACTAGGGCTGGGGCACGAATCTCAGCTCCTCCTGTCAGACTGTCTTCAAGCCGCCGAATTGTGGTGGCTTGCCAGGACATGTATGTGTGTAGAGACGGAGCATGGAGAGACGGAGCTGGCCAACAGAGAATAATGCCGAAAAAACATTCTACCAACTTATTATGGATACAAATGGAGGAACTATCATAGTTATAAGTATCAAAGCAATATAACTTCGTTGCTTCAACCTAATGATATTCGATCGCCTATTCAAACTATTTTCGCCTTGCTGCGATGGCTGGAGCTGTGCGTATTGCTCAGCGGGTCTCGCTCGGTCAGTCAGAGCTCGAATCAGAAGGGTTAGAATCAGAGGGGTTAGAGGCGGACTCCTGACCAAGTCGAGTATCTGTCACCTTTGTTCGCTTGCCGCGAGGGTTACGTTGCTTGGCTCGTCGCTTCGCCTGATATGACGAGACTGGGTCCCAGTCGTCCTCTTCGGACTGCTCGGACTGCTCCTCTTCATCATCCTCTTCCGAATCATAGTCTTCGTCAGATTCAGGCTGGTACCGGGAATTGAGAGGCATTACAGGTGGTGGAGCGCCTGATTTTTGTCTCTCCCGCGGGCCTTCAAACCTTTTGCTATTTTTAGATGAGCGATTCGTCGCACTGTTGGCGCTGTCTGATGACATCCTTCGAGTAGACCTGGAGACCGGTGTTTTCCCCTTCGGGCCGCTTTCTGATTGCGCAGCAGCGCTTTGAGGCTGCACCGGTGGCGGGAGGGCAGAGTGTGGAACATCAACAGACAGTGACTGAGAGTTTTGGCGCGCTGGCGCCCGCGACGCACTATTTGTGGTCGTGGACACCTCTGTTTTAGGCCCGTCGCTCGTCTCGCTTCCGCGCAGACGCGACTCCCTTTGGCGCCGCTCCTTGGCACGCGCTTCACGCCTAGTTTTTGAATCGCCATCCAAGGTGATTATTGGACGCGGTTTATTCTGGGAGCCAGGCTTGCGGCCGCGCTTCTTGGGAACCTTTACCTCCATTTTAGGCCCGCTCTCTGCCTCTGGTTGCGCTACCACGTCAGAATCTACTTCTGCAGACGACGGCTCTTCTTCACGCTTTTTAGGCGGCCGGCCCACGCGGTGCTGACTCCATTGGGATTTCAAGGCGGGGTTCACTTCCACAAATCGAGCAAAGAAAGTATTTCTGCGCGGCGGGTCAAACTCATTTGAGGGCTTTGCTGCGCTCCCACTTTTCGAATCATTGCTATCTGGCCGTCCTTGAAAGGCTGGATCAGACACGGTAATGGACATGTCGCGCGAATGTCGGAGAGGGTCATCCTGGGAGTTCAAGTTGTCCACCTTGTTCTTCGTTCGCGGTCGCCCTACCGAGCGATCGAGTTTCCGACCAGCAGACTTCCGTTGTAGAGGCTCGCCATTTTCACCCCACTTGTAATCTTCGTTAGCATCCAGGTCGACGTTAGTGCGTGCGCTGCCGTTAGAATCGTCTGGCGCGTCTGTTGTCGCGGAAGACACGTATTCGGCTGTCTGAGCATTCGACCGAAGTGACTCCGGCAGGACGTGCCTGAACCTTTGTGCATCCCGCCGATCTCGATCCGCGTCACTGCTAGCGGAGGACATTGGTGGCAACGCTGGCGATGTTGTCACACTATGTTGACTAGGTGCCTTAGTTGCCTGCGACTGATTCGAGAGCGTCTCGATTGGCGTGGGCGAGATATCATTATGCCGCTGGTGATTAAGTTGGGACGGCATGAGGCCTTGACCGCGCTGTAGTGGCATGATTGGGGACGGCACGTTTTGCGTCGGCAACTGAAGCGTCGATTCATCTTTCGTGGTGGGATTCGAGACCAGTGTACTCTGCTCTTTTAGTTCTGGCAGGTTATCTGACTGTGTGCTTTGGAAGACTTGACTAGGCGAAACCTGGAACTGTGCTGGTAGACTTTGCTGCGCTGCAGTTTGCGGTGAAGGGTTCTGCGGCGGTAAGTTCTGCGGAGATGGATTTTGTGGCGTTGAGTTCGGCATTGAGTCTCGCAACGTCGAGTTCTGTGTCATTGGGTTCTGCGGTGTCAAATTCTGCGGTGGTGAACTCTGTGGTGCAAGCTGAAGGGATTGGCTTTGCAGTAGTTGTGCTTGCAGCACCTGGCTTTGCAAAGCCTGATATTGCAGTGAAGTCATTGCCGGTGAATTAGGGCCATGTTGTGCGCCGTTGTTTGCCCCCGAACTTTGTGGACCAATGTTTTCTTGGCTTGAAGCCTGGGCTGTGCCTTGCATTGGACCTTGCATTGGACTTTGACCGGCCGCTTTTGCTTGGCGCTGCACAGGTGTTTGTGGTTGCGTAGGAGTCGTAAACTGCGAGCCGGCAAGTGACTGTTGTCCGAAAGACGCGTTCTGACCCATGAGGAACGAGATTTGGTCAATCGTCAGCCCCGATTGCAACAAGGACGAAACAAGATATTGAATCTGTAGCTGGACAATTCTCTGTAGATCTGATGAGGCTTTTAGCTGCTGCAGGATAGCTTGGTGGCCACCACCTAAAAGCGGTTGGGCGTTCTGCGCGGGAAATAGAGGAAATTGAGGAACGCCAAAGGGTTGCAGAGCTGAGAGCAGGCTAGTCGTTACTGGAGGAAGCTGCGGTTGCAAGGGATGAGGCGTCGGCGCATTTGAGGCGTGGGGGGAGTCTGTGTGCATTGTTTGGTTCTGGAAATTCAGCAACGGACTCAAGGATGGCGGCAGACCTGCGAGCTGGCTAAGCACAGCTGAGTTGGGGCCCGGCGGTGGCAGCGGCTGATTCGACGCCCCCGCCTGGTTTGGAGGACCCCACTGCTGCTGCTGCTGTTGCGGTGGCCGCGGCTGGGGGGCAACAAGTGGGGGTGAACCACCTTGGCCAGAGCTTCCCTGAGCGGGACTAGCTTGAGGTGGGTGCGCGACGGTGACATTATGCGGTGTGCCCGGTCCCGACATGGCACGTAAACACTGATTTATGGACAAATTTGCCAATAACAGGAAACCCCTCCTCCGGATTAGGCAAGGTCAGCCCAGTGATGGAATGCCCTAGCCCCGAGAATTATGACAATGGCCATCTTTAATGTGAGCTGGCCATCGTCGTGATCGCACAAACTCCCAATGCAACACTGCCCTCAAGCCCGAGCAGTGTACGCCAAAAAAAAAAGCTGACGTTCTGCTGATCACCTATAAGAGTATCAAGTATCTACGCTGAATAATCATGCTCGTCCCGCCCAATGGCTATGGCTTAGTTTCAGTTCGGTGGTAGGAGTTAGTTAGCACTGCCAGCTCGAAAGACTCTAAGATGCTACGCATTACCCGGAGCGCTTGCCGCACGGGTGCCACCATGCCTCAGAGGCGTTTTGCGCACGGTGTGTCTTATGGCCCCGAGGAGCCCCTTTCTTACTACCTGAAGTGGATCGCTGTAGTTGGCGGCTTTGGTGGATTGCTGGTGTACGACCGCTACTACTCGGACCGAGCCGTGTCTAAGTTTTTGACGCCCGAGACGGACTCTGCGGCCATAGAGACGCAGCGCGAGAAGTTTGCAGACCGGCAAGTCACCGAGAACGCTCGCAACGTCGAGCTTTTATTCCCGCGCAGCCGCAGCACAGCCACTGAGACATTCTCCCCGCGTCCAGTGTTGCCCACGGCTCACCGTGCAGCCCACCTTAGTGAATCTGTGGATCTCGACTCGCTCTCAGAGCGCCGGCCGCGCACCAAGCCCCATGATTAGTCTTTGCCATAGGCAACCCCCCTGTTAGCAACACCCTAGTAAGGCTCGGCCAGCGAGGAGTCGGTTTAGCCACAAGTGGCGCTTTTCTACGGCCTTTTGGCATCGCAAATGCTAAGCTATCGCCGCACCACAGCGCTCAACACACTAGGGGGCAGCGCAAAGTGCCTCACACTAGAGGCGGCGAATTTTGTGCAGAGTGGCATATAGCGCGCGGATCATATAGCCAAGATCACATCGGAGTGGGTGTTATGTCGCAGAGACGGTCGCTTTGAGGGTGCTCCGCGCAAAGCTTGGGTTCTGGCAGTTAGAAGCATCAAAGCCGAAACTTGGTGCTAACTTCCTAGCTATGACGCTATTAGGTATCCAGTAGGAAATACGAAAATAAACGAATGTTAAGCTTACTCGCTTTCATGCTGCCGAGCGATCTTGGAATCGAGCGGTCTTGAAGGCGAGCGATTTTGAAGCTCTGTATTAGGAGCAGCGACTCTTCCGTCCATTCAGAATAAAGCGAAGACTGCAATTCAAGCGGCAGTCCGGTCCTCATGTGCTTTCAACTCCAAAACGCCGCCGATGCGATCACGCCGCCTTAGCTTCTCAGCAGAAGGCCAAGCTTCGGACGCCGCCTGGTAGTGTGATTTGGGTCGTATTGTCGCCAGAAACTATGGCGAAAGCAATCGCCACCTCACTGATCACTCAATGGCGTCATTGTAAGTCTTGCCGCTTAGGTGCTACAAGCATAATCGCTTGCTGGCTAGAGTTATCATGCGGACGCCACAAGCGGCGAATGTGATAAGAGATACAGCGACACAAATTTTTATAACTGAAAGACCCTTCGTCGTGCTAATTTTTTTTTCACAATGTCTCGCTCTAGATTCGCGCACCCCTGTACTGTGCATCGGCGCTGCCCAGACCTGGTTGAGGTCTAGACGCGCGCATGCTATGACGGACGATTTGATTAATGTATTACTCACTCGCGAACACTCAAATCTGCCCATATATATACATTTTTCTCTACCTGGAGGATTCGTAACGTTGTGCGCGCTACCTTTTTTGTTCAGACCTGTCTCGGTCTGACTAAGTCCCGCGACAGTACGAAGCACCACCGGAAGTTGAGAGCTCCATGGGCCAAGTCAGTTCGCAGGTCCGGCTCAGTGCGGCGTATAACACGGACCCGCGGCGGTTCTGCGCGCAGAAATGCGAGGTGTATCTGAATGAGGGCGACGTGATTGCGGCGGGGCCCGAATGCGTGCCAGCAAGCAACACCGTCGTCATAGCCACCAAATTCGACCAAGCTAGCCAGCGGCTAGCAGCTTTCCGACCAGATCAGAAGCCGCTCTCGTTTGTTTTGGACCCAGAGACCGATGTGCTGCTCTTACAGGTCCCCTACCAGCCATCGCTATCTCTGCGGTTCTCTTTAACATACGCCACTACGCCGGGCAGAGGCTCGCCAGCCCTCGGCTTTGCGCATGCCGCTTCAGCCAAGGAGCTCGAGCACGTCATTCTGGCCAAGCAGACGGAGAACTGGGTGCGCGTGGGCGAGTTCGTCGAGTCGGAGTCTCCTGAGGTTCACCACGTCGAGTTGCTCTGGGTATGGGACGCGCAGGCCGACCGCGTTGGCGGTTGGCCCCTGCATTTCGCTTTCTTCGAGGAAAGAGATGGCAGGCCCAACCTTCTCTCGGGGGCGGCCTTATGGATTAGCGAGCGGCCGCGAGACGGACTGTTCTTTTCCGAATTCACCATGAGTCCTGGCGGCACCATGGCGCCGAACACCGCGGTTCCTCCAGCAGTCCCGCCTGCCACGCCGTTACAAGCGTCCCAGTCATTCCCATTGCCGGGCATGCCGACCACGCCGGGTCCCTCGACGGCTACGTCGACGCTGAACAACGAGCTGAGCAGCCCCTCGCAGAAGCTACCAGCAGCCTATGGAATGCCTCTAGGCCAAGACCCACTCATATTCAAGGCTCCTAGGCCGGCGCAGGAGCACGTTGTGCACTCAGATGACGGCCCGCAGTTTCGGAGCGCGCTAGCCGCAATGGAACGCCGCATCGCACCGCTCAAAGCCCGCGTAAAGCAGTTGCTGAAGCGCACCCTCATGTCTCGGGAGCGCTTGCTAGCCCTGATTGAAGCTGACCAGTGGCTGGCATCAAGTATTACGGAGGCAGCGCGCACGGAACTAACGCCGTTCAAGCCCGTTGTTGACTGGTTCAGCCGCACAAGCGAGGGCGGTCTCAGCGCCATTCAAAGACAACGCAAGGCCACACTCAACGAACTCACCACTCGTATAATCGAGCCCTTGCAGCAGTTTTACGAATACGATATTAAAAGCTTCGAGGCCCACAAGCGTGATTTCGAGGAGGACAGCTCACAGTTTTACAGCTGGACATCCAGGTATTTAGCGGCTCGCCGCCGTGGAGACCACGCAGATGCGCATGCAGACCAGAAGTTTGCTCTTAAGAAGAAGAGCTTTGACGCCGCTCGACTGGCTTACTTCGCGTATTTGACCGACATCACAACCGGACTGAAGCAGCAAGTTTTGCTCCAGCTTTTGGCGCTAGCCGCGCAAACAATTACTGACTCCCACATTGCCTTAGGCAGTGAGATGTCAAGTCACACACGTCCGCGCATAGATCATGTCGTAGACGACATTAAGGCGGCGGCGAGGCAGTGGGAGAAACACCGGCTCGACGCCCTGCAGCGCCGCCGGGCCCTAGTCAATGACGTAGCGCAGCAGGTGAGCGAGCAGCAAGTTGATCAGGATACGGAGCAGCCTGATCCCAAGCCTAGAGGACGCTACAAGGAAGGCCTCCTTTGGGCCTCGAGCCGACCCGGTGGCGTACAGGACTCGCAAAACACAAACAAGCAAGCTTTACAGAATCTCAAGTGGCATAAATACTGGGTCGTGCAAGATGGCGGCTCTCTCAGCGAGTACACGAACTGGAAGCAGAGTGTGGATTTGCACAATGAACCCATCAACCTGCTTATGGCCAGTGTTAGAGAGTCAACCACCACGGACCGCCGTTTCTGCTTCGAGGTTGTCACGCCACAATACAAGCGTGTCTATCAAGCAACGTCCGAGGAAGACATGCGCTCTTGGATACAGTCCATATCACAAGGCATTAGCACTAGGCTTGAAGTTGGCGACGAACCTTCTGAGCCGTCCCGCCCTACGCCAGGTCTCGCGCGCAAGGTCTCTCGCACTGGCGTTGCTTCGTCCAAGCCCCGCGTGGCCCCCATCACAACAAACTTCCCGTCAGCTGTTCCAGGAACATCCCCCGTTTCCGCACCAGTACCGGCGTTGATGCCTTCATCTATGCATCCAAAGGCGTCAGATTTTCTAGCTCAGGTGCACCGCATCCCTAGTAATCAACAATGTGCAGAATGCCAGACGACTTCAGGGGTGGAGTGGGTGTCCATAAATTTGCTTCAGGTGCTTTGCATTGAGTGCGGTGGCGCGCATCGTTCGTTGGGAGCGCATATCTCGAAGGTGCGAAGTCTAACATTGGACACCGTGAGCTTTACGCCAAGTCTGTGCGCAGCCATACTAGCGGTTTCAAACGAGAAAATGAACCTGATCTGGGAGGCAAGGGTGCAAGCAGCTGTAGCCTCTAAGCCAGCTCCTAGCGCCAATTCCGCTGCACGACTCAAGTTTGTATCGGAGAAATATGTTGAGAAACAATTCATCAACGAGATCGAGAAGCCCAATGCAGCGCTACGGAAGGCAATTGCTGAGCGTGACATCGCGAAAATGTGCGCTGCGCTCGCAGCGCGAGCTAATCCTAACGGCGTTAGCGATGATGATGAACCGATGGTCATCCACGCGCTGAGGTCAACGAAGCCAAGCGACACGGCGTTTCCAGCGGCGGAGGTGCTTATTGTTAATGGTGCTACTGTTCCAGTGGCAAGTGAGTATAAAGGACTCACCAAGTCAGCTCAAGAATACCTCGCGAGCAAACAGAGGCTGTAACTGACGCCAGTGACTCTCTCTTCTGCTCCTCGCCAGCTCCCAAATTATTTATTATGTGTGTGTGGCTAGCCCCCAAAGCTTTTCGGCACCAATCGCCACGGCACTTTATGTACCTATCTACCTAATAATGCGTTGCTGTGTTTAATCGTTTCAAGTAAGCTCTTCGAAGCTTTCCAGTGATCAAATGTGCCACTGTGGCCGGCCGCTTTGTCTAGTCAACGCACAAATAAAGGGAGCGTGCGCATGTGTATGATGAGTGTTATAACGAAACTAAAATCCGAGACGTTCCGCAAATTGGACGGGTCCTGCTGCTGATCCGCTTCCCCGTTAAACCTCATTGATGGAAAGACAGGCACGGCGCATATGCTATCGATGCGAATAATGATCATAGTAATAATAAAACTACTGCCTGCATCTTCAACGCACCTGCGCAAATCAAGCCGGCGTTTGCAGCATGAAGCAGCACGATTAGGCTTGCTACGGCGTCAACTACCTTCTAAATTTATCGGGAACTCAATCTCTCTCTTTTGACGCATGATTACTACTTACTAGCCACTGCATCTCATGCAAGATTCCAAGATTGGGAACACTAAATATTCCGTTAAATACTGCGGGTCCCAAAGGGTAGCACATCGCACCGGCAAAAATGGAAGCTCAGAGAATTTAAGTAAAACACTCCAGTTATAACAATTCATAGCATGCCGAGCGGTATCGTGAAGCGTCCTAAGCACATCTGAAAGTTGGCGGAACTCGGGCCTTTCATGCACCGACCCTAGATACAACAATAATAGCCGAATTGTTTACTGGGCGGGCCGCATAAAAACATGTTGAATCTGCAAGCCGCTGAATAGACCGACGTAGTAACGCCACCTCACTATCTAAAACTGGAGCGGCTGCAACGCCACGCCAAGCAAAACTTAACTTACGGTATTTCTTGAGCCCCGCATTTATTCGCGTGGCGAGGCCCCCGCCCTAAAATGCAGACAAGGGGTGGTGGGGTGAGCTGTATCACGAAGTGCCCGTATACGATATGCAGTGCCCTACCCTTGCCATTATCCAGCCACGCACGCACTTGTTTTGGAGTTCCACCAATGAATTCAAGGCTCTTCGGCGTCGACAGTTTCACACCACTGCCGCGCCCTCACCCAGAATCTCTAGGTCTAGGGTGGTCGTCTTCTGGAATTGCGTAGCGTGAAGGTCAAGACCTGACGAAAGGACGAGCGCAACAGTACATCTAGAAACTTTAACTGTAAAAACTTACAAGCATATGTCCCACAGGGAGATCGCGTGGACAGCCCCGAATTGAAACGAATGTTATGCCGTTCGGCCGAAAACTCCCCATTTCTAGGCGTGTTAGTAATCTGTTTATAGCCATGTTGTTGAACGTATTACGGCGGTGCCAAAAATAGGTTAAAGAATCGTGTTGTTGATAAGTTACCGTGTTTCGTGACGCCCCTTGTTCCAGACGTATGCCGCTGTAAGAGGGCTGGAACAAGGCTAATCGAGGAATTTGTTGCGAAATAAGAACTCCAGCGGATGCATCCACGCATGAATTACCGTAAAAACTGGAATCGACACACATGGGGATACTTCAGCCACATGCCCGCCGCTCGGAATATACCCAGGCTGGCGACCAAAACACAGGGCTAACCCTACATATGCAACAAATGGATGACACATCCAAAATACAGGGCTTTTTTAAAACCAAGACGCCGGGCGATCCCCTCGTTTGTATTCTTTGCCTAGCAACAACTTCCCATCAAACTGGTTCTTTAGTTTTCGATGGTGTCTTGTGGTGTTGTTTTCCTTGCGGCCGCTGCGTCGCTGGCTTCGGCTCAGAACTGCTCGTCGTTCATTAACGCGACGAGCCAAGCAGACCTGGACAAAATCGGTAGCTGCTCGACGTTCGACGCTGCCCTCACTATTAGTGGTGACGCTGGCACTCTCGTGCTGAACGGTGTCCAGAACATCACTGGTGACCTCACTATTGAGGGCGCCTCTGACCTGTCGAGCTTTTCCGCCCCTTCGCTGCAGAAGGTTGGTGGCACGTTGAAGCTCGACCAGCTCACGATTCTGAGCACGCTCTCCATGCCGCAGCTCACGGACCTGGGTGGAATTTCCTTGCAGACGCTGCCTGCTCTTGAGGAGCTGCAGTTCAATGCCGGCGTGCAGAACGCGCGCAATATTATTATCAGTGATACGGCGCTGAAGTCGCTCGATGGCCTGAACCTGTCGCACGTTGATAACTTCAACGTGAACAACAACAAACGCATCAGCGACATCACCATTCAGGCGACGCAGATTTCGCAGCTTCTTGACATCTCGTACAACTCTGACGACGTGAACGTTTCGTTGCCGAACCTTGAGTGGGCCAACAATGCCACGTTCCGCTACTGCGCGTCTGTTTCTATGCCTAAGATCACGAAGGTCAACCAGTCGCTCGGCTTCATCAACAACACGATGTACGGTCTGAGCTTCGACTCGTTGAGCTCTATTGGCGGCACCCTGTCTATCAACTCGAACTCTGAGCTTCGCAACGCCTCGTTCCAGAGCCTGAAGACAATCGGTGGTGGTTTCGTTGTTGCTAACAACTCGCACTTCGGCAAGATTCTCGGCTTCCCCAAGCTTGAGACGGTCGGAGGCGCCATTGACTTCCAGGGCAACCTGACCTCCGCGTCGCTGCCGAAGCTTGACGAGGTCGACGGTGGCGTCAACGTTGAGTCGAACAACTTCCTGAACTGCTCCACTTTCGATAAGGCGCACTCTAACGGTGACTTCCACGGTGACAAGTACGTGTGCAAGGGCAAGTCGACGACTGTGTCGGCTAGCCTCACGTCGACGTCCAAGCAGACGAGCTCTGGATCTGGGTCGGCCTCGGCCACGGGCACTGGCGCTGGCGCCGCGGCCTCGAACTCGGCTTCGCGCACTGGTTCTGCTGCGTCGGGCTCGGCCAGCTCGTCTGGCAAGAAGTCCAAGTCCAAGAACGGTGCAGCTGTTGTCACTGGCTCGGGCATCGCTGGGGCCATCACTGCTCTGCTTTTCCACCTGCTTTAAGCGCGCTGCTCATAGCGCATCAATAGCTGAACCCATGCAGCCGAGAAGCCCTTGGATGGGCACGTCTGTACATTTTAATTCTATCGTAGCTATTTAATTCGCATCGGCATCAACGCTAGCGTTATTTAAAATCATCAATCTAGTTCAATCAATGTTACTTCACAACCACGCTGCAATCTACCAGCAAAAGCAAAATTATACGCTAAGACAGGTATCTCGCACCTTTTATTTCAGAGCTGGTGACACTAGAAAGTGATTTTTGTGTCTTCCTTAGTACAAAGTCCGCGACCGTGACTACAGCTGCACGGAATTGAGCTCATGTTTCAATCAGTTCAACGGCAGAGTTTATATGTTTCTAACAGTTCAGCGTCAAAACACTTCCGCGCAGTTCGATAGGATTTGTCACTATCCCGCCACTATACTTTCTGCCTATTTGAATTCTCTTGCTATGTATGACGGCGGTGCGCTCGATTCGACCCCACATGCTGTTCAGCGGACCGCCTTATCTGTACATCACAGAAGTGGAATCGCGCGACTTGGTCGTTTAATCATCAATATGTGCGCTATAGCTCAATTATCTATGTGACAGTCTTCAATATGTTCGTCTGCGGTTCGCCAAAGTGCTTTCTTCCTCGCCACTTTTCTCCCCTTTGGGCTGAAAAAGTGCGACAGGGGAAAAATGGTCCAAAGAGAACATGATCCCCTTGCTTAATCCTGGAAATTCTCCTGCACCTCATCGCGTTATGCATGTCGAGCCATGCATTGATCTTTTTTTGCACGAGTCTTTCAGAGGAATTGTGGATAGTTAGGGTGGGCTCAGATGAACAAGTTGTGCATGATGTGGTTGAGTTGCCCTTTTCTTTCAAATTAAAGTGGCCTTATAGGTGTTACTTGCTGCCAGACTTAGGCTCCGAGGATTGTGACAGCAGCAATCATGGAGACAGAGACTGCGCAGTTATAGGCTTTAATAGATTGCCACATTGCCCTGGCGCTAAACTCTGGCGTTAACATCGTCTAAATCTGAGATTTTGTACGAGGCTTCTACCCGCGCATTTTATGTCTTGCGCGTAGTAAAGTAGCACGAACGTGTGAGAAGAATGACGTACGAAGAATGACGTGAACCGTAGAGGACAGACAGTGGTATCTCCATATTGAGTGCACTTGAAACTGTAGACGCGCCCGAATCTGTTGACTGAATCTACTATAACTCCTTGAATCGTTGTAGATGGATGTGATGACAGCTCGTTGCTTGTGAGATCAGAGAGTGAGAAGTGATAACGAAAAACGGCTCAGAAACTTCTTGGTAGAGCTAAGTTTTGAAAATTTATGCAGCAACTTGTCCTGGGGTCGAAATAGAGAAGTTAAGGCGGTACCCTGATCCGTCTGTCCCAGTTGATGATCTGAAAGGAATCCTTCATCGAATACATTATTCTATAAATACCTTGCATCGTTAATAAAACCCCCTCCAGACATAATATCTTCACTTTTCAAACTTTTTGTGCCACTAAACTCGCCGGTCTCTTCGTGCTGGTGGTCTGCAAGAAAATTCAACGTTGACACTTCGACTGGGGTGGTGATTGCGCACAGCTATGAAGCCTTAAGGACAGAAAAAGTTCATAGAATAAGTTATATCAGTATAACCTGCACAATAACTTACTCAATGCCGTAGAGCTTATTTCTCCGGACGTATTGTGCAACAGCTGGTGGTGTTAAGCGCTCTAATTCAGCGACAGACCTGCGTGCTGCAGAGGAACTCACGCCAATCGTGTCCGCAGCTGAGACTACTAAGTGAATTTTCGAGACAAACGGTTGGAACTGAACGGCTGTCTCCAGCTCCTGCTGTTGCTGCAAAGAGCCGAGTTGTGGCATTTTTGACGCTGTGTCTTGCTCACGAGTTAGCACCAAGGCTTCCACATTGGCAAAAAAGGATTCGAGAACTTCGCTCACAGGCTCCTCATAATACTTCTGGTCTCCTATGCGCATCAATGTGTCGAACCCCATTGCGAAAACGGCACGACAATCCGGTAGGGCCTCGCCCACTGCGCGCGCCTTATCAACAAACCGCGCCTCGGTCGTGAGAGCAAGCCGCACATTACCAGTCAGCCCCTGTGCAGTAAGCTCCATCATTGCCATGCGCTGATCGAGCTCGTGCGCTGGTACAGCTGGCTTATCGGCATTGCCGGTGGAAAGCAACAATACAAGCACGCAGTCCGGAAACCGCTCACGACACAGTTGTGCGAGCTTTACGTGGGCATTGTTCGGCGGATTGAATGACGAGTCGACGAAACAAACAGTGCTGTTGTGCGGAAATTCGCCGCTGAACTCGACGCGCTTGCCGCTATCTAGAAACTCTCTGGTACGCATGCCCTTACCACCAATTCTGTGAACACTATTTATGCATTGCGAGGACTGTCATGAGCGGGCCATGGCAAATCAATGTCTCTTACGTTATTGTAAAAAGCTTCATAAGGTACAGTAACAGAATTAGAACAGTCCGTTGTATGCGCTGCTTTTATATCCCTCTCTTTAGAACAGGACAACATTTCATGAGCTTCTGAGCTAGTATCTTGCGGGCCTGGTAGTACTAGCTGTAGTGATCTCATTCATAGTGTGCGGATGCTAAGACTCTTCTACTTCCGTGAACCCGCTGAATGTTTGAGCAAGCACTCACTCAAAATTTTTGAGGCAGCGTCAAGCTTAGCGATTCTCTGCCATTCGCAAGTTTGCTACTGAGAGATCACTGCATTCAATGCAATGAGCAAATAAACTCTACGCACTTGTCTGATGCATCATAAGCCATTTTTACACCTGCTTCATCAGACCTCGCCGCTGGTACTCGGTGCTCGGTGCGACCCAAGAAGCGTATCACACTTTGACAATTCCCCTTGATGCCTCATTCGAGGCCTCGTTGTGCATCTTTGATTCCCGTAGTCTGCGTAGTGTTCGTGTCGTTGCTATACTAGCGAGCTCGCACCCTCCATCTTCGCGAGTAAATTAGAGTCGTGCTTGCTAGGGTGCCTAATGAAAAATGCTCATGAGAGACGCACGTAGCCAGCCTGGGTCTTTTGCTAGAGTCGCAGACTGTATGTTTGCTTTTATAAATGAAAGCTACGTTAACGACTCGTTCAAGTGTCACAGTAGTTGCCCGATTTCACCGAGCTAACTCAAAGCACACACTGAGAGGTAACTGAGGAAGTGCCTAAAAAAAGAATCTCCTTGATTTTTCTGGCTTGAGTCGTTCGAACTTTACATGGACGTAAGAAAACGCAGTCGTAGTTTATTGGCGAAAGTAGAGCGCGGTACCGTTTTGTAGGTAGCGTTAGTGGAAGCGTCTACCTCCAGGCGGTTTATGCATAATTGCGAAACCAACACCACGTCGAAAAATGAAAACAGCTCCGTGAGCGCTTCGTCGTACATAACATTATGCAGCCTGTAAAAGTAGCCGACTGTAGTTTGGAGGGTGAAATCTTCGTTCCTTATCACTAGCTTTTGTGATTAGATGCCGTGCAACTATCATCTACATTGGAGCAATTCACTTCACACGAGCACAGTGAAAGACCTAAGAGGATTTATTCATAGGCTGTGATTTTGAGCGTTCGAATGAAAGATTAGCGGCACAATGGACGGCGCTCCATACGTCACACGTCAACTCTTGCGTGGGATCTGGACATTGAAGAAACTTACGTGCGATCTCATTTCAACAGTTTACGAAGAGATCGCAAAGAGTGCTGCTGTGTGTAGGTAAATTATATCACAACTAGATGTCAAATGGTGGTACATAGGAACTGTCCGCAAAAGATCCTCGATACTTTGCCATACAGTCAATAATCAAGGAGCGTCAGGAAATCCGTGAAAGATGTCTCGACTTATGTTCACTCTAAACACGGGCATGTGAGACTCCAAGGGTGCCTGCTACAACAAGACTAAATTTAAACTTGAATGATATGAAGATTATGTTGAAGATCTCAGCTGCTCGCACATCTCCTCTAGAACGAACTCTATTTTCGAGCGAGCCCAGATGATTGAAATCTGGGGCCACACACTGCTCTCCCCGAGTCTGATCCAATATCTTGCCTTCTGCCAAATGTTCGCTGTATCCAAAACAAGTAGTACGTCGCGCAGCAAGGCGTCTGGCTCAGGGACCACATTTACCTGGAACCCACCAGGAATCATTTCATCAAGAAAAACCGACTTCAAGGTCTGTGAGACGATTCCCCAGTCTGCTAGCTGACCTATGCGGTATTGGGCGCTCATGCGAACAAGCGTCACTGCGCGCTGCCAAAGCCGTGGCCTTCCACGGTACTTGAATTCGGAAAGGAGCATGGGTGCAAAATAGGGCCGGCTGACGCTCACGATGTAATTGTTTACATTAAACAACTCAGCCAACCGTGAGTACGGCGACTTTCTCGGCGGTGAGTAAGTCTTGTGATTCGCCGGTAAAAATACGCAGGGCGAGTCTGGGTGAGGCCGTACTCGACCAGTGTAGTCCTTGACGAGTAGTTCCACGTCTGTAACTCCCGGGAGCTCACCCGTGCCAATAGAGGCCAGAATGGCTGTTCGGACAACAACTTTGGGTGTCGTCAGGTAATTGTAAAAGGTGCCTGTATGAGATCCTGATGGCAAAATTAGGATGTTCAGTACCCTGCCTGAGATTAGATAGGCTTCCTCGAAGGTCATGTCCCCAAGATGGCGGGCTACGAACCGATGAAACATGAGGATTTCGGGCGTGAACCTCGATCTCAGTGCGCTATCCATGATACCACCTAGTGCGGTCTGCTTTGGATCGGCGCCCTGGGGCCAAGCGGCAAGGATCACGAGAGGCACGCGCTCAATAGCCTGCACAATCTCGTCACTAGGGAAGCTGCATACATAGGCTGCCACGATCGAGCCCACTGTTGAGCCACATATGACGGAGGGTAACAGGTCCGTGCTAAGGAGAGCTTTAGCTACACCAAGGTGACACATACCGAACAATGACCCGCCATGCAAGATCAAAGCTGTGCGCCCGTAGCTCTGACGAGTGTCGTAGAAAAACGGTTTGCGCAGCATGCGGTCCTCGCCGCGACCAAGGCTGTCTAGGGATAATATGACCTCGTGAATGTAGTCCTCGATCAGAAACTTCGTCCCAGAATATGCCCGTGTATACAATTCTACGGTGGCAATGCTTCCCATGTTTCGGATGAGGCCTGACCGTATAACCTCGGCGAGCTCGTCTTTCGCGCCCTTCTCGCGTAGTTCTGCTAGCCGCCTTCGTAACGAGTCGATCAGTTTGTAGTCATAGTCGGCGCTTTCGGGAGAGGAGCGCCATACGTCATTAGCGTAAAGGGCGTCGAGTTGCACGGCCACGTCGTGCCACTCGTTGAATGTCTCGGCGTGACGGAGCCGCTTGTGCAGCTCCTGTCTCTCGTCGTGACTAAATATGTACTGCATAACGCGGCGCTTCCAGGCCCCCCAAACGCAGGCAATGAGATGGCCGACAGCTAGAATCAGTGATAAGAGCCGGTTGAGTGGTGCTGTTGCCCGAAACATGCACTGCAGAGACTCAATGCGAGCACTGGCTGGTCCTATATCGGGTGGGTCCGGTTGCATGTGAAAGGCGATTTGGGTTAGGTTTACCAGCGGGAGGGTGGTGGTCCGCCGGCCACCCCGCGTCCACATGAGAGCGACAGACAACGGCGACGGCGTCGGAGCGACCCACTGTGTCTTTCTCACAAGCAAAGGAGTACCGCTTGCTATTGTACTACAAGAATGATATACTAGTCTTCCAATGCGTAGTCGCTTGTGCTCTTGTGGTTGCGTATTAACATGAACAATTACGAAGGGCATTTGTAAAATTAGTTAGCTAAATGAACCGGCTTCTAGCCCTGCATCAAATCCCACATCTCGCTACAGAGCTGCATGTACCGTTCTTTGCGTTCAGTGCCACTCTGCGGTGGCGCCTGGTTTGCTGAAGAAGTGAGAGAGTAACTTCTTTGCGATCCGACATCGACGTCCGAGCGGTAGTCTCTCGTCTTGTTGTTTCCAGCATAAGAATGTCCCATGGGAACTGTTGCACTAGGTGGCGTCAATAAAGCTACATGGCTTGCGGACGTGGGCAGCGATGCGGCTGCTGCAGACCGTGGAGACGGTGTATACAAGGGCAACCAAAGCTTGTCGGAGGCGCGGCTACTCCCGCTAGCAACAAATGGAGCCGTTGTCATTTCTGAAATTAGCGGAAGCCTGATGTTCTTGCGCGCCTCTCCTGGTTCAGGCTCAAACGGTGTGGGCTCCAGAGGGTCACAGTCGAGAGATTTAGCCTGTTGACGCTTTGACTTTCCATCACTAATAGCCGCGGGCTCCTCGTCAGATTCTGCTCGCTTCCGTGGAAGCAGCGGGTTTGCCGAGTAGGGACCACTGAACTGGCGCTCGCGCCGTAAGGCATTGAGGTCAAGTGCTCGAGGTCGCAGCGACCGGCGTCCTCCAAACGAGCGAGGGCGTCGGGTGGGTTCAGTCACTGTGGTGCTCGAGGCTTTAAGCGGCGGAGACGCGCACCCATTGTTGCTTGTTGGAACGGTCGACAGCGGCGGGGTACTTGGGCCCCGGCTCTGGGGGGGGCTTGCTGCCTCGGGGCTTTCAGAGCTCTCAGAGCCGTCGATAACGGTTTTAGTATGGTGATGTTCCAGCCCTTGGGTTGTACATTCCTTGCGGCAGGCAATTAGTTGCCTCTGCTCGTTCTCAATGCTGCGCGCGCGCTCAGCCAGATCCTCCGGCAATTCGTTGGCCGTTGGTGATAGGCAGTGGATAGCCATTCTCCTTACTAGCGTGCGCGGAGTCTGCTCATCAGGCATGGGAATGGTTTGAGCACCCGCGTGAGCGAGTGGTTCCATCGAATTGCTTCGCACTGGGCCGCAATGAAGTCCAATATTTATTTCGTTACTCCGGAAAAGAAACCGCCGCTAGCCCAGGGTCCTCGTACCTCTTAGGAGCGGCGACTGATGAGTTTTTTTTAAAGAATGCATGTGCCGGATTAATCTGCTGCACTTAATTTTATGCATCATGTAAATAATATTAATGTCAACGAAATTCCTGCGGTTTCCGGCGTGCGATCAGGACAGTGACGTTGAGCACAATTGGCACTTTCCCCGAGTCGGGCACAAGGCGCAGTCCTGTCTCCTGGTTGTCGTAAAGGCACGATCTGAGCACTCAACAACACAACACAAACTGTGAAAGGTCTAGGGTGCCAACGAGTGCTGCTTCACTCATCGACTGCATTGACGTAGTAGGACTTCAAATAAAGTTGTTAACGCACGAGAACCGAAACGTTGTTAGACTCTGCGTCTCTCATGAGTAAAAAATACACAGATGCAGTCTCTGTTACCAGGCCCCGTCCAGCAGCAGAGTCTGCAGGGCACAATCTTAGGCTACTTCCCGGGCAAGGGCGGTAGGCGTTGTTGCCTGGCACATCCCATTTATTTATGCCAAGCAGTGCGTGTTCGAACCAGCCGCGGTGCTGAGGAAAGACCCTTCCACACTGCCTCCCTATAGCAAATAGATGAGTGTCTGCAGGAATTCTCCACTCATAGCAATATTTTAATGCGTACTATTCCGATGAAGAAGAGCAAAAATTTACGCGCAGACCACACCGCTTCCCGCGTAACTCTGTTTTTTTTTTTTTTTTCTTTCCAGACCAAATTCAAAACGCGCACCAGAGGTCTCTTCGTCCTTCGGTCCTTCTACACGCCTTCTCGTAGAGCCGCTGTCCGAGAAACCCAGGCTGCACGACGCTTTGTTACTAAGCAGCGTACACTCGCGCTCTGGCACCAGTGCTCGACCCGGCGGGCATTACCTTATCGCGGCCCCCCTGTGAGGCATTGCATTGACCTGCAGAGCCAGAGCTGGCCCCGATGTTGCGCAACCCGGTGCTCGAGGACATCCGCACGAGCATCCACTCGCGGCCCATTCCATGGAAGGGCCTAAATCGAGTGAATGTCGTGACCGAGCACGAGGTGCAGTCGTTCGAATCCCTCGATAAGCTTGCGGCGCCCGAGCGCGTCGCTCAGGTGCGCGCTAACACGTCTGAGTACGCTGAGCTTGTTCTTCAATTGTTCCAGAAGGATATCAGAGACGATCTCGTGAAATACCTCGAACTATTTATCGAGGAATACGGCAGCCAGGTTCCTGAGTTCGCGCTCGATCTGGGGCGCAACACAGAGGCGTGGGACACGCTCACAAAGCTGCTGGACCGCAGCGACGAGCAGATCACTGTTCTCGCTATCCGTGCACTTACCGTGATGGCCACGGCAGGGCCGCTGGCGATTGCACCGGCGAGCACCATTGACGCCGTTTTCAAGTACACAATAACGCACTTTCTTCTGACCACGAAGAGTGATGTTAACCTAAAGGATTTGGCGCTTCAAACCTTGGCTGTACTTCTGCAAACCCCCGAGTATCGAGTGGCGTTCGCCCCATTTGCGGCTGAGGCAATACCCGCCATCATTGAGCTTGTCACGCAGGGCAACTTGCAGGTGCAGTATGCCGCTCTATTAATGATGTGGATCCTATCCTTCGATAAGGAGGGCGCCAAGCGGCTTGTGTCTGAATTCAATGTCATCTCGCCTCTTCTTGAGGTCGCTAAGGTGGCTTTGAAAGAGAAGATTGTGCGCGTAAGCGTAGCCTTGCTGGCAAATCTTGTGCGCCTCGTGTCACATAGTGCCATCCAGGTGCTGATTGCCGAAGACGGTATAAATGTGTGCCGACAATTGTCGGAGCGTAAATGGACCGACGAGGAGCTCAAAGAGGATGTTGCGTTCTTGAGTGAACAGCTTAACTCGGCTCTAGACAAAATGACCACCTTCGAAGAGTACGCAGCTGAGCTGCATGTTAAACGCCTACGGTGGTCGCCTGTTCACCGCAACATGGGCTTTTGGGTGGAGAACATCGACGAGTTCAAGGCGCACGACTGGGCTGTCTTCAAGGAGCTCTTACACTTAGCAACCTCTTCGGAGGACAGTATCACCCTCGCTGTTGCATGCCACGATATCGGAGCTGTCATCCAGCAGGCGCCCGAGGCAACCGAAATAATCGCGCGCCAAGGAGGCAAGAAGCGTCTCATGGAGCTTATTGCTGACCAGGACGCTGAGGTGCGTTACGAGGCCCTGCGCGCCACACAGATCATGCTGGGTCACATCTTCGCCTAGGAAATAAATAAAGAAAATAGGGTGCCCTACGTTAATGCTACATTAGATGAGACTGTCGCTATTTGAGCTTGACACAAACGACCCAAAGTCGTCTTTGGGTATGCTTTTCTGCTTCTGTGATACATTGCCGACAGGTTGCAGCGCCACGAACGACGACATCGGTGCAGCCGGAGACGAACTGCCAGAGGGTGGTGGTGACATAGTAGATGTTGGTACCAGCGGCATCATCATCCCTGCTTGTGGTACTGCAAGAGTCGTCGGCCTCATAGCAGCCATGGATGTGGGCTGCTGTAATGTGTTCATTGGTGCCTTGTTCGAAGCAGACGGGGTAGGGACCGTTTGGGGAGGCGGCGGTCGAGCCACTGCCGCAGGCTTCGGCAACGGCTTTGGCAACGGCTTTGTTGTGGATGCTGCGGGCACTGTAGTCGTTGACGGCTTGAAGTTTGCTGAAGTCTTTCCAGATGTTTGTGACGCTGGAACTGCAGCCGGCTTTGCAGGTCCGCCAAACAGATCCGTGAGGTCAGGCTGAGGGCCCGGAATAGTCTTGGGCGCCGCAAGCGGTGCTGCAGGAGGTTTAGGCACAGCCGCACTTGACGGTGCGCTGACGGGCGGAGGGCTAGTCAGCCAGTCATCTTCCGCGACCTCTCCGCGGTTGTTTGCCAATATCTTGACTTGAGATTTCTCAACTGTGTCAATTTCGTGCCTCACTATGGCAGTTATACTCTTGAACTGGGGTACTGTGAGTTGGTTTGAGAGCGAGAGTTGCAGCAGATGCGGCACGGCTTGTTCAAACACCTGCTGCGAGCTGAGTTTAGGCGTCACTGATTCCCATAGCTTCGACACGGCAATCGTGACTGCTGGGTCACGCGTCTTCATGCGTTCGAGTGCGGGAATCATATTATCCACAATCAAAGCCTTCGACACCCCCTTCTCGACAAGCTCACTCAAGCACTGTGTCGCAGCCACCTTCACACTTCGCGCCGGCGTTGCGGCAAAGCAGTCGATCACAGCCGGAAACAGGGTCTGTTCAAGCTTGGGGATCGTGAGGTTATCCTTATATGTGGAGGCACTACTCAACACGCAAGTTTGGATCGGAGCGTATTGGGCGTCGTGATGCTTGAGAGTGTCCACCAGCAGGGGCAGCACGAACTTGGAGAAATCCTTGTCAGATGTAGCCCTTGCGATCACCTCAAGATTGTTGGCGGCACTCTCTTGGAACTGTAGATAGTCCTGCAGCTTAGAGAACAATGGGAGTACCTGCTCCTGAAAAGTGAGGCGGCTCATGTCGGAGCAAACGGCGAATAACACATTTCCCATGAGAGTTGCAGTAGCCGGGTCTCTTGGTCCGCTCAGCTCGACGGTGGCAAACTTTAAAATCTTGCGGATGCGCATCTGCTTAGGGAATTGCGGTAGGAGCTGCTCGAAATGCTTGAGAAAGGCCACCTTCTCGTCGACAGGCTTGGCAGCGAACTCATCAATAGACCTCAACGCCTTGATGAGCGGGTTTTGGAAGAAGTCGGTAGTTTCAAGCGCGGCCAGACCGAGCCGGCCTTCGGGATCCTCGCAGAATAGCGCCGCTAGGTAGGGCTGCAGATTTGACGGGAACTTAGACATTGTAGTGGCGGCACTAATATGCTTCATGAACTGCTTCAGTTCCTCCTTGTATGCAGATGGGTTGTTGCGGGTGCGCATGGGCGGCTTGCGCACAAACAGCGTGTATATTAAACAGGCCAAGCTCCATACA
This sequence comes from Entelexis geochares, assembly GCA_030705075.1. Classification (NCBI taxonomy): domain Eukaryota; kingdom Fungi; phylum Ascomycota; class Dipodascomycetes; order Dipodascales; family Trichomonascaceae; genus Entelexis; species Entelexis geochares. The sequence goes on along the minus strand of JANIWL010000029.1, from coordinate 61,024 downwards.
TCATTTGCAGGACACACGCGTTTGTTGATGACCATTTCGGGCGCAAGAAAGTCGTAAGGTGGTTGCATGTACTGCGGCATGCGGGGGTCGAGCTGGGGAAGGAAGTATTCCGAGCCGCTGTGTTCCTCGAAGTTAACGACAAACTCGAGCCCAGCCAACTTCCAGTCACCTTGCGCATCTATAAACACTGTTTCTGGCGTCACATTGGAGTGCACAATGCCCAGTGAGTCGTGGAGGAACGAGAGTGCCTGCACGACAGTGGTCAAGCCGCGCACGATGGCCAGCTCATCGAGCTCTGCATTCGAAGCCCCATTAAGTGTTCCTGTGACGCGTTCTGTAACAAAGGACAGAGATCCCTTTGAGCTCTCGAGCGGCTCTACGAGCCGCAGCACGGCCGGATGGCGCAGCTTTGTGAGCTGCTCAACGCCGCGTTTGGCGAATTCCCACACCTCTGCCAGCACGGCAGAGCGGGGTTTTATGCCGTTGGCGGCCACGGTGTCGGACGCAGACTTCTTGTCGAGCACAAATACACTGACCGGCTCATTTGTGGATTTGCTTTTCGCGTCGTAGACGGACCAACATCCGGCGGTGAAGGACGGTCGCGACTGCACTGAGTAGTTGTAATGGATGTTAGACGAGAACGACTTGAAGAAATTCAGCATCTTGGCCACTAAAAGCTCAAGCGACCACCGCCCTTTAGCTGAGGTGACGAGGCAGGACGGACAGTGTGCTTCAGATCTACTACGTGAAGACGGCGTGAGGGCGGCGGGCGTGCTACACCGTGTGGGCAGTGTGCGATCGCTGGCGACAGAGAGTTACCCTATCCCTGGCGCGCGCACCGCGGTTATCTTTGGCTACAGAAACTGGTCCGGGTGACTAGCGCGACTTAATCCTGCAAAGGCCGTGTTTCTACGGCAGTAAGTTGGTGGGAGGTCCATCGCTACATGAGTGCTAAGAAGCCTTGGCCCCTTGGTCTCATTCAAGGTTGTGTGCCCTTTGTGTAGGGTAATTAGGTGCCATAACGCCAAACCTCAATCCACCGGTATTCACTGTTTCACTAACCTAGCAACTACACACTTAAATTAAAAAAGAGGAATCTTGAAGGTGAAGCAATCGGAGTGAGGGACTCGTGAACTCATAAATACATATAACTTATGCAGCCTTGGCTCGCTTGCGGCTGGGTGCGCCATCCTCTAGAGTCGAGAGCGGGTCATCCGCTTCAAGCGCCGGCGCTGCGGACAATGAGGACTGCGGCTCTTCTGTGAGGAAGTCGTTGACATTAAATTGGTTTTCGCTATCTGTCAAGCTGCTGTCGTCACCACTCCCGTACTCTCCAAGCGGCTGCTTGCTGAGCCAATCCTGTATGCTCTGCAAAGACATGCCGTTTTGCGCCAAGTCCCTAGAGATCTGCTCCAGGTCAGCCTGGTTCGTCACCGGAGGATCGACTTCGGGTGATGCAAAATCAGTGAGCTCAGGAAAGAGCTTTGCGGGGTCATCATCAAGGGTCGGGTTCACTTCGTTTATGTTCGCGTCAACGCTGGGCTGCGGCTCTAGAGCGAGCGGCTGAACAGAGCCACTTCTCGGCGAATCACGCAGGTCGTGCGGCGGATGCGGCGCCTGCACAAGAGGTGGCGGTGGCGGCGGCGCGCGTAGGGCCTGGCGGCGCGCCGCCTGCGGCACCAGAGCCTGAGACACACGCCGCGACGGGACAAGGGCCTTCGAAGGCGCCTGGGCATCGACGTCAGGCGCTGCTATGGACGAGCGGGAGGCCTGCTCGGACCCGGGCGTGCTGACCGGGGTGGAGCTGCCGGCGCTGGTTGGGGTCGCTGCAGGACCAGCTTCCTGTATTTGGTGCTGCATCTGCTCGATCTCCCGCAGGTCGCTAGCCCCAGAGTCGGCGAATGTGGCTGGGCTCACGCGGCCCGGTGAAGGCTGCTGCTGAGGCGGCTGAGGGTGGCCCGGAAAGGACTGCATCATGTTCGCTGGAAGCAACTGCATGTACTGTTGCTGGCTGTCAGTAGGAGCTTCAATAAAGCGGTCTTGATTCGACATGTCCAGCAGTTTGTTCTGATTACCGTACACCGTGGCCAGAAACCGCAAAATGCGGCTGAGCATCTGGCTGTGCTTGTCGTAACGCTCGCGCGTCTGATAGTATTCCGACCACAGAAGCTCATTGTCCTTGCGCATGCGACCGAGATCTTCTCCAATGTTGATCTGCTTGGCTCGGATCATTTCAAGCTCCTTAAGAATGGCTTTCAGATTTGGGTTGTCCTCCTTCGCGTCCGCCTCTTCAGCGCCAGCTTTGTGCGGACCAGACTTGTGGCCTCTATTGCGCACAATGTTGGGGAGTAGCTCAGGGTGCCCCTGGATGAAGTACGGGGAAGCAAACTGCCAGTGCTCCTCGTTGCTGTTCATCGTTCCTGCACTCAAGTCCTGCACCTTGTGCCAGCCGTACATGTTCAACTGGCGCACAAAGCTTGTAAAGCGCTTGTGTTTGAAGTGCTCTGGCAGCAGCGTCTTTTCGAATCCCTCGCGGTCCACTATTTGGATGGCTTTGCCTCCCGGCATCCAGCGGATGTACTTTTCGTTCTTAGGGTCGTTGACCATGCGCCATAACTTGTTCACAAACGGCGCATTAACCACGCGCGTGAGGTCCACCTCGGGCTCTTCGCTTCCGCTGCGCGCTGCCGCTTCGCCCTGGCGACTCATGAATTAGCGCCCAGGTATTGCAGGTGTCCGACTACCGTTTGTGGGTGTGTGTGTTGTGTGCTCAACGCAGCTGGAGAGGGTTTCACGTCTGATTACACATCACTCGTCTAGCTGATCTTCGGCTCTAACCGCCTGGGCGGGGTGGGGAGAATTCGGCCCTGCACGGGCACGGCAGGTAAAGTTGCGCAAGCCCGAGAAGCTAATTGAGCCAGGTACAGTGTAGATAAAAGATAGAGACGCTTATAGGATTGCCGGGTCTTTTCGAAGCTCTTGAGAGCTGCATTGATGGCCATACATTGCTCTAGCAGAGAGCCCCAGCCCACGACGCAACACGTGACATTAGGTTGCGTACTTGGGGCACACGCACAGCGTTTTTTTTTCCCACGTTAAGGGAACTTTACGTTTCCTCGTAGACGGAACGCCTGTTAACATGTGAGTGATGTTGGGGGCCCCGGCCTAGACGGAACCCCCCCAACCAAGATGGAAAATGTAAGTGTGATGATGACCTCTTATCAACTTTGGTGATATCTATGAGCCTCAAGTTATACCATCTTTCGGGACTGAGCTAACCAACTAGTTTAGGCTAATGCGACTGAGCTCGAAAGTACTATAAAACACAATAAATAAGTTAACGAAGCTATGCCATGACTTCTTCGCCAAGCCGCCGCACTGCCTCCTCGTACTTCGCGGTGTCCACGTTCGGCACGATCTCGTCTACCTCAATGCGTCGGCTACGGCTGATGCCATTCTGGATCACCCAGAAGTGTTTACGCTCGGCGCTCGAGATGGCCAAAGTCCACGCCGTGCCCTCGGCACCCGCGCGCGCGGTGCGGCCAACGCGATGCACGTACTCGCGCGAACCCAGCGGCAAATCGTAGTTCACTACGCAGGCAACATGCATGTCAATACCGCGCGCAATCAGGTCCGTGCACACAAGAACCCCGGTATCTTGCTCACTGAACTGCTGCAGGACGCGCCGCCGGTCCTGCACGCGCATCTCGCTAGAGCATCTGCTAGCGACTAATGGCTGGCCATAAACCACGTCAGACACAATCTCAATGAGACGCGCGAGACGAGCTGCCGCCTCGTTGCTGCGCACGAACACAATGACACGACCGTCGATTTTGTAGAGCTCGCTCGTGAGTACGAGCGGCTTGTCTGCCACGGTCTTGACCCGCAAGAGGCGCTCCTCGAGCAATTCCGGCAGCGAGAACTCGTCGAGCCCATCCAACGTCTGCGAGCCGATCACAAACAGCTCGGGGGCCACCGGAACAGAGTCGACTTGCAGAGCCATCAGCTTCGACGGGTCCCGAGTCAGCGTGGCACTGAACACTAACCGCTGCGGAGGCCGCTTCCACTCGCGTCCAAACTCGGGACGCTGAGGCGAGGGCAGAGCCCGCGCTATTGCGTCAGTCCAGTTCTGAAACGACTGTCCAACAAGTCTGTCGGCCTCATCGACAACAACAAACCGTAGGTCATCGAGCAGGTTGGGCACGGCGTCTAAATGGTCCACGAGACGACCAGGCGCGCTGATCAAGATGTCTGGAACGTCCGTTTTAAGGATCTCGGATTCCTTCCATAGCGCACGGTCGCTTTTGAGCGTCATGATTCTGAGCCGCGTGCCCTTGCACAGCCTTTCAAACACCTGCTGCACCTGCGTCATCAGCACCTTGGTCGGCAAAAGCACTAGTGCTCGCGGCCGAGGCACACGGCGAGTCCGCAGAGTCTCAACAATCGGGACCGTGTATGCAAGCGTTTTCCCCGAGCCCGTGAAGCTGTTCACAAGTACAGCAGGTAGCGGATCAGGACTGAGTCGGCGCTGGGCGTTGAGCACCGCCGGGATGACAGCGCTTTGCACGGCAAACGCCGACTCGTACCCAAGCTCAGCAAGCCGCTCACACGTCTCTGAGGATAAACCGAGCTCTGCAAAGGGCTTGACAGTGTCTGGAGACACAAACTGGGGTTGCACAGGCCAATCCAGGCCGCGTCGCCGACCACCTGCAGTCACCTTCTCTGGCTGCGGGAGAGCGGTGAGCCCCTCTGCCTTCACTGGCTCGGGCTCAATGAGTTTAGGCTCGTCCTCCGTCTCACCCTTAGCGCGACGAGCTTCTTTGATCTGCTGCCACTTGACCTGAGACTCGACCTGGCGCGCATGCGTCTGCCGGAACCTATCCAACACGACCGAGAAACGCGACGGAGTTTCATTTTCCATCCCTGATGTTGGAGGCCGCAACTGAGGCTCTTCCATTTTGCAATTCGTGCCGCAGTAGGGAAGCCTGATATTTGTTCACTGAAATATATTTTCTGGCTGTTCGGCTCCCCTGAAACGCATGCACGTGACCACACTCATGCAGGATGCCGAATGCGCGCTAGAGAGCCTCTGCGGACCTAGTCTGGAAGTAAACGCTGCAAAGATAGTTGATAACAGAGACAGAAAGTCTCTTTTGCACAGTCTCTGGTCGCTAGCGTCACCCGCGCATGCTCGCGGTGGCCCTTTCTACGAGTGTTCAGCGTCCACCTGCTTAGCTAAAATTTCACTTTTGACCTGCGAGTAAGCGCCTCTAGACTACTACTACCAGGCGCCATAGTAAATGAGAGCCACGCCGGCCGTATTCAAGCGCTCTGCGTGGAAGGTGCCCTTCATTGTACCTCTTCCGGTCAAGGAGGCGAAGGAGAAGAAGGTTCCGATCCGAACAAACGCGCGGGCATGCACTATTCTGCCCGGGTTTGTGGGACTCACGTTCCAGGTTCACAACGGTCGCGCGTACCACGAGTTCAAGATCACTGAGCACATGGTTGGCACTAAGCTTGGCGACTACGCGCCAACTCGCATTCGCCATGTCTTCGGAAAGAAGAAGTAGATGCCAGAACAGACTGTCATGACGATGCTTGACATGATGATGCTTTGCTGTACCGCTGGTGCCTGAAGGCTTTCGACATTCTTAGGGCTTCGCAACAACTCTCAGCGATCTGTACATATCCACGTATTTATAATTAATCCCCCCCCCCTTTTTCATCTTGCTTGAAAGGCGTTCGTCAAACGCTCTGGTACTGTTCAGGCGAAGAACGATTTAAGCGCAAACAGCCATTTGCGCCAGCCCTTTAAAGAATCTTCGTACGCATTCTCTTTATCATCCGTCTCGGTGTCCGCGTAGACGTCCGACGTCAGGTCCATTTCGGCCGCGCGGACAAACTTTGTGCGCTTGATCAGTTTCCAGCCCACTATCATTACGGGCATGACGCCAACCTCCAAGTAGCTTTGAAAAAACTTGCTTGTGTTCCATGGTGAGAATGAAGTCCACCCCTGAATTAAAACGATGAGCGTTACCAGAATTATCACAATCCAAGGGCCCCATGGAGCTGTCCAGTTTCTATAGACGAGACTCTGCATCTTGTTTTGCACCTTCATGCCTCGTCTGAACCGCAGAAATGTTATACCTATTAACAGCCACGAAATTTGAAAAGAGACACCGATGAGACTTTGCAGCCAGGTCCACAGCGTACCGTCGCCAATGAATGAAGCTCCAAAGCACAAGCCCGACACTGCCCACGTTACAACAAGGGCAATATAGGGAACACCAGTCCTGGAAAGACGCTTCATGAACCAAGGCGCATAACCGCTCACGGACATAGAGTACATGATTCGTGCTCCGGCGTAAAGAGCGTGATTGGAACCGCTTATAGCAGAAGTGACAATTACAGCGTTCATGAATGATCCACCGGCCTTCGAGCCTACTCGTTGAAACACGATGGTAAACGGTGAAGAGACAGTGTCGCCCGTGTCCAGGTTTGGCCAAGTCCAGGGAACATCAATTCCGATGATCAGCACTGTGAGCAGGTAAAAGAAAAGCGTGCGCCAGAACACGGTGCGCACGACGCGGGGCATAGTGCGGCGCGGGTTTCTTGTTTCGCCTGCAGTGATTCCCAGCGATTCCGTGCCGCCGTATGCGAAGGATGCGGTGACAAACATGGACACAAAGCCTGGGAATCCGTGTACAAAGGGGGCCTCCTCAATGTGCCAATAATGGAAGCCAAGGTATTTGTGATCCTCGTTAACGCCGCAGTTGACTACAAGACCTATGATCACAAAAATGACCACAGTCACAACTTTGAGAAGTGCCAGCCAGTACTCTAGCTCTCCATAGGCCTTCACAGAGATCAGGTTGATGGCCAATACGAAGGCCCAGAAAACGAGGGCAATGATCCATGGATGAAATTCTGTCCAGTACTTGAATAGCATTTGTAGGGCTGTCAAATCAGAAGCCAGAGCAATTGCCTCTGTCGCCCAGAAGTTCCAGGACAAAGCAAAGCCGACGGAAGGATCAACAAAACGAGTCGAATATGTACAAAAGGACCCCGCAACGGGCATGAAAGTAGCCATTTCACCGAGGGCCAGCATTACCAGGAACACAAGGGCACCAACAATTGCATACGAGATTAACATAGAAGCAGGCCCACCTTCTTGGAGGCTTTTGCCGGTCCCCAGGAAGATTCCGGTGCCTACAACACCAGCGATAGCGATCATGGATATTTGTCTCGTTGAGAGCCCCCGCCGGAGCTGGTGCTCGGTCTTTAGATCGGAAAGCGCCTCGTTGTCACAACCACGCTCTTCCTTCGTATCTGTATCGCCACTATGAAAAGTACTTGTGCGTGAAGTGACTATTTGAATGATTTTGGGAGAGCCAGAGGCTTTGCCGTAATGGGAGACCATCTGCGAATCAATGCTCTGATGCCCTGCTGATCTGTATTCATATACATCTAAATGATCCCCCGCTTGACAGTCATGCAGACCTCCAGACGCTGCGGCCTCTCATCAAGAGCGCGACACTTCACGTGTGCCCACTAAATCAGGACGCAGGGTAACAACAAGTTGCACATCTATCTATCTACAAATAAGAACGACGATGAGAGACTCAACAGGCTCAGTCCATCTGCCGTAGGGCAAGACACAAACACGGGGCGTTGTTCTAGCAGAGAGCGACGAATGACAATCTGGCAGGCCTAGGCGGCTTGTTGTTCCATGGACAATGATCCATTATATATGCAGGGTTTCACACCCTAGGCACGCATCTGAAATCAAGACGCCCCAGAACCCTGAGCTCCTCCACTAAGTAAGAATAACAGGTCGCGCGCGTCAGTTCGACCGCAATACTATCTCCTTCGTACCTTCAGGATCAAGGAGAAACAGCAGTTATTCATGGCAGCTCATAATTTCCTGTAGTTACAGATGCATTAGTAGTCTACGCTACTACACCAAAAACGTTCTGCGCCACTCATACAAGAAATGACTTAGCTTCATAGAGCCATTTGCGCCAGCCTTTAAGGGAGTCTTCGTAGGCATTCTCAACATCGTCGGCCTTCGAATCAACATAAACGTCGGAGGACAGATCCATTTCGGCGGCACGAACAAACTTTGTGCGCTTGATCAGTTTCCAACCCACAATCATCACTGGCATTATCCCGAGCTCGACGTAGCTTTGGAAGAAGCTGCTTGTATCCCAAGGTGAGAAAGAAGACCATCCCTGTACCAGAATGATGAACGTGACGACGACTACAACCACCCAGGGGCCCCACGGAGCTGTCCAGTTTTTGTAGAGAAGATCTTGCGTCTTATTCTGGACCTTCAGGCCGCGCCTGAAGCGGATAGCTGTTATGCCAATGAGCAACCACGAGAGCTGGTTGGAGACGCCAATTAAGCTTTGTAGCCACGTCCACAAAGTGCCGTCGCCGATGAATGAGGCACCGAAGCATAGACCCGACACGGCCCATGTTGCGAAGAGCGCCAAATAAGGAACGCCGGTGCGCGACAAGCGGCCCATGAAGCGCGGCGCGTAACCCTCTACCGAGAGCGTGTACATTATGCGTGTACCAGCGTAGAGAGCGTGGTTGCACGCGCTGATCACCGAAGTTACGATCACAGCGTTCATGAACGACCCGCCAGCCCTTGAGCCCACTCGTTGAAACACGATGGTAAACGGCGAGGAGACGGTGTCGCCCGTGTCCAGGTTTGGCCAAGTCCATGGGACGTCAATCCCAATGATCAGTACTGTGAGAAGGTAAAAAAGCACGATACGCCAGAAGACGGTGCGGACAACGCGAGGCATGGTGCGGTGAGGGTTCTTTGTCTCTCCAGCAGTGATACCAATAGACTCTGTGCCGCCGTATGCGAAGGAGGCGGTGACGAAAATCGAGGCGAAGCCGCGGAACCCATGCACAAATGGCGCGCCTTCAATGTACCAGTAGTGAAATCCGAGGTACTTATGTTCCTCGTTCTTGCCACAGTTGACGACGATGCCAATTATTACAAAAATGAAGATCGTCACCACCTTGAGCAGTGCAAGCCAGTACTCGAGCTCTCCATAAGCCTTGACGGAGATGAGATTGATTGCGAGCACAAAAATCCAGAATATGAGGGCAATGATCCACGAGTGGAAATCGGTCCAGTACTTGAACAGTATTTGCAGGGCCGTCATGTCCGACGCAACCGAGATAGCGTCGTTGGCCCAGTAGTTCCAGGAGAGCGCAAAGCCAACCGCAGGATCCACAAAGCGAGTCGAGTATGTGCAAAAGGAGCCGGCGACGGGCATGTAAGTGGCCATTTCACCGACTGCAAGCATGACGCAGTAGACAATTGCACCTATGATGGCATAGCAGATAAGCATCGACGCAGGGCCGCCCTTGGCCAGGCTTTTGCCTGTTCCGAGGAAAAGACCCGTGCCAATGACGCCCGCAACGGCGATCATGGAGACCTGCCGCGTCGAGAGCCCGCGGCGCAGCTGGTCCTCGACGCGCAGCTCGGTGAGCGCCTCGTCGTCGTAGGTCCCCGCGACGCCGGCGCTAGACGAGTTTTCAGCGCTTGTGCACGACGAGTGCGTACGCGAGGTGACCAAATGCACGACTTTGTCGGGGCCAGACGTGTCGGGGGAGCCCATTATCGACGAGAGGAGCAGCAGTCAAAAATCGTGAAAGGTGCTTAAAAGTTTATGGCAGTCCAAGTAATACATCCGCAGGCCCGTGGAAAATCGGTTTAGAGTGCGCCTCCCTCAAATAAAGCGCAACTTCACGTGCAACACAAGGACGCAGGGTTACGTACCCCGTATACGCACCTCGATCGTGATCGGCAACGCTAGCCTGAGGCAACACGGAGTGGCCGATGTGACTTCAGGGCCAGTTTGACCGGGAAGAATAGAGCAGGGTGGATGTGAGGCAAATAGCCTAGCCCTGGGTTGCCACTTCCGTCTCAGCTCACGCACTTCTAGTACATATAAATTGGGCGCGCCGGCTCTAGGGAGCGCGAAAAGCGATTTTCGCCAGATTACTGCCGCCTCAGCATCTGCTTGAGTCTCCGCACACGCTGGCTGCCTGTGCGGTCGCGCCACTGCGACCACTCGCCCCATCCGCCGAGACGGATGACGAGGGCCGTCGCGTTGTCGGCGGTGCCGAGCATGCTCACGTAGGAGACAACCTCGAGGGCAGCTCCCTGCGGCGTGCCTCTGTGCGAGCCTCCACTGGCCGCTTTTTGTATAATAAGATCACATATTTCCTGATCGCTGGCATAGTCAGTGACGCCGTCTGACACAAGCACGAGAAACGCCTCGTCGCCGGGCAGCTTGCCTCTGTGCGGGCCGAGCTGGTACTCGACGAGGTCGGGCTCGGCAGAAATCCCGCGCGACTTGCCCTGGAAATCACCGAACGAGCGCGTGTTCACGTACTGCAGGAACCGCTGCACGCCGTCGGTGGTGGTGTTGAAGCCGAACTCGTAATGGTGCAGGCGGTCGGCCTCGTAGACAGAGTCGGCATGGTGCACGGTGCTGAGGCCCAGCAGGTTACCCTGGTTGTCGCAGATGAGAGCGCGCGTGTCGCCGACCTGCGCGACGGTCAGGTTCGCCTCGACGCCGGGCGTCCAGAACTGCGCCGCCGGGTCCAGTGTGTAGATGTACGCCGACGTGCATGTAGATCCGGCGAGCTCGTCCCTGCTTGTTTCCTCGAGGTCGGCCGCCAAAAACGCCATGGGCAGCCGCAATGCGAGGTCGTCGTACTGCGAGCGCAGCAGCTGCTTAATGTGCCGTGAGTTCGCTAGCTTGGCAGTACGCCAGTAGCCGCCGAATCTCTCGCGGTAGAGCCGAGGCAGTTCGTCGAGCAGTTGCGGCGGGTCGGCCGTCTCGACGTAATTGGCCAGCTTGGCGCGCAGAAACTCGGCACACGTGTCTCCGCCGTGGCCGTCGAAAACGGCCGCGTTGAAAACGGGCTGCAGCTTGCGCGCGATGGGCAGGTCGAGGAACCCGAGAAAATAGCGGTCCTCGTTGTACTTGCGCATGCACCGCGACGAGTGGTGGCCTATGTACTGCTCTGCGCGCTCGACGTTGATGCGAGCCGCGCCCTGCCGCGTCGGGACCGTGTAGTAGGTCGAGAAGCAGCGCGCCGCATGTTCAGGGCCCAATTGCCGCCAAGCCGTGTCCTGGAAGCGGCCCAGAAGGAGCCCGAGCCGGCGCATCCATGGAGCCACGCAGGGAGATCCAATCGCACGCGTGCCCGCTCTGTGGACAAACCTCGGTGCACATGTGACCTGGCGCGGCCGTGAGCGCAGGGCACGGCCGCGACACGTGACTACAAGGAGGAGGAGGAGGAGGAGGAGCAGAGCGCGCGTGCTGCTGGGAGGAAGCAGCTGCCTGCCACGAAGATCATGTGGGTGGCCCAGCCCGGGTTTGTCATTATCTCCAGCAGCCTCAGCCAGCCGCTCTCCCACTTCCTCCACACCAAGAAGGAACGAAGTAGCTGCCCCCCCTCAAATGTCCTCGGACCTGTGCCCTGTCTACGCCCCCTTCTTCGGTGCCCTCGGATGTACCGCGGCCATTGTCTTCGCTAACTTCGGTGCGTCCTACGGCACCGCCAAGGCGGGCGTGGGCGTTGTTGCTTCGGCCATCCAGAACCCGGACGGCATCATCAAGGGCGTGCTGCCTTGCGTCATGGCGGGTATCATCTCCATCTACGGCCTCGTGGTCTCCGTGCTCATCAGCTCGAACCTGAAGCAGGTGCAATCGCTCTACACGGGCTTCATCCAGCTCGGCGCCGGCCTCAGCGTCGGCCTGTCTGGGCTTGCTGCGGGCTTCGCCATTGGCATTGTGGGCGACGCCGGCGTGCGCGGCACGGCGCAGCAGCCCAAGCTTTTTGTCGGCATGGTTCTGATTCTCATTTTCGCAGAGGTGCTGGGTCTCTACGGCCTCATTGTCGCTCTTCTGCTCAACACGCGCGCCACGGACGCCGTCTGCCCGGCGTCGTAGGCGCGCCGCTCTAAACTCGCTAATTATCGGACAGTGTCCTCGGTTAAGCCAAAAAAGTTACATATGTGTTCCCTGCGCTTGTTGTCCCCCTGCGTGCTTGTTCAGTCCTAGTGTTAGCTGTGCAGCAGCAGCCCACTACTCCGGCCTTAATTTGGCAGCACGAGGAGGGTGATGGTACCTTGTTTTAGACCGTATCACGGCGTCCCGCGCCGCGTCACGCGATACGCACATGCACAGGGCAGCAGCCATGCTATGAAAAAATATTGGATTAGTAGCGGACTTTTTTTTTCCAGATCTCCAAAAGAAATATGAGTGCTCCTGACGCCCGTGCCTTTCCTCTCGCCGACGCCGCTACGACGCAGCAGCTGCTTGACATTGTGCAGCAGGCCACAAACCTGCGCCAGCTCAAGAAGGGCGCCAATGAGGCAACAAAGACCCTGAACCGCGGCATCTCCGAGTTCGTGGTCATGGCCGCCGACGCCGAGCCCATTGAGATCGTGCTGCACCTGCCTCTTCTTTGCGAGGACAAGAACGTGCCGTACGTGTTTGTGCCTTCCAAGGTGGCGCTCGGCCGCGCCTGCGGTGTGTCGCGCCCGGTGGTTGCCGCCAGCGTCACCACCAACGAGGGCTCGCCTATCCGCGAGCAGGTCTACCAGCTCAAGGACAAGATCGAGCGTCTGCTCATTTAAAATGGAGGCATGCCTCCAACTCTTTAGGCGATGACAGCAATGATGCGGGACAGAGCCAGAGCCTAGCTAATTATAATCCAAATATACTCAGCGATTGCTTCCAAATTGCCTGCGCACGGCGATGCTTTTTCACGGGTCCTAGTAGTTGAGGTCCGGTAGGTTATCCAGTCAGTTGTAGAGGATGCAGCCCAGCACCGGCCGCACCGGCCTGCCATGTGCAATTGGCTGCTGCCCCGCATCGACGATCACTGGTTGACGCTGCCGAATTGGCTAGCTACCGCATTCAGGTACCCCCTATGCGCCTCGTCGCATGTATTCGCATTGAGAGCCGCTATATTGTAATCCTAAGCTAATAAATAGAGATGGCAAGCCAGATGGCAAGCCAGATGGCGACGCAGCGGTTCGTTCGTCACCGACGCAGCTTGTGCCGCATTCGGGAGAACCACAGCTCGACACACTGCCATTTTTCACAGGGCCACTTCAGAGCATGTTGCCGCGCGTCTCTCTCAGAACAGTCTTTGTGCACAATCAGAGCCTCGCTCTCATCGTCCGCAAGCTGCATGCCGGCCTCGGACATCAGTTGGCTCCAGTCGAGCTCGCGGCACGACGTTCTGTGTCTCGAGTAGAATTCAAACGACACCAGCGACGTCTCAGAGCGCGACGCCGACGAGTGTGAAGCAATTGAGTATTTCATCCGAAAGCTAAAATGGGTGGATTAGCACTAAAGGCAAGCAGACGTATCCATCCCAGATGTGGCATCTTGCATAATCTAGACGCGAGAACCGCCGGCGGTTCAAACGCAGCTCCGAAGGTTAAGCTAGGAGTCCTCGTGATCTGGCCTGCGAGTAAAGTATGGCAACATCGGCTATGGCGATACGCACCTCAGAATCGCTTGCGATGAGCAGGCCCGGAATCTTCGCCAATCGCGCATTTGCATGTTCCTGTTCTTCATTGCCTTCGACGCGCTGCTTGCGACCTCGTCGCCATGGGCCACCGGCAGCACCACAGACGCGCACAAAATTAGTCGGATGCTTGGACTGCCATGCCAAGCATCACAACATGCAATTCTGCCCACGCACCACCACCCCCCACACAAAATCACGCCAGCGGGTGGATGATGTTCCACCTCCGGAACGGGAGTGCGTGCGGCTCGTGCACGTGAGGTGCTTACCCGGAAGCAGCGCAGCAGGGCTATGCAATGCAAGCAAGCGAAACTTATATGTGCGCGCCATTGTGGCTCGATAGCCTATAACCGCTGTCGGGAGCGTCGCTACAATTAAGCGACTTCTGCGATTCCACGAAACGCGCGTCTTCTCATTGCGAACAATGGCACCCAAGCGTAGTCACTCCGACCTGTCCATCAACAGCTACTACCCAAAGCACCCCAGCGTGAACCGCGCCGAGGAAGTTGATAAAAACCCGCCCTTCGAGCAGCTGCAACTGAAGCTCACGAAAAACAGCAAGGACCCGAGCCCGCGCAATGTCGTACACTGGTTCCGCACGCAAGATTTGAGGGCTGAAGACAACCGCGCGTTGGCCCAGGCGTCCGAGTTCGCGTCCAAACACGACAAAAAGGGCGCAAAGCTCATCGGCCTATTCATTGTGGAACCTAAGGAGTACGAGGCGCACGGCGTGGGTGCTGCGCGGCTTTCGTTTCTCGTGGAGGGCCTGCGCAAGCTCGCGGCGCAGCTGCACGAGCTCGGCATCCCCCTCGTTCCGCTTCTTGCCCGCAACCGCAAAGAACGGCTCGACAAGCTCCGCGAGTTTTTGAAGTCTCATGATGTTACACATGTTTTCGCTAACTGGGAGTACGAGTACGACGAGCTGCAGCGCGACCTTCGCGTCAGCGACGCGCTTGCCAAGGACAATATAGAATTCAGGCTGGTCCACGACCAGACTGTGATCGAGCCGGGGCTTGTGACCACCGCTGACCACAAGCCGCGCAAGGTGTTCACGTCCTACTGGCAAGGATGGATCCCTATGCTGGCCAAGGACCCCAAACTGTACCTTGAGCTCGCTGATACGCCGACAAAGAGGACCGCGAATAAGCCCGACTCTGCCCTCTTCGAGCAGTTCGGAAATTTCGACTTCAGTGACGCACTCGGCCTCGATTCGAAGGACCCTCACCTGAAAAACGTTGCAAAGCTTTGGCCAGCTGGCCACGACGCAGCCCTATCACGCCTGCGCAAGTTTCTTGACAGTAACATCCATCGCTACGGTGAAACTCGTAACTTCCCCGCTGAAGATTCCACCAGCCGCATGTCTCCGTACTTCGCTACGGGCACCATCTCCATTAGAGAGACCCTTGCAGAGACTCGCCGGCGTGCGAACAACGACAAGAACTTCGGCACCGCAACCAATGGTGTCGACAGCTGGGTCCGTGAGATTGCCTTCCGCGAGTTCTATCGACAGATGATCGCAACGTCTTTGCCGCATGTCGCTATGAACATGCCCACCTCGCTCAAATTGGCGGAGGTGCGCACCGAGGAAGATGAGGAAGGCTGGAGGCGCTGGTGTGAGGGCAAAACTGGCATCCCGTTTGTGGATGCCGGCATGCGGCAGCTCAACACTGAGGCTTACATGCACAACCGACTGCGCATGAACGTGTCGTCGTACTTGCGCATGAATTTGCTGCTGGACTACCGTCTTGGCATGCAGTATTTCGCAAACAAGCTGGTGGATTGGGACTGCTGCAACAACTCATTCGGCTGGGACCCCAACTACACTGTTTTCAATGGAGTCTTACAGGGCGAGAAGAATGACCCTGATGGCGAGTACATTCGCAAGTGGGTTCCGGAACTTAAGGGCGTCCAGGGCAAAGCAGTCTTCGACCCTGCTGGCCGCCTCAGCGGCTCCGAATTCGAGAAACTAGGCTATCCTCGACCGCAGATCGACCAGTCGGAGGCGAAGGATCGGGCCATACAACGATTCAAGGAAACTACGAAACGCGTGAAAGAAGAGGAATAGAGCCCGGAGCCCGTAGTCTCTCTAGAAACGTCCTAAAACTAGAACATGCCTTAGTAGTCAACGTCGCACTGACGCAAGTGCCATACACTCGACGCCCATGCATGTGGAAGTGGTCATAACAGAACGTGACGCAACGTTTCACAGGAGGAGACTCGGGACTAGCGTGTAAAATCCACGGCGTCAAAATAAATATATGAATTTCATCTAAGAGATCTTTATTGCCCAATCCAAGAGCGGAATTTTCCAAGTAGCGAATCGCTCGCCTCTGTGCCGGTATCATTAGCCGCTTGTGAGAGTGGTGCTGTTGTCGAGAAACCTTGCAGCGCCCTTCGAATGAGCTCGCGACCTTCTGATTCCGAAGTGACCACTGCTCCACCCTCTGCATCTGTTTCGTCCTCAAAGTAGCTCAGCCCCAAGCCAAATCCCAGGTAGTCTTTAATGTACTCATACACGTTGAAAGTCGTGAGAATCATGGGAATGAGAATGAGCCGGGGCAGAAGCTGATTGAAATACTTGCCCAATGCCGTCAGGTTGATGAATTTGCCGAGAAATTCCTGGAACACTGTTTCTTGAGTGCTGTTGAGGACCAAGAAATTGTAGCTTAAAGGCACGGTTAGGCGCAGCGCGTACGCCGCGAAGAAGAGGAGGCTTGACGCGTCCGTATGCTTTGGCACAATCTCGTACAAATTGAAAATGCGCATTGATGTGAGCGAGGAGTTGACGGCGAAGCACATGTACGCAAGGAACAGGGCAGCAAGGAGCAGCTTCAGCCCTGGCGGAGCACGCTTCACAATGAGGTCCACGAGTGATAGACGGGTGCCCGAAACGACCTCCGACCAGGCGACAATCACAGACAGCGTTCCTATCAGAACAGCAGCGCAACGCACCATTATAGGGCGCACCGTGTGAACGTAGACCGAATTGGAGGCCTTCAGGGCTTCTAAGTGCTCTGTTTCTTTCACAAGACGCGCCCAGTCAGCACGACAGCGTATGGCCCGCGACTGGTCACGGTAGAGGCGCCTGCTCAAGTCTGCAACGTTTGAGGGAGTGAGGTCCCGCGGCTGAGCTCGTGATGCTGACGTGCGACTCAGCGGCAGATCCTGCGAACGGATGGACACCACGAGCTCGTCGATCCACTCGGCATACTTGGTCGTTTTGATCGGCTCCAGAGCCATGACCTTGCTAACAATGTCATCGTAATTCGCCTGCGCGTCGCCGTACGCGTCGTGCACGCTGGTGGCCCGGCGATACAGTTTAGACAGCTGTGCCTCGACACTACCATTCCAAACGGCCCGCGGAATGCTCACTATGCCATGGCCAAGCAGCCAGATAACTAGTACAAGCCCATACGAGTGCGACAGCGCTACACACAGGGCTTTCAAGTTCGTAAAGGAAAGGCCAGTGCTGAGACCCATATACAGCAAGCCAAATACTCCAGCCGTCAGAACGATGAGCTGGAACTTCAAGGTGTGCTTGAGCGCGTCTTTAAGGCGCGCAAATGGCGCGTGGTAACCGCTTTCGACATATGACTGCAGCACTGGCAGCACAAGCCACATTAGCGCAAAAGAGAGCCAGTAGATGATGCGCCACATGATCAGGCGCGCCTTATTATCCAGCGTCTCGTCATCGACGAGGTCGAAGGGCACAAGGGCGACAATGGAGATGGGAATAAAGAAGGACACAAAGAGCGGAAGTAGAAGGTACAGAGGAAGCGCCCGCAGAGATGCCCACCGGTGCAGGAGCCACACAGTTATTACGGCCAGAAATGGAAACGCTATAAAAGCCAGCATTTGCTGTGAACTGAGGAGGCCCTAGCGCGTACCACTACTTCGGCTCGACACGCTTGAGGGGATCCAGTGTGGTGGAGCCACCTCAGCCAGGGCAAGGTCGCGCTCCTACGCAGCCCCGCATCAGGTGACAAAGAGCACAGCTGCTTCTTGTTTGCTTGTAGGTGTTTGTAGCGAGCGAGGTGCATGAGTGTCTGCGCACCATCGAGCCTTAATAGCCTTTGGCAACTGCGTTATGCACAACTGCAAAACTGAGCAAACTTCGCAGCACCAAGCCCAATGGACGACTATAAACCAGTGGCTTAGTCACAATGAATTGATTCACGGTAAACTAAGTTTGGCACTAACTATCAAGAGAAGAGCTGGGCACACACACTCACAACAAAAAAGTAGACATGGTGGATCACAGTGGATGGATCATTATATCTGACAACGGCGTCACTTTGAAATGCTCGGGAGTCGCCGAGGAAGCGGACTCAGGGCCTATTTGCTATGCCCTGGGCGGGTCGCCATTGAATGAGGGTGCCATGACCCTGCGCGGTTACAAAATACTGCTCAGAAAAGAAAGCGGCAAAATTACTGCGCTGTACTACTCGGCAGACCAGTGAAACTGAGAGCGGCCGCACTGAACGCCTCTTTGAGTAAAACGGCGACTTTTTGCCCAAACTACACGACCGCCTTGCAAGTTTTTGTCCTATTTTTATTTATTGTTAGCGGCCGAGGTGCCTTAATACTCTTACCACAGTCTCTGTAACGGTTTATCGTTCGGAGCACAGCACGTCTCTTAATAGCCGTGGCCAGATGTGTAAGAGCATTCCTGACAGTGCTGAATCGGCGGCTCCCCCAGCTCCCAAAAAGTGTGACGCGCAGACTAGCCGCGTCCCTGCATTTGAGGGTTAGCTGCATGTTGTTGGTTTCCATAAAGATGCGCAGCATATAGCTCTTGAGGCAATTCTGACCAATTCAATGCACTCAATTAGCTCGTCCGCGCTGCCGGCGGAGCACTTCTATGCGTCAATGTTACCTGTCAAACCTCAACGCGGTAGCGTGGGGCGCGAATCACGGGTTTGGATAGCCGATCGAAGTGTTTAAAAACTGAGAGTTCGCATGGAAAACAGCCATGGCCTACATACATAACAGCAAATGGGGCGTGTGATTCCTCCTGGCTAATGCTAGAACCTGACGATCAGCCCGATACGTAATTCGTCAATGGGCCGTCAATCCGAATGCAGCTAGCACCCGCCTGAAATCACGACATCGCCGCCAACGCCAGTATCATTGTGCTCAGCGCCACAACGCGCACATTGCTGTATCAAGCCTAAAGAAAGCATGTGGACTTGGCATAGCCCCAGAGCAGGCTTTGTAATTTGAGGCTGATTTACAAATGAGGGCGCTAGAGCAGTCATGTGTCATCTGTCGCGTACTACAAATGTTGCATAAACCTAGCCCGATTTGTCAAGCGCTAAGAACGTTAGGCTTCAGCTACACGCACACTGAGTTGTTCCTAAAGCCAATTGATCAATTATATTCAGTAACCTCAACAGAGTAGACATGTTAGCTGAAAGCGTGGCTTATTGCTGAGTTTTCCTTCTCGATCCGCAGGTCGACACTTGGATCCAACCTGCCATGATTGGTAATGTTAATAAGCTGATCTAGGCAATTCAACAGAAAGAGCTGAATAATTTTGCGTCAGGCAGCCGTATCACTAATGAGTTGCATAGATCGTGCGCGACGGTACATCGTCATGCATCAGGGTACGAACGGTCGCGTAGTCCTTAAATCAATTTATATAAAGAAGGTCCAAGTCGTAATTGACTGAAGTCATAATCGGGTGATCTTCTAATGAGCTGCAAGCACGGGCTTAAGACCGTTGTGCGGGATAGCTTCGCTGGACAGATCGCTTATTATGTCTCGGGACGGCGCTGGTGCAAGCCTGAGTTCGAGCAGGACTCGTACGTCATTCCTCAAAAGTACCTGTCACCACCACTAGACTCGTTACCCGCAACCTCCGCCGCATCTTCTGCGCCCTCCGCTCACAAGGAAGCCATGGCGGAGGAAAAGCTTGAGAAAAGCGATGAGGAAGACGGTGTCATAACAACTCCCATTAATGACAGTGAACCAAATTCGAGTGGACTGATTTTAGTGGATTGGGATGGTCCTAATGATTTAGCGAACCCTCAGAACTGGCCGTTCCCCAAAAAGGTTGTCGTCGCTATTGTAATGGCCATCTGCACTGCTTCCCTCTACATGGGATCTGCACTATTTACACCAGCTGAGCATCAGCTTGTCGAACATTTTCATACCTCTCAGGTGAAGGTCACTTTGGGCCTTTCTATGTTTGTTTGGGGTTATGGAATCGCCTCTCTCTGGTTCAGCCCTATGTCAGAGTTGCCTCTATTTCGAGGAAGGCTATACATTTACTTGTTCACCCAGCTCATTTTTGCTGTTTTGCAGATCCCCACGGCGCTGTCAAACCATGTTGGGCCATTTGCTGTCTTGCGCTTTTTGGCTGGTGTTATGGCTGCTCCGCCGCTCAGCACCGGTGGTGCGACCTATGGTGACATATTTGGATTTCCATCAGTCGTGTACGCGCTCATTGTCTGGAGCATGGGTGCGGTTATGGGCCCGTTTGTATCGCCCCTGATTGGTGGCGCTCTCGTGCAGCATAACACCTGGCGCTGGGCATTCTGGTTTCTGCTCATCCTTTCCAGCGCAGTGCTCGGCCTCATGGTTGTGTTTTTCCCAGAGACATCGGAGCAGGCGATTTTGATGAAAAAGGCAAAAAGTTTGAGACGACGGACAGGAAACCCAAACATTCTTGCCCCAGGGGACATCAAGTTCCGCACTCAGAAGACAAGTGAGGTTTTGAAGCATATTTTTTGGCAACCCGTCAAACTCACAATTAGGGAGCCAGTGCTGCTGTTGATGAACATCCACCTTGGACTGATGTACTCTATCATGTACCTTTACTTTGAGGCGATTCCAATCTCCTACGGAGGCGTATATCACTTCAATCTTGTCCAGCAAGGACTTGCGTATTTGCCCTTTCTTGTTGGTTGCTCGGTAGCAGGGGTTGTTTATGTTCTCTACATTCATTTCCGCCTTGTTAAGCCAATTTTGGCCAAAAACCCTCCAGATGTGTTTAGCGTGTTTGGTGATGTAGCCATTGTTGTCTCGTGCGTGGCCCCTGCAGGCATTTTGATATTTGGTTGGACCTCCCATCGCCAGATTCATTGGGTTGTGTCAATGATCGGTAATATGATGTTTGGCGGTTCCATCTGGTTGATGTTCCAGTCCTATATGTCCTTCATTTCCAACATGTACCCTGCGTCGCAGGTCGCATCAGCGTTCGCCAGTAATGGCGTTGCCAGAGCCGTTCTGGCTGCCGCATTTCCACTGTTTGCTCGACCAATGTACAACACATTGGCAATTGACGGCTTTCCAGTGGGATGGGGATGTGCGCTGCTTGCTTTCATTTGCATTCCATTGATAGGTCTGCCAGTATACATGCGGATTCGCGGAAGAGCTCTGCATCTGAAAGCACTTGCAAAGTATGGAGATCACTAAACACTAATGCTGCTGGACATGCACAGTGCCTCATATAGAAACATATTTAGCAGTTAACAGGTTCAAGAGATACATGAGCGAGGAGACTGAAAAACGAGCCCGAGTTTTGAGTGCGCAGGAAACGAAGCGCGCAACCTCTATAATTCTCTCTCGTTTGCATCTGGGAATTTCTATGTCCTCATTGCGGACTCTCCACTAGCAAATTTGACATCCCCTTGCCTTGATATATGCACAGTGATGCCAAGGTGGTGGTGGGTGGGGAGAGTCATCGCCGTTCGCCGTTGGGATCAACTGCTCCATCAGGGCGCTAAGCCAATGTGTGTTGGGGCGTGTCGGTGGGTCCAGAGTAGCAGGGACCTAAAGATCGACTGAGCTTCAGACCAGGAAGCATTCAAGCTTACTCTTGGAATGCCATTTATAGTCACTGATATATTGCAGGCTGGTTTTCGAACCTTCACAGCTGCCTCACTTGTGTGATTGCATCGACGATCATCATTCGGCGGGGTTCTCCTGCAGGGTTACCCCGGACTAACACAACCCTAGTATTCGGACCGGTCACACTCAAGGGTCCGGGTGCCTGCGTCGACTTCCGGGCGGAACGGACGCTGGTGAGCTGAGCAGGGCGTGGCTTGACATTGCGGGGTATTTTACATACCACACTGTCGAGGCGCTATTATGGAGATAGTACAGGCCACTGCCTCCACACCCACGTCTGCCCTAGCAGTGCTTTGTCAAGTGAGAGAATCTATGTGGTTTAAGAGCCTCGGTGGCCTCTAGATCGTGCCAAGGAGCTTTTGCAAAGTGCCCCTCGCGAAAGTTTAAGAGATGAGGTCTACAGAATTTCTCCACCAGATCGAGTTCTTCCTGACAGGCCCTCCCCCTCCGAGAGTAAAGATCAGTAACGGCGTCAATTTCGCAGGCTGCTTAGCACAGACAGGGTAAGGAACTCCGGAGGTGCAGAGAGACCGCGGGGAAGTGTGTGATAAAACACCATGCGTAATGAGCCTTTCATTTGACCGCCTAGCAAGGGAGTGGACGAACACTTTGCCATGGCTCGGAAAGCATAATTCCATCTGCATACAGCTTCAATTTCGCTCTTTTTTACATATTCATATACATAGACCCTTGCGTGTTGAGCCGGACTAGTTTTCCCGTGGATATGTGCATAGCAATATCTCGAGCATGTGTGTTTCCTGAAAGAGGAGGCGGATCTGCAATGCTCCATATCGGAACCTAACCCCAATGGCTGTGGTTATGCGAACCGCGAAACAGAGCGTTGCCACATAGGCACACGGCGCACAACCCGTACCTGTTACCCCGCAAAATCATCAGAGTAAGGGGCCCACCAACTCTTATATACGGCCTTATTTCGCTGCGATGTAGAGCTCACTCGACAGTGGGCATTCTTCCTTGGTTATAATACTACAATGCCTCTTTGGAAACACAAGCAGCATGCTGAACACATCGAGAACACTGCGAGTGATGTGCTAGAATCTGCCACTACTTCTGACGACTCGAGGAGCTTGTCCTACGAAAAGCAAGACGTAGAGCATTATGAAGACGCGCTTTATACAGATGCAACTGAGTACAAAAACCTTGGCATGCGAGGCCGTGCACTTCACAGTGCTATCTCGCTGATGGCCGGAATGGGGTTTCTTCTTTTTGGTTACGACCAAGGTGTTATGGGCTCACTTTTAACTCTTCCGACCTTTTACAATGCATTTCCTGACATGAACACAACAACAACGACTGGGCACACCAAGTCTAAGAACTCTACGTGGCAAGGATTTGTTGTAGCGGTTTACGAAGTAGGTTGCTTAGTAGGTGCAGTGTTCACGATATGGTTCGGTGACAAGGTAGGTCGCCGGAAGACGATTTTCATTGGTTGTATTATCATGATCATTGGTGCCATTATTCAGGCTGCCTCATACTCCAGCGGCCAGTTAATTGCCGCAAGAATTATCACAGGAATAGGGAACGGCTTGAACACATCGACAGTGCCGACCTGGCAGACAGAATGCGCCAAGGCCAAACAAAGGGGACCACTTGTGATGATGGCCGGTGCACTGATCACTGGTGGAATCATGCTATCGTACTGGATTGATTTTGGCTTTTACTTCATTAAAAACAGTTCTGTGTCGTGGCGCTTCCCTCTGGCTTTCCAAATTGTCTTCCCCTTGTTCATTGTCCCATTCATTTTGCGACTTCCAGAGTCCCCGCGTTGGCTTTTGAAGAAAGGAAGGCGCCAAGAAGCAGCGCGGTGTTTCTCAGCTCTGGAAGCACTACCGGCGAATGATCCCAAGATTCTCAAGGAAATCGAAATTATTGAAGCATCACTCGCTGTGGAGCTTGAGTCGACCGGCAGTGCCAAGAATGCTTTGCGTACTATGCTGAGACAAGGAAAGGAAAAGAATCTACACCGTGCCATGTTGGCTATATGGATGCAGCTCATGCAACAGATCACTGGAATCAATCTTATTACCTACTACGCTGGCACGATTTTTCAGGACTATATCAAAATGACGCCTCTCAACTCACGGATTCTCGCTGCCTGCAACGGCACAGAATACTTCATCGCCTCATGGATTCCCCTTTTCACAGTTGAGTATTTTGGCCGCCGTAAGCTCATGTTGTTTGGCGCAGCTGGGCAAGCGATTACCATGGGAATTCTGACTGGAACAACATGGGCAGCGCAGAATAATGACAACGGGGGCGCCGCTATCGCTGCGGCCGTGTTCTTGTTTGTATTTAACACGTTTTTCGCCATTGGTTGGCTTGGAATGACGTGGCTATTCTGCGCAGAGATCACGCCCCTGAGTATTCGCGCCCCTGCGAACGCGTTCAGCGTGGCAGTGAACTGGTCCTTCAACTTCATGGTCGTGATGATCACGCCGGTCGCATTCGATAGTATTGGACCGTACACATATACGATATTTGCCGCCATCAATGCACTCATATTCCCAGTTGTGTTTTTCCTGTACCCGGATGCCACTGGCTGTAGCCTTGAGGAGGTGAGTCTTATTTTTGAGGGCACTAATTCATGGAGGCCTTGGCAAGTTGTCACGAAGGCCAAGGGTATCCAGCGAGCTCGCAAGCTGGCCCGTAGCGAGGATAATGAAAGCCTAACTGGAGGAGTTCACGAGGACTTGGCTGAGAGTGTCAGGGGATGATGAGTGAACCAGACGCCTCGCTCGCGTGACAAGCACGAACTTAATTACTTTACTACTATCAACTTTGCTGCCGTATTGGAAGTGCGTATTGGAAGTGCGCTTTCTTTAAATGTATACGAGGTTATGTACGAGCACCTGGATTCTCCACTCGCGTTGCATTGGTATTCAGAGAAAAAAGCGATGATGCAGAGAATGCTATCTTTCAAACAAGAGCGAGAAATGCAAAGGAAACAGCGCCCAGTGCAGACGCTAAGATGGTTGGCCGCGTGAGACGTATGCCTGCATTCACATATTTGGCGTTCTGAGGCCACGGTGTGTATTTCTGAGGCAGATAGATACCGAAAGTGTACTCCAAGGGCGCAAGCATCCCTGCAGAAGCGACTGCCTCAGGCGAGCTGTTGGCGTCGTATATCACGAGCGTGTACTCAGCCGTGATGAGGTGCAGACCACCGCTTTTCGTGGCGTCGCCCGTGTCCCAGTGCACACTTGTACTCTTTGCCGACTGGTTTTTGGCAATCGTGTAGGTCTGCGAGTTCTGCGTGCACACAGCCTCGATGTTTATTGCCTTCGGCGTTGCAATGAGGCTTGTGTAGTTCCAGCCAAACGTTACTGTTTCGCCTGCCTTCACGTAGGTCGTGCTGGTGGACCCCGGCGTCTGCAGCGCCACTCCGCCCGGAGGCAGGTTGGGGTCTATGCTAAGAGAAGAAGTTGTTTTTGAGGCAGATTTGGAGGTCTTTCCGCTGCTATGTGAGCTTGTGCTGTTAGAGTCGCGTCGCACCAAACCGTTCGTTGCTATTGACGTGTCGGACTCAAATATGTGCCAGAGGTTAAAGCACTGGGCTACGTGCAGCCATTGCGCAAGCAGGACGACCGCGGCCAGCACCCTCATTTTGCCACTGGTGCTGCTTTCCGTCGCTGTTACTTTCTAAAAGATGATGACTTCTAAGAACGGCACCCATCACCCCTGGCTGCCTCCGATTCGTCTCTCGCCCTTGCCCTGGGCTAAACTTAGGCTCGGACCCTGCTTAACAGGCCTGAAGCCTTCACCTCCCAACGATAGCCTTTGTTTACCTTCGCCAACCCTAGCGCGCCCAGGCTCGAGCCGAAGCGAAATAAAGGCCGGCACGCGTTATAGACTTGTTCGGAGGCGCTATCGGTGAGCTGGTCGTGCATGGCTCCCTCTGAATGCTCGCCCGAAGAGGCCCTGGCCAGTATGGCAGCACTTCTGCGAAGCACGGACTTTGAACGCGCAGAGTGCACCAGGCTCTTCGAACGTGCCATACAGGGAAACCGTAGTTTGGCCTGCAAACGCTTCATAGACGGCATTGAGGTGTTGATTCGTCGCAAAATGTGTCCCGCGGACGAAATACGACGCGCGTATGAGGCGCTCACGGAGAGTGCGGCACCTGTGACCATGATAGACGTACTCTCCGACACCAGCAACGCGGCGCGTTTGGCGAGGGTTCTGCGGAGGCAGGCATGCCGTCTGCTAGTCAACGATGGTAATGCGGAGGTGCCGCTTGCAGCGTTGCAAGACGTTGCCCTGTGCGGTGACTCGGGTCGCCTCACGGTGATCGACTTTCTTGTAACGCGACGGAGGCCTTCAACAGAGCACGCAGATCTTCTAATTCGACTCATGAAGGAGATGAGCAATCAGAAGGTGATTATTGAGAACCAACGCCGGTGTGAATACATACTAAGGACACTCAAGCTCACTAACGCGCTGGACGCATTGGATCCTGAGCTTGTGGCGGCCATCAGGCTGCATGACGTGTCTGCTGCACCTGAAGAGCACACTCCTGTTGAGCTGACTCCTATTGAGCTGATAGTATCAGCAACAGAGATAAAAAGAAATGTTAAACGGCTACAGGCCCTCACCACGCCTGAAATGGCACACTGGCTTGCGATCTTGCGCCGCGCTTCCACTGATCAAAATCGCACACACACCGACAAGTCTAGATATGCCATCTCGAACGTGCTCGGAAACCTTGCACGCACTTTCCAAGGTAATCCCATCGTCGTCGATATTCTGGCTGTGGCAATCGAGCTCGAAGCTGCAGCTCAAGAGCCCTCACCATATGTTTTCGACAAGTTGCAGCGAGTCTGCGTTGCGGCACTCCGACACGGCGGCGCCGCATTCGCAGTGATGGCGCACACGCTGACTCTCTGTACAAAGAGGATTAGTTTGCATCCAGGCGACCGCACGACGGACGGCTACGATGCGCGCCTAGGGGAAGCAGCATGCCTTCTGATCAAGCTGGCAGACTGGAAGCCACTCGTGGATGCAATTGCCAATTTGCATGATCGCCAAGCCCGTACGGTTGTTGCTCAAAATGTGGTGATGTTCATGAAACAGGCTGGCAGTATGACGCTGGTTGACCACGGCGCCGGACGCCGAAAAGAGGCCGACCGTCTGATGCGCCTAGCGCTGGCAAGCTCGCTTCGAAATAAAAAAGAGCGCATCCGATTGCATGAGGCTTACATGCTTAACTTTTCTACTTGCTTTGACGAACACGAGCTTGGTGCGTACGCTACCGATGAGACGCTTGATATTTACTCTCGCATGACCGCTGCTGCACTATGGAGCCAGACAGCCCCTCATGCTGATGAAGCATACAAGCGATGTGCTAGCATGTTCACTCTACTGCCTGGCATGAACAATGCGGATCTCAAACGCATAACGGCTTTACAAAGGCTGCTTCAAGTGCATGCCTTCGTAGACATTTCTGAGCGCTTGAATGCTCCGGTAACATTGCATGATGACGCAAAGCCAATCACCGGAAGCGAAATGACAAAAGCACTATCAGATGCTCGATACCATACCCCTCCGTTGGAAGGCATTAACATCGCCTATCAGGCCTTTCGAACCTTGCGTAATGCGGGCGACCACTTTGACGCATACTGCGCCCTGCAAACGATGATTCTTCGTGCGCGCGAGCTGACTGGTGATAGCGGAGTCCGCTTTCGAGCTTACCGGCGGGCATTGACCAAGTACATGTTAGAAGAGCTACAGCTACCCGATGGCATGGTTCAGAATGCAGTTTTTGAAAAATATGGTCGAGACGAAAGACTCGAGGATGGCCTTCAAGAGAATGTGGAATCAGTTTGCAGATCTGTTTTGTCCCGACCGAGGGCTGAAGTGCTACGAACTTTCCACGAGGAGTACGACAAATTGGAAGCCACGATAGACAGTGACCCGGTGCTTGGAATAGCTGCTGGATCTGCCATGGCTCTTCCGCTTTTGGCTGTCTACATGGGCAGAGTCGCAAATGTTGGGATCAGAAAGCTCGTGCAGGCGCGGATTTCGAACCTTGTCCAAGAAGCGCGGGACATAGATAGCGCCGACTGGATCGATAGACTTAGAGTCTCTGAAAAAATGATGTTGCTTAACGGCATTGCCACCAGCTTGCGAGCACCACCGTCGATGCTGCAAAAGATCGACCCCCACAGTACAGAAAAAGTACAAGGAATGTCGATTCTAGCTATGCGAGCGTATTTGAGCCAGCGCCAGCAGGTTTTGAGCGCTAGCGATGCAGAGTTTACAGAGGTGCCTGATGACATGATTTGCCTCAGTTTGAACTTTGACTCAACGGATACGCTCCTTCTTACCCGCCGCGAGCAAGGAAGCACAGCAGTAACAGTCCGCCTACCTGAGGGCCGTACGGCCTTGCTGAACCCCCACAAACAGGCCGTGGCGTACAACCAAGCGCTTACTGAAATAAAGAACATCGTCCACAGGGCGGCATCTATCGAGGTCACGGAGGATAGCAGCAGCGAGCGCGAGCGATTCTGGAGACTACAATACGCTTTAGACGATGCGATGCAAAAGACATTGGTCTCGGTGCAACGCAGCTGGATTGGGGGATTCACGGCCCTGTTCAGTCCGCGGCCAGGCGCCCTGAATGTCAGCCGAGAGATGCTTGATGCGCTATCTATGACAATTCGGGCTCATGTACCTCTTCTGCCCGCAAATAGCCTGGCTCTAAGCATGGCTTTGGGCGCATGCATGCGGGAGGCAGCCTTGAGTAAAAGTTTGGATCAGCTGCAAGACCTGTTGTCTTCTTTATTCGATAGCCTTATTCTGCAGGGCGCCTCGGTGTCTGTCGACGAAATAGATCTGTCAAAGCTTGCGGAGGACCTTCAGACGCAAGTGCGCAGATTCGCGCAGCCACAATCCGAGTGCAAGGGGGAACCAAAGCACATTGTTCTTGTCTGCGACCGCAAGGCGAGCGCCATTCCGTGGGAAATGCTCCCCGTCTTGCAAAAGTGCTCGGTGACCCGAGCAATGTCGTTGAATCAGGTGGCGGAATGGGCGAAGCAGCGGCAAGAGCGTCAAGCTCAGACACAACATGACGAGAAGGTGACGGTTATACTGAATCCACAGGGAAACCTGCCACGCACACAAGAGAAGTTCGATACAGAGTTTCGGCTGCGCGGATGGCAGGGTTTTATCGGTACTACACCGACCCGCGAGCAGTTCGTGGAGGCCTTCGTGGGTTCAAGTAATCTAGTGTATGTCGGGCACGGTTCGGGCTCGATGCTAGCTGAACCTGTGGCCATCAGGCGTCTCTTTCTCACGCAGACTGGTGTGTATCTTTTTGGGTGCAGCTCCGTGGCCATCCAACACCCGCTATTCAACAAAGACATTATGACCAGCTACGCTGTTGCTGGTTGCCGCGTAATAATGGGCACGTTATGGAACGTTAAGGACAAAGATTGCAACCGGTTCACCTCAGAGTTCCTGAGTCGTGTGTTCGACGACAAGGAGCACGCCGGAAAAGCACTTTGGGAAGCGCGCAAAGCCTGCATGCTGCCTTACCTCACCTCTGCCGCGTGGGTCATGTATGGCCTGCCTTGAGAAAAAATTAGAACCGCCATCTATAATCACTGGCTTCTGTTGTATATAAAAGTATATTTCACAAGAAACCCTGCAAGATGCAGCCCGGCCGGCGAGCTACGAATCTCAGAGGGCAGATCAAGCTCATGCAACTCCGCAGCACGACTCAAGTCTACAACAGGAATTTTCGAGCCATCGCCTTGGGGCCGCAGGTAGCAAACGACGCCGCGTTCAGGTGGAGGCGGGTGGGCCTTATACTCGGCAGCTAGCTCCTTGATGTCGTCGAGAAGTACCTGGCGCGCGTGCTCGCAAAACGCCTGCTGCGACTTCAGCTTGTGTAGATAGGTGTACTTCGACATCAGGCGTCCAATTACCTGTTTCGGCAACGACGAGCAGGCTGCAGATACCCAGACGCGGGGACCACGGAAGATCCTCCGCGGACTTCGAGCCCCAACCTCATCCTCTTTAGTTAGGCCGACCTTTGTCAACATTGTCGATGGATACAAATGTCTAGTCACAATGTCCATTTTGGGTTTCGCCGCAAGCATGCGCGCGTAGACGTTATCGTAGAAGCCTGGCAAAGAGTACTTAGATGGCTTGCCTGTGCGTTCTACAGGCTTGGCACGCGGCCGCCTCGGTCTTCTTGGTGCAGTAGTTGGCAGGTGCTTAATTGTCTCTTCAAAAGAGACGGCTGGCGGCCGTGGAACGTATTTTTTCATGAGGCCCACCACCCACGCCGCTCGCCTTCCTCGTCGTCCCTGCTGGCCCGGAGCACTGCTAACATAAGCGGCCGGTGAGCTATTGTGGTGCAAGCAGACGGTGAAAAGACGTTGCGTGTTTTTGTTGCATCCACGCCTCGCAGCAGCAAAAGCAATGGCCTGAGAGTGTCAATAATGAAGGATCTATTGTACAAGGTGCTGCGACACTCGGCCTCGCCAGTCACGGTGATCACGACAGCATACGAATCGCAGCTGGCAGGAATGACCATCTCGTCTCTCACGTCGCTGTCGATGGGCCCGCCTGACCTGTTCATGACGTTCAACTGCCAGATCCCGTCGCGCACGGCCGAGCTGATGCATAAACGCAACCGCGCCGTGCTAAACATGTTGAGCCCCACGCCCAATAATGTTTTGCTGGCAAAAGCATTCGCGGGCCGGCTGAAGGAGGGGCACAGCATGAACCCTTTTGACAAATACTCGCATTTGTTCAGCGCCGAAGACCGCACTGAAGGCATTCCTGCCGTCCGAGACGCTGCAGCCCAGCTTGTATGTGACATCGAGCGCACGGTGCGAGTGCAGGACCACGAGGTGGTCATTGCTCGCGTGCGGAATGTGATTCTGGGCTCGCTGGATCCTTTGGTATACCACGAGCATCGATTTCTCGAGCTAGGTAAAGAGGTTGAGCGCTGAGCACGCGAATAGGTGTTCCCGGCCAACGAGCCGAAGTGTATATAGATATGAATGCATTTAGACGCCGTGACGCGCTAATCAGTGCT
Organism: Entelexis geochares; assembly: GCA_030705075.1. Classification (NCBI taxonomy): domain Eukaryota; kingdom Fungi; phylum Ascomycota; class Dipodascomycetes; order Dipodascales; family Trichomonascaceae; genus Entelexis; species Entelexis geochares. The sequence continues at coordinate 30,522 of JANIWL010000029.1, read as the reverse complement.
TATTGAGGATGTAAAATCGTCCTCGCACTGATCTAGCGCCTGGTGGCGGTCCCCTTGCCCTTGTAATCTAACGAGAATACAGAAGCGACCACCGCGGTCGCGATTATATTTTTATGGCTGAGAAAGTGCAGAAGAGCTACATCGTTTGATCGTGAAATCTTGTAATGTCTTCCTTCATTGTTGCGCATGCTACATGCCCACAATTGAGCGGCCGCACGGTAGGCAACGCGAAACTAGCCAATAGGGAAACACCAGAGGGCCTCTAATTTCTGACAGAATAGAAAGCTGGTCCGAACCGCTAGCGCCACAAATGCTTTACAGCCGTGCAAAGCTAGCCTTGTCGACAAGTTCAACCGCCTCGGGTGATGAACGTGTGACCTTTGATCGCCTATCCATACCAATCACGATTTCGGAAATTCACACACCACCTTATATCCAAAGATGCAGAGGTCGCTCCGGATTGCCCGCTGCGTCAGGCTCGCGGCCCGCGACGCACGGCTGTTTTCCACCACGGCGCCTGCGCGTCGGGCTGTGCAGGATGCGCCTGACGGGATTGTGCGACTGGCGGACCTGCCGCGCGTTGAGGCCGGCGTGCCGCGCGTCGGGTACGAAAACGTTGCCGACCGGTACTTGGAGGTGTCGAAGGAGCTGCATAAGTACGGCCGCTATATTGTGAGTGTGATGCCGAAGCTCATTCAGCAGTTCACAGTATGGAAGGACGAGCTGACGCTAAACGTCGCGCCGTCGGCGCTGCTGCCGGTGCTGCGGTTTCTGCGCGACCACCACGCGGCGCAGTTCAAGGCGCTTGTGGACATCACGGCGGCGGATTTCCCGAGCCGCGAGAACCGTTTTGAGGTCGTTTACAACATGCTGAGTGTGCGGCACAACTCGCGCATCCGCGTAAAGACGTATGCGAACGAGCTAAGCACGGTGCCCTCGGCCACGGCTCTGTTCGAGTCGGCAAACTGGTACGAGCGCGAAGTCTACGACATGTTTGGCGTGTTCTTCGAGGAGCACCCCGACCTGCGCCGCATTCTGACCGACTACGGCTTCGAGGGCCATCCGATGCGCAAGGACTTCCCGCTGTCGGGGTACACCGAAGTGCGGTGGGACGAGGAGAAGAAGCGAATTGTTTATGAGCCGGTTGAGCTGACGCAGGCGTTCCGCAACTTCGGTGATGCTAGCGCCTGGGAGCCGGTGGGGCCGGGGCGAGACGACCGTCCGGCCGAGTTCCGACTGCCCGAGCCTGAGCCGGAGGACGTGACCGATCAGAAAAAGAACAGCTAGACGCTAGAAATCGAGAGGCCATCTGAGCCGTGGCTGAGATCGCCGCCGATACCGCCGCCGCTATTTAGACACAAAAAACAAACACATAATAACAACTGCAAATTGTATGTATCATGTTACGATTTACAAAAGACTCGAGCGTTTCTTTAGTGGTGGGCTCCAGGCGTCCGGGTGAACACCTATTGCCAGCGCGCGCTTCTTTGGTGCTTGGCGCTGGGTTATTTCAACACACATCCACGAGACGTGGCCGGCCTAGAGTGCGGCTAACTCCTGCTTGAGGTCACTAAGCTGCTGCTCGCGGTTGCGGAAATGCTCTTTCAGCACGCCCAGCTGCTCCGCCATCATCTCGACTTCTTCCCTGGCCGCCGACAGGTCGACGCTGCCGCCCTCCTTCGTGGGCCTTGCCAGTTGCTGCTCTTTGTACTCGAGCAGCAGCTGCAGCTCACGCCGCACAAGTGCCGTCTTTGACGACGCGCCGTGCTTCCGCTCCTCCTTGGCCTTCTCGACCTTGGTAAGACGCGCGTCCAAATCGGCTAACTCCCGCTTCAGGCGCACCTCCTCCCAGTCGCTATCCTTCGTGGACGAGAAGTCCGTTCCTCCTGTGCTGTAGCTTTGCGCGCGGCCGCCGAGGCCCAGACGCGATAGGTAGCCGTCGGCGAACGAGGATTTCGACGACGCCGGCGCCGGCGCCGGCTTGCGGATCTCGGCCGAGCGGCCGCTCAGATCGTAGTCAATCGTCTCCTTTCCAAAAGTGGCGCGCAGTGACGCCGGAATCGAGCGAGGCAGCCGCACGCCCTGATGCCGCTGGTTCAGCATGTGAAGAAACACGAGACACTGCTCCTTGTCGATCTTCTCCTCGCTTTTCGGATTCACCAGGTTCCATGCAGACGAAACATCCGTCGACGGCACGTTCAGTGTCGAGTAAAGCTCCGTAAATGACTCGAATGACACACGCCCACGGCTATCGGCGTTCACAGAGTACACGGCCTCGTACTCGCGGCGGTCCGCTGGGCTTATGTACCAATTGAAGTCCGAGCGCAGAGACATGTCATCGTCTATATCAAGTAGGTCCCCACCGCCGTTCGATGACAGCGATGTATCGCCAGAGAGAGCCTGCTTTGCTTCAAGCAGATGCTGCTTCGAGGCTGGCGCGAGCCACGACGGAAGCGTCGCCGGCAGCGGGTCCTGTGCGTGCTGCAGCTGGTCAAACACAAGCCGCATCGCTACGCAGAACTCCTCGAAGTCGGCCTTGTTGTCGCCGTCGATGTCGGCAAGCTCCCACACCTTGTCGAGCTGGTTCGCCGGCAGCTGCGAGTTCTGCAGCACCGACATGGTCTGCGCACGTGAGAGCATTCCATTGGAGGGGCTCTGTTGCTGGAAGATCTCCCAGTACTTCGCAATCTCCTGCTGTGATAATGACGGCATTGCTGAGCCGGGCCCTCCAAGCCGCGAGTGCGTGAGACGGGGGTTCACCTTCGACCCGATGTAAGTCCCACGTGACGCGGCCCGTTTAAGTATCTGGGCTAGGGCGCAGCCACATCCTGCGCAGACCCGCTTCAGCCGCGTCAACGCTGCTCGTGCGCATGTCGACTAGGCTTGTTATGCCGAGAATCTAGCTTATTCCTGGTATGATTAAGACGTACGCGCTGCTGGCACTTGGCGACGATGGTAGATAGATCTCAGCACGTAAAGGTAAAGCGCGCAGCTTCCGCACCGCATAGCTGCCAGCGTTTGCTCACGCAGGTGGCTTTAATGTCGATAGTGGCGTGGGATTAATACATTTGCTTAGACTAAAAACGCGGGATCCTTTTGGCCAGCATGCAGAACGTGCGCGCGTTCTACATAGATCTGAAACGCGCGGCTTTCGATTAGGTTGTTACGCGGTGCCAAGCACACTCAAACAACTGCGAGAGCACCTACTGCCGTGTCTAAGTGAATGTAAAAGGGGTCACATCTGAGCTCCTGGAGCCATTGAAATTCTCTGAATTAGGTCGCCAAACATCGCGGCCCCGCAGGAACTAGCTTCCTAGCAGCTTCAGTTTTGACTTATGTAGAGTTACATTCGCATTACAACGGAGAACGTATCTGACGCGACCTGTAACGCTTCGTGTTGGAGATTACGTTGAGATTCTGGTGTTGCGAAAGCTAAATTGTTGACTTCATATATAGCAAGAGAGCGTGTTTCTCTGTGTCCAAGACGCTAAAATGCACACCGCTTTTCTCCTTGGTGTGGTCTGCACACATCTACTTTCACCAGCCCTGGCAATCCCAGGCACAGTGGCATTCGACGTCCACCGTCAAGTAAACCTCAGCCTTGTTGGCGAGCACAAAGAGACTTCTCAGTCCAATGGCTCGGATTCCACGGTTCCTATCAGTAACCATGCTTCGTGGTACGGTGTGACCTTGGAGCTGGGAACACCTCCACAGAAAGTCACTGTTCAGATCGATACTGGAAGCAGCGACCTATGGGTGGCTTCGCCCTTCAGTCCCACCCTATCTACGACGTTCGACGGAAACACAAGCGACGCGTTCTCAATCAATTACGGCGATGGATCCGGAGCATATGGTTATCATGCGACAGATACTCTACGCCTATCCGACAATGTGACAATTCAGCGAGCCAATTTTGCGTTCGCCGACGTGGCTACGGCAGACCCTGCCGTCTTCGGGATCGGGTACGTGGGTAACGAAGCGGGAAGCCGTTATGACAACATCCCTGTACAACTCAAAGAACAGGGGTTCATCAGTGCTTTGGCATATTCGCTGTATTTAGGGGACACTGCTGCATCCTCTGCTACCGGTGAGGTGCTGTTTGGCGGCGTTGACCACTCGAAGTACGTCGGCCAACTGTTCAGAGTGCCCATTACACAGCCCGCAGCCTTCTTTGTATCTCTTGACAGCATAAACCATGAGGGATCGGCTATATATAGCACACCCCAATCAGTGTTACTGGATTCTGGAACGACGGAGCTTGTCTTACCGATCGATATGGCGGCAGCTATTGTTAGGGCGATTGACCCGACTGCAGTTCCATTCCTAGGGGGCACGTCTGTACAGTGCAGTCAAATAGCCTCCAGTAAAGACGTACTTAGCTTCAATTTCAGCGGAGCGAGCATTCCCGTGCCGGTGCAGAACCTCGTGGACCCGGGCTCGTTGAACGCAGACGGATCGATTCCCACAAGCGGGGACTGCTACTTAGGCATCCAGATAGCTTTTGAGTACCCATACATTCTGGGAGATCGGTTTCTAATTGGTGCATACGTGGTGTACGACCTGGACAATCATGAAGTGTCGCTAGCCAGTGCAGCCGTTCAGAGCAGCGCGCCTAAGGTCGAAGTAATTAGTGCGCACGGAGTGCCTGGCGCAGTGGATGCACCAAATTACAGGCGCAACGGCAACAATGCAAGCACTAGCACGAACGAGCTTAACAACGGTAGCAGCAGCAGCAGTGCGAACGTCAGCAGGGCCGGCGGTGCAAACAGTGCGAGCGTGACGACATCTGCGGACGCGCCCGTGGACGCGCCCATTGCCAGCGCGCCACCAACGCTATTTCCCCTAGGTGGGGACGCGGCGGCTGCGGACGCGAGCTCGAGCAGTATTGCTCAATCCAGTATTACGCGACTCGCCAAGGTTCGCAATAGTGCCGCGCGGTGTTCCGCCGCGCGGCGCGTCGGCGCCACGATCATAATCCTACTCTTTTTTAGCTTAGCCAGCCTTTAGCTTAACTATATTCATTACGGAAACAAGTGGTCTGGATTTGGAGCTTGGCGAGCGTGTATAACTTATGCGCAAAGGTTCAGAACCCCTGCCCGGGCAGAGCGGGCGAGCGGACGCGTCGGCTTAGCGGTTCTTGAACTTGGACGACAGCCACTCGAAGCCCTCGAGCAGGCCATCGCCGCGCGTGGCGCAGGTGGCCTGAATGTACCACTCGCGGCTGTGCAAGGAGTGGAGACCGAGCTTCTCCGTGATCTCAGCGGCGTTCATGGCATTGGGCATGTCCTGCTTGTTGGCGAACACAAGCACAATGGCGTCGCGCAGCTCGTCCTCGTTGAGCATGCGCTGCAGCTCCTCGCGGGCCTCGCCAATGCGGTCGCGGTCGTTCGAGTCGACGACGAAAATGATGCCCTGCGTGTTTTGGTAGTAGTACTTCCACAGGGGACGGATGCGGTCCTGCCCACCGACATCCCATACGGTGAACGTGATGTTTTTGTACTCGATAGTGTCAACGTTGAAGCCGATTGTGGGAATGGTGTGCACGAGCTCGCCCAGCTTCAGCTTATACAGAATCGTGGTCTTACCGGCACCGTCCAAGCCGACCATCAGGATGCGCATCTCCTGGTGGCCCAGAAGACCCGCGAAAATTTTCGAGAACGACAATCCCATCTGTGGTTACTTGTCAAAAGGTGAGGGGTGAAGAAGGAGGTGGGGGATATCGAAACGAAAGGCGAGGAGGCGGCGCCGTGATGAGGTGTCGCGAATTACATAAGAGGTCCCAATAACAAATAAAGAGCCACAAAAACCGGCCGAGCTGCCTGCTGCTGCCTGTCAAGGATGTGGGAACTTTTCCATTAACGCGCGCCGCGTCGCGCCGACGTTCTGTTATCGTTGGAGACAGGCGAGCAGGTGAATACAAGATGTACAAAAGCAAAGGCAGTCGCGCACAAAAACGATCGTATGTTGCCTCGACTCGGCACCACTCTATAGTTAAACATAAATATTTCACGCGCTTTGGACGGCGCTAATTTCTTTCACGATTGTCATATCATGCCTCTTGGCTTTTTGCATGCGATTGCCGCAACGCGCAGCTGAGTTGCGTGAGGACTAAAAGAGTGGGGCGCAAGATAAGGGGACCGCAGGTTTCTGATTAAGGGCCCTTCTACTTGTAACCTGAGCGAGTCCATGTTCGTGGCGTGACGCGTCGTCCTTACCCGTGGCACACGGGGCGTCTTACACACCAAGCGATGATCCTTGCCCGCCGCCTAGGGTTCTTGACGTGCGCGCCAGAAAAAAACCGAAAGGCCACGTGGTTGTATTTAGGGCTTTTGTCCCGGCAGTGGTGAGTGGGAGGTGTGCTTACTCATGTGTCACGGGTGACGCAGGCGGTGGGTGCTGGCGGCGGGCGAAAGTGGAAAACGGATTTGGAAATTGTCCTTCTGGAGATCTCATTGCATAAGAAATGTCGGACATCAAGTTGAAGGATATCAAGGGCCTTTCTGAGCAGCAACTCAAGAACCAGCTCCAGGACCTCAAGGAGAACCTCCTGAACCTGCGCGCCAAGCAGCAGAACGTGCGTGCCGGCGAGATCAAGCGCGTGCGCAAGAGCATTGCCCGCACGCTCACGGTCATCAACCTGAACGCTCGCGCGCAGGTCGCCGCGAACGTCACGGACCCCAAGCTTCTTCCTAAAGACATGCGCCCCAAGCTCACGCGTGCCCTGCGCCGGCGAATGACGCCTGAGCAGGAGAACGCCAAGACCCTGCGTGCCCAGAAGAAGGCTAAGGCGTTCCCCAAGCGTGCTTACGCCCTCAAGGCCTAAACTCATCTAATTTAAATTATAACTGGAAATGACGCACTGTCTGAATTTTTGCGCCCTGTGCGGTCGTGCCCCTGCTTCTGCGGATTCACACACAGTTTCAGGACAGGACGACGACGATGTATAAGTGTTCCCCTAATCTGGCCTGGTAGAACACGTGGGATTCGCGTTCTGGACGAGTTGCAGAAGTTGTGCCATTTGACACAACATGCGCCTCCATCGCCGAGCGGATTGTCCGAGGAATGCCCGGGGCAGGACTAACTGGGCTAACCAGTGCTCGCTATAGTTATCTTTAGATGCAACACAGAGCCGAGACGGGGGCTAGCAGTGCCCTTGAGTCGACTACATTCTCGCTCTACAAGAACTAGTAATTACACAAGTACAAAAAAAAAACCGAGCAATCGCGCGAGTGCGCTTCCTCGACGCGCTGAGCACCTGCGTCGAGCGGTGGTGGTCGTGGTCGTGGTGGCCAGCGCGCCGCCGCCTAGCACTGGCAGCGCCCATGCCCTTATCAGATGACGTAACTGGCAGTGGCTCGCCAGCGATTTGCTTCCCTCCCCATTCCATCTGTCGTTGGCTCGCGGACACAGTTCAATGAGTGTTGCCACGGCAAATAAGTTTGTTCAGAACGCCTCTCTTGACGACTCGGACTCGCAGCATGGTGCCATCTTCAGCATCAGCGGTCCCGTCGTCGTCGCCGAGCGCATGCTGGGCTGCGCCATGTACGAGCTCGTGAAGGTCGGCCACGAGGAGCTTGTTGGCGAGATCATTCGCATTGAGGCCGATAAGGCCACAATTCAGGTGTACGAGGAGACGTCGGGCCTCATGGTCGGGGATCCTGTGCTGCGCACGGGCCAGCCGCTGAGCGTCGAGCTCGGCCCGGGCCTCATGGAGACGATCTACGACGGCATCCAGCGCCCGCTGCGCGCCATTAAGGACACGTCGAACAGCATTTATATTCCACGTGGCGTCTCGGCCCTGGCGCTGAATCGCGAGAAGAAGTACGAGTTCACTCCCGAGAAGAGCATCAAGGTGGGCGACCACCTGAGCGGCGGCGACGTGTTCGGCTCTGCTGTCGAGAACTCGCTTGTGTCTGACCACAAGATCATTGTGCCACCGCGCGCCAAGGGCACGGTGACGTGGATTGCCGAGAAGGGCAGCTACACGATTGAGGAGAAGGTCCTCGAGCTCGAGTTCGCCGGCAAGAAGACCGACTACAAAATGTATCATATCTGGCCCGTACGGGTTCCACGTCCCGTAGCCGAGAAGACGACGGCCGACTACCCGCTGTTCACGGGCCAGCGCGTCCTCGACTCGCTGTTCCCCATGGTGCAAGGAGGCACAACCTGTATTCCTGGCGCGTTCGGTGCCGGCAAGACGGTCATTTCGCAGAGCTTGTCGAAATACTCGAACTCGGACATCATCATCTATGTGGGATGCGGTGAGCGCGGCAATGAGATGGCCGAGGTGCTGAAGGAGTTCCCCGAGCTCGACGTCGAGATCGACGGCCGCAAGGAGCCGATCATGAAGCGCACAACGCTTGTCGCCAACACAAGTAACATGCCTGTTGCGGCGCGTGAGGCGTCCATCTATACGGGCATCACGATTGCCGAGTACTTCCGCGACCAGGGCAAGAACGTGTCGATGATTGCCGACTCGTCGAGCCGCTGGGCCGAGGCTCTGCGTGAGCTGAGTGGCCGATTGGGCGAGATGCCTGCCGACCAGGGCTATCCTGCGTACCTAGGCACCAAGCTGGCCAGCTTCTACGAGCGCGCGGGAAAGGTCCACACGCTAGGCTCGCCCGAGCGCCTTGGCTCGGTGTCGATCGTGGCGGCTGTCTCGCCGCCGGGTGGAGACTACTCTGAGCCGGTAACACAGGCAACGCTGGGAATCACGCAGGTGTTCTGGGGACTCGACAAGAAGCTCGCTCAGCGGAAGCATTTCCCGTCGATCAACACGGCCGATTCGTACTCGAAGTACACGGATGTGCTGAACAAGTACTACTCGGAGAACTACCCGGACTACGCGCAGCTGCGTACGAACCTGAAGGAGATCATCTCGAAGGCGCACGACCTCGAGCAGGTCGTGCAGCTCGTGGGCAAGTCCGCGCTGGGCGACGGAGACAAGATCACGCTCGACACGGCAGCGCTGATCAACGAGGATTTCCTGCAACAGAACGGCTATAGTGACTACGACGCATTCTGCCCCGTGTGGAAGACGCACCAGATGATGCGCGTGTTCTCTGCGTACTATGAGGAGGCCCAGAAGGCGGTGGCCAGCGGCGCGCACTGGAGCAAGCTGGCGGGCCGCACGTCGGACATCAGGCACAAAGTGTCGTCGGCAAAGTTCTTCAAGCCCACGGACGGCGAGGAGAAGGCGAAGCAGCAGTTTGGCGAGCTTGTCACCGAGATCATTGAGAAGTTCGGCGACCACCAGGAGTAATGATGTAAACATAAACCATAAAAAAATGCGCCGCGCACCCCCCACACGCCCCGTGCTATATAATTAGACCTCGCAACAAATCATCTGCACACACGACTGCTCGTCTTCCTCGATCCGCTGCTCGTAGGGGTGCAGGTGCCGGCGGACGTAGGGCTCTGCGTGATAGGTGCGCGTGCTTAAAGGCCGCATGGGCAGCGGCTGCGGAAACTTGAGGCCAAGACCGTTCACGGCTGGAGCCGCGGGCTCTGGATACAGCTGGAATGACATTGCTGTAGAACGTGAACTGCGGGCTGCTATATACGTAGAGACGTCCGCGCGTGGGTTGCCTAATTCGGCGGCGCAGAGGAGCCCACGCCTCGCCCCTTCCTAGACGCAGAGATCTAAACTCGGAAATCACACTACATTAAATCGGACACGGCATTCTGCCGACCAATTTATTAGCTAGCGAGTCACACCCAGGCGCCGCAGCCAGAACCGCCGCCACGGCAGCGCGATCGAGTCGCTGCTGCGGCATTTACTGCCGTTCCTGCGCTTGCAGCCACGCCGGCGCGGCTTGCTTCTACTTGCCCATGGACGCGCGGTGGCGGCTGGCGACGGCCGCGTGTTTATCTGACTCTGTGTTTACATACCGCTGCGGCTTAATCACGCATTGAGAAAAGTTTTTAGTGCCCGGCAAGCTGGGCATTGCCAGGCCATCGGCCCGGTTGCCACCACGCAGGGCCGGGCCAGCATGACCGATTTTACACTTGTAAATAAGCGAGAACGCCCAGCTGGCGCGGCATGTGTGGCGCCCAGCTGGGGGGGGGAGAGGGTGGTGATGCCCGGGGTGGTGGTAGTGAGGTGCGTGGATTTGTCACCAGGCAGCCTCCACACAACTCTCCGTCCTTGATCAGCAGCAGCATGGATATTGATCCCGACGTGCACATGGAGGGCGACGGCCAAATCGTTGCGGCCGGACCGAACGGGAGCGTTGCCTCCGTGGCGGAGAGTCGCGGAGACCTGGACGAGTGGCTCGAGACGCTGAAGCAGTGCAAGCCGCTGAGCGAGAAGGACGTGCACCGGCTGTGCGTGATGGCAAAAGACGTTCTGCAATTCGAACAAAACGTGCAGCCCGTGCAGGCCCCGGTGACTGTCTGCGGTGACGTGCATGGACAATTTCACGACCTGATGGAGCTATTCAGCGTCGGCGGGCCGTGCCCGGACACGAACTATCTTTTCATGGGCGACTACGTCGACCGCGGGTACTATTCGGTGGAGAGCGTGAGCTATCTAGTGGCGATGAAGGTACGGTACCCGAAGCGCATCACAATCCTGCGGGGCAACCATGAGTCGCGACAAACGACGCAGGTTTATGGGTTCTATGATGAGTGTTTGCGCAAGTACGGCAGCGCCACGGTGTGGCGCATGCTGACGGACCTGTTTGACTACCTGCCGATCACTGCGTTGGTCGACAATAAGATCTTCTGTCTGCACGGCGGGCTGAGCCCGAACATCGACTCTATAGACGCGATTCGGCAGCTAAACCGGTTCCAGGAGGTGCCGCATGACGGGCCCATGTCAGACTTGCTGTGGAGCGACCCCGACGAGCGACAAAACTGGGGCGTGTCGCCGCGCGGCGCCGGGTTCACGTTTGGCCAGGACATTAGCGAGCAGTTCAATCACCGCAACAACCTGCAGCTCATCTCGCGCGCACACCAGCTCGTCATGGAGGGCTATGCATGGACACACGAGCAGCAGGTCGTCACGATTTTCAGCGCGCCGAACTACTGCTATCGCTGCGGCAACCTCGCCGCCATAATGGAGCTGGACGAGGACCTCTACACCTCATTCTTGCAGTACGACCCCTGCCCGCGGGCCGACGAGCCCAGCGTGAGCAGAAAGACACCTGACTATTTCCTTTAAATTCTTGTCTTTACGTCTACATGCAATTTCTCCTGTCTGTCTAGGGCTATGTCGCACATCGCGTCGAACGCGCGCGCAACCTCGCGCGCATAGTCGCCCTCGTCTATGCGCCGTTGCATGTCGGCCACGATCTCGGACCGCGGGCGCCCGGCCACAAACACGACGTAGCGCAGCCCGGGAAACGCCGCCTCGTACGTCGCGTTCAAGTGGGCAAGCACGGCCGCCTCTGACTCATTCCCGAGGCTGGCCTGCTCGGCCTGCGACTGCGCGCTCTCGACCTTGCGGGCGCCGAGCCGCGGGTGCGCGGCAATGATCTGGCTTGTGCGCGCGTCTCCCGCGTCCAGCGTGTGCAGGCGCGCGCGCACGCGCTCGATCACGGCCGGCCACGACGCTGCGCCGCGCACAACGGGCAGCACAAAGTCCACAAGGGCCTCGCAGGGCTCGAAGAGCAGGCCGAGCGCGGCGGCTTGCTCATTGCGCGGCAGGCGGGCCAGCTCGGCGGCGGGCGGTAGCTTCATCCACGCTTGCGGGTGGTTCTCACGCGCCCCGAATGGCGCTCTGCTCCCCCTGTCAGCTCCGCCGCCGCGGGGCACCCTAACCGCGTCGCTCCATATCGAGATACGGGTACGGAGGAGGACCTCTTTTTCAAGGCGGCGGCGCGCGCCTGTACCAAAGCTAAGCAGCGCCCTGCTTTTTGCACAGAGCTGGAACGCTTGTTAATGCAGGGCCTTTGGTGCAGCAATTGTGTGTGGACAGAGGCGATCAAGGCGACGACCCCAGACAGGGTGTGTATTAATCAAGAAATCTATCATACAGCATTTATTGTCATCACTGCTACGTAAACAAGTTTTGTCCTGCAGACGCTCGGGCCTGCTTCTAGCACGGCCTTGCCGCTGCTGTAACGGGCCTGCAACGCGGTGGGTGGTGCCCTCGTCGTGCCTGAGAAAGTGCGCCGCCGTGTGTGCAGCAGTTTCCCGCCGGAAGCGATCGCCTCGTATCACATGACGCCGTCTTGGGACGTCTCAATCGGCCCTGCTGCTGCCCGACGTAGCAGGCCCGATTTTTTTCAGCTGGGAATTAGCCGCAACACAGAATGCCCTCGACTGCGACCATCACTGCAAGCACCGTTCTGCTGGGTGCCCTGTCGTACCTCGTGTACTTCGACTACCAGCGCCGCCACTCGCCCGAGTTCCGCCGCGAGCTGCGCCGCAAAAACAATAAGTTCTTCAAGGAGAAGGACAACGCTGTGAAGGCCTCGAAGCAGCAGCAGCGCCAGGAGATCGAGCAGCTCATCAACACGAGCCTCGAGGAGTCCCCGCTGCCCCGCGACCTGCAGGCTCGCGAGCAGTTCTTCCTCAGCGAGATTGCCCGCGCCGACACGCTCGTGAACAACGGCCAGCTCGTCGAGGCTGCCCTCGCCTTCTACCGCGCCCTCATGTCTTACCCGCAGCCCATGGAGCTGCTTGGCCTCTACGAGAAGAGTGTGCAGCCACAAGAGGTTCTCGAGCTTGTACGAACGATGGTCGTCATCCGCCCGCCCGTGGCCGTTGCCAACTTCATCAAGGAGAGTCTCGGAGCCACTGTGGAGTAGTAATTTGCCAAACAAAACTTATCCCCTCCCCGACCCCGACCCCGCCCCGCCCATCATCGTACATAGCTTTTTATTTTCCTGCCCCTTGCGTTTGCGCCCTGCTTTCCCATTATTGTCGGCTCACAAGCATGCGTCGCAGGCTTCACTATGTTTGTACTTGTTTATTAGCAATAAGCGAACTCGACCAGCGACCTTTAAAGTGGCTAGATCTCGCCGCAACGTGCCGCCGCTCTGCCTGCCGTCTCGGGCGAGTGCTGGCCATTGAGCACATTCCCTACGGCCAGTAATGAATATGCCTAACGGATAAAATCGGCATCAACTTGCATGCCTGTTCGGGACAGCGGCATTCTTCACGACCACAACCGGCAAGCTCGCCGCGTCACTAGCAATATCGCGTGCGGGCCCTCGGATTTGTTCGCTGCTTTTATGGGCCATTGAAGCCGCGTGCGCGAATTCACCTCTACATGCTGGACCAGATGACGGACCGCAGGCGCTCTTACGGGAGCGTCCCGGCAGGCAAGGGCCGCCGACCGGGCGCGCAGAACGGTGCCCACAACGGCACACACGGCGGCGAGCAGAACGACGAGACTGTGCGGTCCCACTACAACTCGATCAAGAACGACAACCGACGCGCGTCGAACCTGCTTGGCCTGCGCAACTTCAACAACTTCGTGAAGTGGCTGCTAATCTTCGAGAACTCGAACCCGTACGAGGTCGTGCTCGACATGGCCTGCGGCAAGGGCGGCGACCTCGAGAAGTGGCGCCGCGCCGGCGTCGACGGCCTCATCGGCATCGACATTGCCGACATAAGTATTGCCGACGCCAAAAAGCGCTACCGCGAAACCGTGAAGACCCTGTGGGTCGATTTCATTGTGGGAAACTGCTTTGGGCAGGAAATCACCGAGCTTGTGCATCCTGACGCTTTTCCGGTGGACTGCGTCAGCTGCCAGTTCGCCCTGCACTACGCATTCGACACCGAGGAGCGTATTCGCCAGACCCTGCGCAACGTCTCCTTTGCATTGCGCCCAGGCGGGCGCTTCTTCGGAACGATCCCAAACTACGAATACCTGGCCGAAAACCTCAGAGCTGGCCGCACTGAGTGGGGCAACAGCAAATTCAAAATTAAGTTCGACGAGCCGAACCCGGATGGCGAGTTCAAGACGCTCGCAGGTAACAAGTATACGTTCTTCCTGGCCGAGGCCGTGGACAACGTGCCAGAGTACGTCGTCCAGCTCGACGACTTCGCAAAGCTCGCCCTCGAGTACGGCCTCGAGCTAGAATCGAAGGAGCCGTTCCTACAATTCTTCGATCGGCGCACCCAGCAGTCCGAGGGCGTCTTTAACGAAGCTCTTGCCAAGCGCCTCATCGATCGTCGCGGGAACCCGGCGCTGGACGCCGAGCAACTTGAGGCGTGCTCTATTTATCTCACTTTCGTGTTCAAAAAGGTCTAGGTCAATTGAGACCTGCACAAGCATCAGTAATTGCATGATCAAAGATGAACTCGCTCGCGGAATACGTGCTAGGAGCGCGAATGTCATTCTCTTTTCAGGCTACACGAATTGTGGCATGTCGGCAACGCCATGAGACACTATTACTTCGCGATCCGACGCAAGCAACTTAACATGGGCTTTAGAGGCGCCCTGTGTAATTATAAAATTCAAGCAAAAAAATACTTAGACCAACAACTCAGACCTACAGCTCAGATCAATAAAAGCTAAATTTCTGCATAGGGCTCGACTAAGACTTCTCTATCTTTAAAGTAGCACTTTCCTTACTTTCAGCTGCGGCCAAACCCAGGTGAATACAAGACTTCCCGTCCGATCAGTCCTATTTAAACACCTGAGGGCCTTACCAAGTATTGTAGTGGGAGACCATACGAGAACAGAAGGTGCTGCAGTTGACTTCTTTTTTTTTTGCCAACTTCGAATAGGTTGCCTACTCAAATTGTTTATGACATGCGTTGCAAACCTCTCAGTACTGCTCTACTTAACCCGTTTTCAACTTTAACTTCAACTTCTGTCATAGTCTGCCTTAACAGTCAATGTCCACTATGAGGAAAAAACAGATGTGGATGCCATTTAACACACACACGAACCGCAAGCCAGGAAGCTGCTCACGGTGATTGACATGAGTCGACGCTTAGATACATTGTAATGATTGGTTGAAGTCTAAGAGAAGCTGCACACAAGACGTTTGAATCTGCACGCCAACATGAGGAGTCTTCATTGGGCTCGCAACTAGGCGCTGTGAGACGCTCTACAGCTGTGAGATCAGGGCGCGCACAGTTCAGCTCAATTTGCTGTGATCAATGTTGAGACATGTCTTCCCTGAATAACGAACCAGATGTTTAAGGCGCATCATCAACTTCTAGGACGCCAAAATTACGCTTGGTGCAATACCCGTCAGTTGATTGAATCCAAAAGAAAAGCTTTTGGAAGAAGCCGCCCAGCCGCAAACGGTCTACGATGCACCGGCGGACATCTCTCTGGATTTGCCTTGCGACGCGACAGTGGTGGAGCATGAAAACCTAACCAGGACCACAAAAACAACAAAACAATCACTGATCCATTCAGTCAATTCCTATGCAGACACTACTGCTATTTGTGCTTGATAGGTGAGCATGACACAGTTGAAGAAGCTATCTCTCTGCCAGAGCTGTGGACAATTGTCTTCCAGGATATAAATAAACGACAGCCGTCATGTAAGAACGTCTGTCAAGTAGGAATGCGGAGGAGTGCTTCCAAAACTCACCGTACCAAGGCGCAGAAGTGCAATTCCCTATTTAGCGAGCAACCAGAATGATGCGACAAAGACGCGCCAGGCCTGGTCTAGACATCAGGCGGAGGCGCAGAAGTTGTGGCGACCGAGCATCCGAAACGCTGAGAACGCAGTCTGTCAATTTGGCGCACGCATCTGAGCGGCTATAAAGTTAAAAATGGCAAGAAACCGTCGTGTGCGATCATGCATATGTTGGTTGATGCTAAATCAAGGTCGCCTTTTAGAAACTAGCAGCTCAATGGAAAGGCACGTGTGGCGTAGAAAACACCAGCAGTCATTTCCTTGCAGTTTCGCTCGCGTAGCTTTCTCTACGAACCATTAAGAGATTTAAAAAAAAATGATCAAAGTCATTCAATTGTCGTGTTTAACCTGCCGTGAACAAGCTACCTGAAAAAAAAATGAGCCCATTTGCCGTCTAATAGTTAGCCCTGTTATCACTCTCTTTAGCCTTCCCTATCCTTCACTCAACGATAGGAACAAATGGATCTGGTTTCGAAACAGATACTCAGAAGCTTCGCTCTCAATTGGCGCTAGACATAAATGCTATATCATTTTTCGTTCCGCCCCGGTGGTGATACGCGTGCGGTAAGTCTGGCCAAGTCACAGACCTGATTTCCGATGTTAGACGATAAGAGTCTCCGCGAGATGGGAGGGCGCTGTACTGCATATCCTCTTTGCGTTATCTACTAACTTATTTTCTCAATCAAGATCGCGAACATGCATGGATTAGCTCGACGCTCTTAATACGTAGGCATTGAGCAGCCATCAAATTAGTGCCACTTGCCACTCGTCACATCATCCACCGACATGCTGCTCATGCTCAGAAGCGTGCCCATGCTCGGAAGCGTGCCCATGCTCAGTCTAGGATCGGGCGGAACATCATGTGACAGACTTCCAGAATCGGAGCTGCGTAATCTGAAACCACCACGAGGTACTCGTGGCGCACTGCGTTTTTGGTACGCTCAATATGAACAGCGACGAGATTAGGAGGCGCCGCATTGAGAATCTTGCGCAGCTCCAAAGGCAGCAGGCTCAATCTGCAACGCAGGGAGAGCCTGCTGGTCAGAAAGGTGATGAGGCGCCTAATTCGCAGGCCAAACATGAGCAGGCCAAGGCGGCCCCAATGCAGTCGCAGTCGCCAGCCGCGGACTCTCCAAGGCTACCGCCAACAGCAGCGCCCTCTGAAAGGCAAGATAAACCGACCGCGTTCCAATTAAAGGCCAGCCAGCAGCAAGCCGCGGAATCTGTTCAGAAGCAAAGCCAACCTAAACACTCCAAAAAGCCGCAACTTCCAACCGTGGCATTCGTATTTGGGGGCGTAGAAGAGTCATCCACAGACTGGTCTCATTTTAACGATCTCGAGATAGACTCTCTTATCTGGGAGCGACTCACTGGACCGGACCGACCCCCGAACGCACTCACTTATCTTATGACGAGCTACAGCCGCCTCGATGTTGTTGCAAAATCTTTGCCAGACGTTGCAAAAGAAGTGCGTGAGGTCATTGTGCGCTTTGCTGTACTGAGTGCTACGGCCGCGGATGACGAGGAAATATACGCAGACCTCGGCAAGGCTCTCTTAACTATGGTGCAGAGCGACCGCTTGGATTCTAGCTTCTTAAACGAATTCTTTGCGGCTTTACAAGATGATCCCGAGACCTATGAGATGGCCGTGACTCAGGCGTTTGCGTCGCTACCGTCACCAAAGTTCGCCGACAAAGACGCGACTGCTATTTATACAACATTCGAGTCC
This sequence comes from Entelexis geochares, assembly GCA_030705075.1. Taxonomy (NCBI): domain Eukaryota; kingdom Fungi; phylum Ascomycota; class Dipodascomycetes; order Dipodascales; family Trichomonascaceae; genus Entelexis; species Entelexis geochares. The sequence goes on along the minus strand of JANIWL010000029.1, from coordinate 13,239 downwards.
CTTTTAGACGTGCCCGGCGTGGCGGAGATCGTGTTGCAACTCCCCGCTGAAAAGCCGCTCACCCCCGCAGCGCTCACACAGACCATGATGGCTCGAATCCTCACTCCCTCGATCGCTGATGGTGGGCTGCTAGCTTTGCATGGCCTTGGAATTCTTGTGCGCATGCCGGTTAACGAGGCAATCCAGTTTGCTCGCGACGCACACCCTGTATCTCAGGTGCTCACGGAGACACAATATCGCATCGTGAAGATGCTTATTCGCAAATCCACCAAGGTGCGGAGACTTGTGCTTGACTGGTTTGTGGCTATGTTGGATGCTAATCACGGCCAAACAGCCATGAACCGTACTCCGGGTAAAGTCAGCAGCTTTGGTCTCATGCTGAACTCTCTCACTGTGCTTTTGAGACTATCAGAGCCGTTCGTTAAACTAGACGCCGCCTCTGTGACTCCGGAACTAGCCAAGGTGAGCGCGTCTTATTTTGCGAACAAAGTCAGCTACGATGTTAGTGATGAGACCAAAGTTCTTGCCGCGCAGGACGCGCAGCATAACTCACAGGCGAAGGAGGAGCCGCTCAATTTTGTCACGGAGTGTTTTTTTCTGACGGTGGGGTTCATGCACTATGGCTTGAGTGCCGCCATTCAGGCGGTAGAAGGCTCAACACGCAGACATTTGAGTTATGTTGAGGCGGAACTGGAGAGTGCAGACTCTAGCCCCCGTATATTGGCCATGCCGGCGCCATTGCGAAGGATTCACACCACGCGCATTCAGCACATGGTGGCGCTTTTGAAAAGCGAGCTTGCTGGAATCACCGCTCAGATTGAGCAGTCCGACTTGCTTCGGCAATCCTTGCGATTTGCGGCCTTCACGTTGGCGTATGCTATGTACACGTCCCAAGGGTCACCCTCGAGTGTATCTCTTAACATTCCGTGGCCTAAGGACCCACCGGAGGCGTACGCGGCTTTCCCAGAGTTCATGCTCGAAGCGCCGCTGCTTACGGCGCGCCACGTCTTGCGCACACAGGAGTTTCTGCGCAATCCAACTATGATTGAGAATAGTGAGCTGCTTGTAAACTCGTGCATCTTCTACATGAGTAGCCCGCGTGTCCTGCGCAATCCTTATCTTCGCAGCAAGTTTGTTGAGATTCTGTACTTCGGCGGTGCCGATGTGCCGCTCACGAATGGTGCTACTGTTCCCGGTGCTTTCGCGGCCCTGTTTACAACATCGGATACTTGTCAGCGCTACTTGCTGCCCGCGCTTATGTCTGCGTTCATTGACATCGAGCACACAGGCCGGTCCTCGCAGTTCTACGAGAAGTTTGGAGTGCGCGAAATTGTTTCGCAGGTGTTCAAGGTATTGTGGCGGGACCCGCATTACGTTCGGCAGCTTGTGAGTGAATCCAAGCGAGACTCGGAGTTTTTTGTGCAGTTTGTGGCTCTTCTACTCAGCGATGCCACATATCTCCTCGATGAGTCGTTGGGAAAGCTGCTCGAGGTGCGGAACTTACAGGCTGAGTTAGAGCAACCAGGAAGTGCTGATGCTGGTGCTAGGAATAGCGCTAGCCGCAGTTCTAGTCGAGGTGCTAGCCGAGCCCCAGGTGAGGATACCATGGAGGTGGACACTGAAGGTTCAAACGAAGTGGGCGATGAGGACAATGCTGAGGATAACAGCGATACTGAGAACGAGCCGACGGATCCGGCATCACGTTTGAGGTCCGCCGAGTCGGCTGCTCGCAACCTACTTCACTTCGCATCGCGCGCAGTCGACCTGCTCAGCACGTTCACGGGCTCCGTGCCGCGTATTTTTTCCACGCCTGAAATCATCGACAGGTTCTCAGTCATGCTGAATTATAACCTGGCGGCGCTGGTGGGCCCTAAGTGCCGGGAGCTGAAGGTTAAAGAGCCCGCTCGATTAGGCTTCCACCCACGCCAACTGCTCACTGACCTCATGGTAGTATACCTGAATCTGCGTAATGAGCCTGCATTTCCGAAGAGTCTGGCCAAGGACGAGCGCTCCTACCGCCACGAGAACTTTGTCAAGGCGCACGACGTGCTAAGCAAATACAATTTACTGTCTCCCGTTCAGCTTGATCAGATTAACGATCTTGCGAAGCGCACAAGTGAGGCTTGGAAGGAGGCTCAAGAGGAGGACGAGGACTTTGGAGACGACATTCCCGACGAGTATCTCGACCCTCTCATGTTCACGATAATGGAGAATCCGGTGACCTTGCCGACATCAAAGGTCAACATCGACCTCAGCACTATCAAGACGCATTTGTTGAGCGATCAAACAGACCCCTTCAACCGCGTGCCGCTGAAGATTGAGGAGGTGATGCCGAATGCAGAGCTGAAGAAGGAAATCGAGGAGTATCGCCGTGGCAAGAAGCAACAGCGGAACAAAATCTCGGAATAGATTAATGCAATAAATTCCTTTTAACGTGTTTAGTACGTCACTACCAATAAAAATGTTAAACTGATGCGTCTATCGTCGATGTCTTTGTTTTCACAAATGACTTCATGAGGCTGCCAATGAACGCACCCATAGCCACGAACTCATCAACTTGCTCATCCACAAACTGCACGGACTCGGACCAAAGCACAGGTGCCACAAGTGCGTCAACGCAGCCCTGCTTAACCTCGTCAATCGACGTATAGGGCCGTGCCGTGACATTCGAGACGACCGGAAACCTCGCTGCTTCGAAGGGCTGCCAGGGCGCGTGAGCCACAATACCCTCAAGCTTGTCTTTTGCCGGCGCCATGAAGCGCGAGTGGAACGCGCTGGAGACTGCCAGGCGCTTTGTGACGAGCTTCTTTTCACCCGTGGCCTCGTGGATGAGGTCCACAAACGTGTTCAGATTCGGGAACGTGCCGCTGGCAGCCATGAGCGATGGCGAGTTGTGCAACGAGACCTCCGCGTCTACCTTGTGGGCGAGCTCACTGAACAGAGCGGGCCACTTATCGGCCGGATACGAGCGCGGCTTGTTGACGAGCATCATGCCCTGTTCCCGCGAATCCAGCTTCCCAGCTGCGCGCATGGCCTCGCCGCGCGCCCGAGCCAGCTGCAGCGCGTTCTTGTAAGGCAATAGTCCCGAGGCGGTTAGCGCAGTGTACTCGCCAAGCGAGTGGCCCAAACCAAAGGCGGTCTCGGCGCCAGCTGGCCTGAGGCTCTGTTCCCAGACACGATAGCTAATGAACCCGCAGGCCAGCATCAATGGCTGCGCCAGCTCAGTTGGCGTGACGTCAATCTCTGGTCCTGAACCTGTGAGCAAGCGACTCAACTGCAGACTCGGCAGAGCTGCATCGGCGTCGGCTAAAAGAGGGTCCACAATAGTCGGATAGCGTTTTGCAAGCCCTGTGAGAAGTCCAAACTTCTGGAACCCCTGGCCGGGAAACAATGCTGCGATTCTCATGCGAGCCAAGTGGAAGGCAGCCTGACAAACCTAACATCATCGCTACAAAGTGAGGCAGATGGGCAGATGGGCAGATGGTGGTGAGCTGCTGCGGCTGCTGCTGCTGCTGCTGCGAATGGCGCGCTTGTGTGCAGAACCAGATGTTTTCCAAACTTCCAGAATCTCGCCAAAAGCAGCAGGCCTAAGTGCAGTTTGAGAACACTGCGAGTTGCCGTTACATACACAAAAGGAAACCTAAGTATTTGAATTATGAAGACATTGAGTGAGGGCGTGAAGCTAGCTTTACTCGAGCTCCTCCTCCTCTTCCTCTTCCTCGATGACCTCGACCTTCTTGAAGTAGACCTGGCCGTCGCGGACTTCGAGCCGGTCCTCCTCGGGGATGATGCCGAGCGCCAGAAGTTTCGAGCGGATCTCGGCGCGCCAGCTGTTCCACTGTGAGAGCATGTCCGTGCGCTTGCGCTGCAGCTCCTCGGACTCCTCGGACTCGAGGGTTGCGTCCTGGATGTCGAACTCCGCGCCCAGGCTCTTGACGCTCTTCAGCACCTGCTTGCGCGTGGCCTTGGGCAGGATCGAGGGCGGGCGGGGGCGCCACATGAACGCGCGCAGACCGTCGACTTGCTGGGCTCGCAACAGTGAGCCCGCGACGTCCCAGAGCTTGTATCCCTTGCCACCGCCAGAGGAGCCCTCGGCCGTCTCAGCCAGAGTCACCAAGTAGCGGCCACTAGGGTCCCATTTCAGATTCTCGGCACCAAAGTGGTCGCCCTGCTGGACGAGCGCAACATTTATGGGCAGCGAGCTAGCATCCTGTGTGGCAGCGTTCGCCGAAGCCGGCAGCTGAGCCTCATGGTCGAAGTCATAGAAGTCGATGTTCAGGCGTGAGCTGGCAACGCCAGCCGTGGCCAAGAAGCGGCCGTTCGGGTTCCAGCGGAGCATGCTCGTGGCCTTGTCCGTGAACCGGTTCGCCTCACGCCACGTACCTTCGAGGCGCTTCTCGCGCTCAAGAGCGTAAAATGACAGCACATTCTTGCTAGTGTTCATTGGAGCGGCCTGCTCCTGGAATGCCGGCGATGGGAGCGGCTCGTAGTAGGAGAGCAGGGCGAAGCGGTCCGAGCTGGGCTCCCAAGCAAAGTCGAGCAGCGTCTCCTTGAAGTCGAGGACCTCCAGTGGAAGGGACTTCTCGTGCATGCGATAGATTTCCAAGGTGGACGTCAGGCCCTTCTTGTTCTTTGTGAGATGCTCAATCTTGACACAGAGGAACTTGGCCTCGTTCTGCCAGATAAATCTTGCGCGCACAACATTGAACAGCGAGCGGTTGCGCACGATCTCCTTCGTGGCTGCGTTCAAAATACATACCTTGGCAGTCTGGTTTGGCATCTCTGGCGTCCAGAACACAAGCAGCTGCTGTCCGTCTACGGCAGCCGGCGCGAATTCAAAGTCGGAAATACCCTTGATGGACATGGTCTTCTTGCCCACAAGGCTCATGGTGTTGCTATCGTAAATGGCAAGCGTATCAGCCTGCGGCAAGCGAGCAAAGAATTGCGAGTCGCTGCTCCACTTGAAAGCGGGCCACGGCGCGCGCGGCAGGGCTGCGGATCGGACGGGCATGGGGAACGTGCGCAGGGCAGACTGCGTCTCGATCGACCACACGGCGATATGATTGCCCTCGTCGATCTCCTTAAATACACCGCCGGCCGTGATCGGGGTCTGCGCGCCTGTGACCAGAAAGCGCTCGTCTGGGCTGAAATCGACGAGCCGCACATCGCGGTGAGGCAAGCGCGCAACAACCTCAAAGGTCGGGCCTGCGTGCAAAGCAACGCCCTGCGGATGCACCGACAAAAGGTACGTCCCCTTCGGCGACCAGCGCACATAACCATCAGTAAACCCGGGAGTAGGCGCCAGGGCGGGCTGCGGCGAGCCGCTCTTGCGGAACCAAAATACACCAATCTCCTCGCCCTTGTGCATGACCGCCTGGTCACGGCCTAGCGAGTCTGTAAGCCACGAGCGCAGGTGCGGCAACGGCTTGAACGGCGGGACTGTTGGCTCCTTGTACTCGGAACTCGCGCCGTTGATGTACTTCTCCACGGTGGCCATCTTGTCGACAAGCATTGTGTGCTTTGCATCAAGCTTCTTGTGGTTGAAAGCACGCACGGCGTCGCGCGCACCGTCCTCCGTCTCGAACTCCACGAACGCGAATCCTTGCGACTGACCCTTCTCTTTGTCGAGGGGCATGTTGAAGCCTGCCTCGCCATTCTGAACCGCGGCAACCTTGCTGAATTGCTTCACGAGAACTTTTACGAGCTTGTCGACCTTGGACTCGGGCACGAGCGGCAGGCCATCCACAAGCACATAGCGCTCGAGTGAGAGTCTGTCGTCGACGGCGTACTTCGCCTCGAGGTCGTGGAAATCGATCCCTTCGGGCTGAACCGTGTCGGTCATGATGGCAGGGGAAGACACTCGCGAGGTGAAATTTTCAGACACAGCACGTGAAGCGGGTCTCTGATCACGGGACGCGCAGCCTGGGGTCCGGGGCTGTCTCTAGCCATATGGCGTGTATCTGGCGGCGTGTATCTGGCGGCGTGCATATGGCGGCGTGCTATGGCGGTTGCCAAAACAATCGCGGCGTGCCGCCGCGCTAAACCATCGAGAGAGCGCGCCAAATTAATATTAGTTTTTTGCTATGTTCGCTCAGGAAAACGGTGTTGGGTGTCAGCAGTGACAGACGGCTTTCAGAGCAAGAAATCACAATGTTCTATTACTAGCGAGCAATAATCGAAGGATGAGAATTTTAATACATCACGGAATAGTTTTTAAAACAATGCCGCAGTTGACCGCTTGGCTAAGGGGAAGCGCTGGGAGGATGAAGAAACTGCTCGCCACATGCAGTCAGTGCCGCCGCTTGAGCCGTCCGCCACGTTGCCGACGCTTCTAAACACGGAACGGGTTTGTCCCCGTCCCCTGATATGTCTGTTGCGGCTGTCCAAAATCAATGAGCGACTGCTGGGCCCCAATCTGGTTGCCAATGTGATCAAACTGGTCGAATTGGCTGAATTGCGCCTGCTGCGGCGTTTTGAACGGATTGGTGTTTTCAGGACTCGCGTGCTGGAAAGGATTCGTGTAGCCCGCGCCCACACCCGCCCCTGCACCACCGGTTACTTGTGGTTGCACCGGCTGCGTGAGTTGTGCCTGGAGCGGTTGCGTGTACTGCGGTTGCAGTTGCTGCTGGTGGGGCTGCGTGAGCTGCTGCTGAAGCGGCACTTGCTGTATAGGCACGATCTGTTGTTGCGGCTGCTGCTGCTGCTGCTGCTGCTGCGACGCCTGAGACCCGAGACCAAAGTCAAAACCAGGGTCGTACCCCGTATGGACGGGCTCCATAAAGGGCACCTGTTGTATTGATGCCTGAGGAGGGGCCTGTTGTGCGTGCTGCACCTGCTGCTGTTGCTGTTGCTGAGCCTGTTGGTTCTGCTGCTCAAGCTGTTGGATCTGCTGGCGAATGCGCTCCTGTTGCTCTAACTGTTGCAGGTGCAGTTGATGCAACTGCTGCATTTGCATTTGTGCCTGCCCATCGCGGGCTTGGATTTGCGCCGCATCCTGTTGCGATTGCCAGAATGGATTTGAGTTAGTTGACAGCTCCGGGGAGACCATCTGGATTGAGCCTGGTGCCAAAGTCTGCTGCAGGGTGGATTGAGGTAGGATTTGCTGAGAAGCGCCCTGTAAGTGCGCAGCCTGCGGCGCGATCTGTGACTGCTGCTGCTGCTGCTGTTGTTGTTGCTGCGGAGGCGGCTGTTGTGGCGGTGACGCTACCGCTTGTGTTGCCGCTGCTGGTGACTCTTGCGGTGACGTCTGGGACGGTTTGCGACCGAAGCTTGACGAGCGCGACTGCTGGCTCCGCGTGCGCTTTACCTCATGCGCTTGCTTCTCGGCAAGATACTGCCGGCGGTTAGTCTCGAAGTCTGGGTCGTTCAAGTACATTTCAAGCGAGGACACGAGCGACGTTGGCGCATGTTTGATGTTAGGCACATGCACTCTGGTCTTAAACTCGAGGTCCTTTGCAGCATGCAGATAGGCAATGACCTTCGCGGTGAGTCGCCGGAAGCCACGGTATATATCGAGCGCCTGCTCAGCGTCGGGTTTTGAGAGTTCGAAGAAGTGCTCGAGCAGATTGATGACGCCCTCATTAAGCACCTGGAATAGGCTGAGGACGTCGTGCACGAGCAGGCGAAACGCCATGAGCAGGACGTCGTCATTCACGATATCCTGCTCCTGGAGCTGGCACTTCATGAGTGCATCTAGCTGCACAAGTACCGAGCTGCACTCACGCATGAGGCCCTTCTGCACCGAGAGGCTGTGCAGGCGCGAGAACCCCTGCCGGGACTTGAAGCGGATGAAGTCCACCTTTATTTCGCGGTACTGCTGCCCACGTACGGCCAGGTAGCGCGCGTAGCGGCCCATGGCCGGCGCGCGATGCACCGTGTCGGCAATTTCGAGCATATGCGGATGCCGCGCGATGTATTTCAAGGTGACGTCTTCGGCGCCCTCGCGAATCATGATGTGCACGACGATGAGCGCCTTGTAGATGGACGGCCAGGCACCGCCGCGGGCAATGACCTTCGCGAGGGCGTCCATGACCGTCTCGAAGTCACGGCCGGCCTCGAACGTGGTGGCCAGAATAGGCTCAATGTATTTTGCTTTGGGCGCCGTGGCCTTCGGCTTCGTGGCCCCTTTGACCAGTTTCTGCATCGTGCCGTTGGCTAGCCTGGCAGCGTGGCTGGTCGGGGAGGAATCAGGTAAGCGGTATGGGGCAGGAGCGGCTAAACACATCAGCAGCTACCTAAACCACAAAAACATTGGGAGAACGCGGGCACGTCTCCGAGCACATGCGCACGAGCCATTTGAGCTGAATTGGCCGTCGCAGAGCCGTTTTTGGACTTGCCGCAGCTGAAGAAGCTGTGCTTCATGGCGGCTATATTTAGACGCGAAACGGTGGCCACCGCGCAGGAATGTGACGCGGCCAGTTCCCCAGGACACGTGGGCACCAACGGCGCTAATGGCATGTACGGCAATGTGCCAGATGAGCTAGGTAGAACAAGAACTGTTATTAAACCCGACCCACGCCGCCTGCGAAGCAGATGGCCTCAGTCTCAAAATATGTTTTATTGTATGAAATTGACATGTGCAGCCGCGATGCCGGCGGCGCAGAGCCGCACATGCAGGAAGCGTGCATGGGCTTCCTGCATGAGTAGCTGCGGCTCACTCTAAAAATGGCCCCTCCCCCCCGGCTTTGCCAGAGCCGACAGAGCTGGCGGCACTCAACTCGCCGCCAGCACAGCCTTCATGCCGGGCAGCCCGAGCCACCAACGACTCAGTGCCCAATTGGTCAACGAGGGGCCTGAAATTTCTAAGGTCGACGACATGCGAGAAGTGGTAGTGGCGCGCGTCAACAAGCCAAGCTTTTAAGCCCAACAAACGCTGCAGGCGCCGTCGAACAGCAAGCGGAAAAGCCTGTACGCCGTGAGGCAGATCGTAACAGATCACAAATAAATAGGGCGCAATCTAACACGCATGGTTAATAAATAAAGCCGGCGGCCGGTCTGCCAGACAAGCCTCGGGAATGCCTCGGGCAAAGTGCACAGCGCGTTTCTGCATCAGTAGGAGCAGTCGAGACAGCGCACTGAAGCGCGCCGGACGGAGCACGCCGCGCACGACCTGGCGCCGCAAGTTTCGCAGTCAAGAACGTCATATGCATCAGCGCTGGTACCGCCGCAAAACGAACAGTGAGCCACTTCGGCGTTAGTAGTCTGCGGAAGCTGCGTGGGCCATACCGGCCGTTTTTGCAGGCCGAGGAACCGGTCTAGCGTTTTTTGGAACGACGGCAGAGCCGCCTCTGGAGCAAGGGCTGGCCGCTTGGGTTGCGTGTCAGGCGGTGGCGTGAGCGGCGCGACCGCCGCATGATTTGTGTATGTCTCAGGCTCTTCGAGCACTGCGCTTGACCGCTTCATGAAAGTAATAGATCCTGGCGCCTTCGCGACCAGGGTTGCGGCAGGTGTATAAATGTACGCGACGACAAACGCAGCAGCTGCTGACGCGTGACTTAGCGCGCGTGACGGACGTGGCGCGAGGAGGCAGAAAGGCAGTTCTGAATGAGCCTGCCGAACCCCGCGTCACATGACACAGCAGCAGATGACCAGCGGGAAATCGTTGCCGCCGCCGTGGCCGCGGCCCTAGCGCCGGGCTTGCCGCTCCCCCAACAAAATCGGGGCCTCGTCGTTTTAGCCACGCATCGCGAGCTGCAGTGCTTGCGAGGTTTTGCCGCGAGAGAGAGACGCTGCGGCTGCGGCTGCGCGAGCTCTGCTTGTTAGGCTTGTAGATGTCATCATTTAGCTAACGAGCGATTACACAGAGCCTCGCTTCGAGCAGCGCTGTCAGCAACCACTTTCCGTTTCGAGCGACGCTGCGAACGGGCTGGCTGCGGAAGTCAACGCACCGACGCGGCTGTGCTTATTCTCGATGTGTATGTACCGTAAAAAAAATATCCTGTACACGCGTGCATTCCTGAATAGTATCTAAACCTTCTCGCTTTTGGCGGCCTTGCGCGCAGATACCGTTCATGAACGTGCGCGTGATGACGAAGTCAGTGGAAGAAGCGCTTTAATCAGTCAGCGCGAGCGTGCTCGCAAGCGAGTGAATTATTGAGCAACTTAGCTAGCTGGACACTAAAGGAAGAATTGAACCAGAGCGGTGGTCTGTGCAGCGTGCCTGCCGCAGTAGCCGGTGGTAATTAGGGCGGAAACCCAGAGCAAGCGGCGCTGCTGGCTGGGCGTAGGTGCCAGCAGCGGGAACCCCTCCCCTAATCATACGTGCCGTGTAGCATCACTGATGCGGTGGGGCAACTGATGAAGGTGACTCAGCCCAATGTCTTACGAAAGGATTTTACTTACCTACTCCCTTACGACAGCCGATTAGAATAGGATTATACGCGAGAATGGAAAACTCGGCATACGCGCATTGGAATACGCAAGAGGATGGCAAGCCGCTGCCCGGGGACAACCAGATAGACCCGACTTTCCAGCAGCCAGACTACACGGCGGAGGCGGTTGCCGTGGCACAATCGGTTCATGACCCGAACCAAATGATTCCGCCTGTGGACCAGCCAATGGGCGCGGCGCGGCGGTCGCGTCCGCTGTCGCAGTCGAAGCGCGCACAACAGAACCGGGCGGCGCAGCGCGCGTTCCGCCAGCGCAAGGAGCTTTATATCAAGGACTTGGAGACCAAGGTGCAGGAGCTAAAGCAGGTGAAGGAGACGATGGAGGCGCTGCGCTCCGAGAACCAGGAGCTGCGCGACTACATTCTGGCGCTGCAGTCGCGGTGGATCAACCAACCCGGCGGCGTCCCAACACCACCAGCCGTCTATGCACGACGGCCAGACCAGGACGGAATCGAGTATGAGGACAAGGATGAGCACAAGTGAGGTGTGATATATATTTCTTCTTTTGTAATAATGATTTTTTTTAGACTGTGCTTACTGACCTAGTAATAACCAACGTCACAAGTTCTTGCTTGGGATCTTTGGCAGCAGCGCCGCCGGCTTAGTCGGAGCTTGGCAGCCGCGTCTGGTTGACATAGCATGCTGAGACCGGCAGGTGTCTAAGCACGGCTGACGCAGGCAGGCGGGTTGAGCGACGCACGGCCACTTCCAGCAGAAGCCTGCTTGTGTGTTTGTTGGTGGTCTCAGCGCGGGGGCAGCTAAAAAGATGTTGAGTGCAGGTTGGAGCGCTGCGTCGAACTGGAGCGCTGCGTCGAATTGAGGCGGTGTAGGTTTCTGGAGTGTGACAAGTTGATTTTGAGGGTCGCAGCTGTATTTGAGGGCCTCAGTCGGCTTTGAGGGCCTCCGCTGGCTTGAGCACCCCGCCAGCTGGATGCTACAGCCTCAATTGAGTGGGGCGCTTCGGCTGGTTAAAGCACCTTACTCTAAACTCAAGCGCCTCAGTTCGTTCGAGCAGCGCCTCAGTTCGTTCGAGCAGCGCCTCAGCTCGTTCGAGCAGCGCCTCAGCTCGTTCGACCAGGGACATCGAGTCGCAATCGCGGTGTGTGTCTTTCTTAAGTTGTAGTATAAATATTAGCAATGACTACCGACACTGGGGCGTGTCTGCGAATTATGAGATGAGCTACATTACTTTTTGGGTTCTCAGTCCCGCGCCGTCCTAAGGATGGCTGCGGAGGACCGGCGATTGCTACACGGCCTGAGGCTCTGTCAGGCTCTCCACTCGGTGCAAGGGCACCTCGTCGTGCTGGCCGGCCGGAGGCGGGGCCAGTTTGATTTTCTTTTGCTCGGGCGAGGCGGCAGCAGCCTCCTCGGCCTCGCGGCTTTGCTTCACGCGCACGGCGGCCTCGTCCTTCACGCCGATCTGGCGCATGCTTGCCGGGCGCGCGGCCTCTTCCTGCGGGGTATCAGCGCGCGTGAGGATCTCATGCTGCGACTCGTCACGCGGCGACTCCGTGGGCGCGGACTCAGTGCGCGGGGACTCTTCTGCGTCGGCCGAACTGCCCCCCGGGGACTCGAGCAGCTCCGATGGCGTGCCATACGAGGATCGACGGCGCGACTCGTCGTAGGCCGCGTCGCGCGGGATCTCGTACGAGGGCGTGTCGCGCGACGTGCGGCGCTCGGGCTCCGTGTGGTGCATGCGGCGGATGTGCCGGGCCAGCGAGTCCTGGCGGCTGAAGCGCTTCGAGCCGCTGCCGCACCGCTCGCAGATGTACACCTTTGTGCCGACACTGTGCACCGTCTCCTGGTGCCGCAGCAGGTCGTAGGGGCGTGTGAAAGTGCGCTTGCACTGGCGGCCCCACGAGTCGCGCATGTTGCACGTATGCGGCCGCAGGGCGGATGTGCCGGTCATGGCGCTGCTGCCGCTTGGGCCGCCGTAGGTCCGCTGTGCGGCCAGGTACGAGCGCGGCGCGCTCACGTCCACGGAGACGACACGCTGTTTGTCGCCGTCACGCATCTGCGCCAGCGTCGCAGCTATGGACGTCATCCCAGGGACGCCCGCAGCCGCCGCGTCCTTGTCCGTGGGTGCTGGCCCGACTCCGGGAGCGGCTTTCGCGTCACCACCAGCCTGTTGCGGCTGCGGCGCCGACACGCCCATGTCTCCGCGGTACGGCATCATCGACGGCCCCATCGGGCCCATAGGCGGTAGGCCCATGGCACTGGCCGCCGCCGCCGGGTTCTGCTGCGACGCGCTGCTACCAGGAGCCATTGGCACACACTGGTACATGACGGGCGCCTCGCGGATCCCGGAGGGCACCGGCACAAAGCAGTACATAGGCTGCTGCTGGCCAGGCGGCTGCTGCGCGGCCTGCTGGGCCGGACTGCCGGACGGCTGCGGGCGCTGGTCGGCGGCGTCCAAGTTCTCGGACGAGGCGCGTCGCGCGCCGTCGTGCGCAGGATGGGCCATGGGCTGGTGGTGGCCCGGCGGCATGAACGGCGAGAAAAACGACGGAAACGGCGTCATGGGCATGGGCGGGTTCATGGCGCCCATGGGCCCCATGGGGCCCATGGCGCCGAGGGCACCCATCGCACTCATGGCGCTCATGGCGCTCATGGGGCCCATCTGCGCGAGCTGGTCGGCCAGACCGGGCTGCGCGGGTAATGGCGCGGGGGCGCTCATCTGGCTGAACGGCGCGAAGTTCGGGTACGGCGCGAACATGCTCGGCGCCGACACGGGCGTGCTCGTGGACGCGGCAGACGACGTGCTTGACGACGCGCCGGACGACATGGCCGGCCCCGCGTACGCGAGCGAGGCCGCGATTTCGGGCTTCTCGCTCGCGGCGGCGGCGACGGC
>JANIWL010000028.1:0-125082 GCA_030705075.1 Entelexis geochares | reverse complement strand
AGACATCGCCGGCTTTGTGGGCGCAATCGACTCGGCGTTCCCGTGCGCGCTGCTGCTGTGGCTGGCGTCGCTGCCGGCGCCGAAGCGCGACTTCGATCTCATCTTCTTCGACGGCGAGGAGTCGTTCCGCGAGTGGTCGGACGACGACAGCCTCTACGGCGCGCGCGCGCTGGCCGAGCACCAGGCGCAGGCCGGCGCGCTGCCGTCGACGCTCGTGCTGCTCGACCTCATCGGCCACCACAGCCGCTTCCCGATCCCGTCGTGGTTTCCCAACACGCAGGGCCTGCACGCCGAGCTGCAGCGCATTGATCCCCGGCTCGTTGGCGGGCGCAACCTGCACGAGTACGCAGGCATGATGCTCGACGATCACGTCCCGTACCTGGCACGAGGGGTTCCAGTCCTGCATCTCATTCCGCCATCGTTCCCGCCGGAGTGGCACACGCTGGGGGACAATGCCGACTTTCTGCATTGGCCCACCATGGAGGCGTGGGCGTCGCTGCTCCACAAGTGGTTGTATGAGTAGAGAGACTAGGCACAACAACGACACGAAGACGACGAGGACACGAGAACGACTGCGAGCAGCGTTGCGCCGCAAGACTGGACAAGCTGCAATATAGCACTAATTAATTGTATTTACGAATCGACAACGCGACACGGCATATCTCTAAGTCGGCCAGTCGCAGTGCAGCGGAGCTTGTGACGGGCCACAGCTCGACACAGCTAATGTGAGGCCCTGGGTTGACGCGAGGTTTAGCGCAGAGTAACAGGCGCAGAGCAACAGGCGCAGAGTAACAGGCGGAGAGTAACAGGCGCAATCACACAACGCGAATTCCCGCGCGAGCTAAGAGGCCCAACTACGAAGTGCAGGACAGTAGCGGCGTAACACAACGCAACGCGGTGTTAAATCGAAACGCGCATTGGGCACCTATAGTGTTCCAAAACGGCCGTACACAACGCAATAAGTATGCATTGCAGCTTTCCACAGAATTGGGCAACACGCCTCTCGAGCGGTTACAATGCCAAGACGACACGCCTTTCATGCGATGATAGAGCGACACACCGTATTCTGCGGTCGTGAACTGACCCGCCAGTTGAGAGATGATAAAGTGACACACGCCTTTGGTGGAATCACAACGCAATTCAGCGTCTTCTCACGCAAGCAACGCCGCGTGGCAAGTTAGGGGCAAACAAATAGACATAAGAGTTCGAGAACGGAGTGCAGCGTCGTGCCCACGCCTCTCCAAGAACCACAGAGGAACGCCAACTGACGGCGCCGTTAACCATGGCGGAAAAACTTGATTCCCAGCCACGACGCCAGCGCCCACAGCCAGAATACCGTCGGCAGCACAACTACTAGCAGCGAGTAGTAAGACGGAATCGGCAGGCCCGTCTGCTCCTCAAACTCCACATAGCTGTCAGGCCGCGGCCGCGGCGCCAGCGCGCAGTACGCGCAGACGCCCACCACCGTCCATGTCAGCGCCAGGATGCCCACGCCCTTCGCCATCTGGTGGGGAACAGCCTCGCGCGGTGGCCGCCGCGGGTTCAGTCGCATCGCCCGCTAGTCGACCACTGTAGCACGCGGTTCTTCGAGCGGTGCCTGAGCACGCCTGGGTTAGGTCTTTGCATGTGGCTTGTGCATGTGCTCATCGCACCTGCCACAGCTCGCAGCTGTCACTCGCTAAGCAGTGCGCGTTGGCCTTGCGGCGACGCCACAAACGCCTGGCGCTTTGATTACCGGGGGTTTGATTGCAACCACCCTGTAACTCTCGCAGCTAAAATTAAAAAAAAGAAAGGTAGAACGCGCAGAACTAAACATCATGCACAGCGCTCGCGCACAGGCCCCTCGCCGGCTGCCCTGAGCACCAGAATTGCAGAGCGCACCGGCGCAGTTTCTCTCCACGCGCCACATCGGCGCATTGCATCCGCGCACTGCCTCCGAGCATTGCCTCCGAGCATTGCCCGCGCGCCTGGCCTCTCCGTGTCGTAATCGCAATTACGTTGCCGGCAATAGGCACACTTCGTCCGCATCAGGCAAGCCCTGCAGGCCGTGCGCACGTGACTCAGAGGCAGCGACGGCTGGGCACCACCCAGACAACCGGCAGCGGCGGACCCCAGTTGGCTATGCAGATATTGGCGCTTCTTCTCGGGCTGCTGCCCTTGAGTCTGGCCCACGACTGCTTCAATTGCGCTGCCGGCGGTGAGTGCTCGCACTTCGGCCCGTGTAACAACTACACAGGCCTCTGCACCTGCCCGCCAGGCTTCGGCGGCGCCGACTGCAAGCAGCCGGTGTGCGGTGGCCTCGCCGATGAGCCGTACCGCCCACTGCGGTCTGAGAACTCGACATGCGTCTGCAGCGACGGCTGGGATGGCGTGAATTGCAACATGTGCACGTCGAACCGCGCCTGCGAGCCGTTCATGCCCAGCCCCGGTCTTGGCGACGCCGCCTGCTACAACGGCGGCCTCCTTGTGGACAAAAACTTCCACATGTGCAATGTCACAAACCGCAAGATCCTCGACGTCCTGGCCGGCCGCCAGGCGGAGGTCACCTTCGGCTGCGCGCGCAATTCCTCTACGTGCGACCTGCAGCTCTGGGTCGATCAAGTCGAGTCCTTCTTTTGCAAGTTCGAAGATTGCGCGTTCGATGGCCTTCAGTACAATTGTGCTGAGATCCAGTGCCAGTGCCAACCCGGAGAGCTGCTGTGCGGCGCCGAGGGCTCTATCGACATTAGCGAGTGGCTACAAAAAAGCGTCAAGGGCCCCGGCGACCTGCGTTGCGATGATGCTGGTAGATGTACTTTCGAGGAGCCGGCCATGAACCAGCTCATCAAATTCGTCTTCGGCGACCACAGCATCGAACTCCAGTGCCAGGCATCCGAGTGCATGCACTATAGCCAAGTCCCGGGCTACCTGCCGCCCTCCAACCCTGGCGCCTCTGTTTGGACAATCCTTCTTTCGCTGGCTACATCCGTTGGCTTCATCGGCCTCATCTCGTGGGGCCTGCGTAAACTCATCCGCGAGGATTCCTACGCGCCCCACAAATCTGTGCATCTGGCTAACGAGGAGCCTGTGTCCTTTGCTGCACCAGTGGGACTCTACTTCGAGAAGCTGCGCTACACAACCGCCTCGGGCAAAGAGATTCTTGGTCTCGTTAGCGGCGCAGTGCCCCCCGGGCACGTCCTGGCCATCATGGGCGGCTCCGGAGCGGGTAAAACAACGCTTCTCGACATTTTGGCTGCAAAACACAAGACAGGCTCCGTAGAGGGCCTTGTGCGTCTCAATGGCTCGCCGCTTACCAGCGAGTCGCCCCTGCGCTCTCTCGTCGGCTTCGTCGACCAAAGTAATAGCGCTTTGGTACCCACGCAGACCGTATTCGAGCATGTAATGTTCAGCGCCATGCTACGCCTGCCCCGCTCCATGTCGCGAGCCACAAAGGAGCTGCGTGTGCTCGACACGCTCTCCGAGCTCGGTATCGCCCACCTGAGCCAGCAGCTAGTTGGCAAGGGTCTCAGCGGCGGTGAGCGCCGCCGCGTTGCCATTGCTTGCGAGCTCGTCACGTCCCCCAGCGTGCTGCTGCTCGACGAACCCACCTCCGGACTCGATGCCTTTAACGCATTTGCGGTCGTCGAGACCCTCGTCAACCTTGCCAAGAACTCGAATCGCACGGTTGTTTTCACTATCCATCAGCCGCGGTCTAACATAGTGTCTTTGTTCGACCGCATTCTCTTGCTTGCCCAGGGCCAGCTGGTTTTCACCGGCACGCCATCTGCGGCTGAAAGACACTTCGCCGAAATGGGCTATCCCTGCCCACCCAACTATAATTTCGCCGACTTCATTGTCGACGTCAGCATGAAGGCCGCGCTTGTGCCCTATCGGGATGACCTTGGCACCCCGAGCTTGAACAATGAGACAGATAATGCTGCTGACGAGGTAATTGAGAACAGTGAAGCTGCCGACACAGAAGACGATGCCGGTAGCGGCACTGAACAAGCCGCGGAGGACGTACTTTCGGACGAGGACGGCGCGATCAATGACCAGGAGCTTGGCGAAGACTGTCCCTTCCCGCAGGTACACACCGACCCTCTCAATGTCGAGCCAGGCCGTGAGTGGGAAGATTTTGCCTTTCATCGGCAGCAGATTTCGCGCAGTGCTGCACAAGCCATGGCGAACAGTCAGCTTAGCCTGCGTAATGAGGGGCTCGAGCCGCTTGTCACGGCGTTCAAGTCAAGTACTATCCACGTTGAGCTCTTGGAGGAGCTTCGAGCTGCTACGCAGCCATCTCACTTAACGGCAGATATACGCCGCGCCACTCTGACTGACCAGTTTAAGTTCATTTCTTTGCGCAACTTCCGAAACCTATATCGCGATCCGATGTTGGTGCTCACGCACTACGGTATCTCGGCTGGTCTCGGTGTTTTGTGTGGCTATTTGTACTTCAATGTTTCCAACGACATCCCCGGGTTCCAAAACCGCCTGGGCCTGTTCTTTTTCCTACTCTCAGTGTTCGGTTTCTCTACGTTGACGTCTGCATCCTTGTTCGCGCGAGAGCGGCTCATTTTCCTGGGTGAGCGGTCGAACGGCTATTATCACCCCATCGCGTACTATGCGGCCAAAGTACTTCTGGACATTGTCCCATTGCGCATTGGGCCGCCGTTACTTCTCGGCGCCATTCTTTACCCACTAGTGGGTCTGAATGTCGGTGACAATGCACCAATCGTGTTCATGATTGTGCTCACCTTGTTTAACCTGAGCGCGGCAACCATCATGCTGCTGATCGGAATTCTCATTGCCGACTTCGGTGTAGCAACTCTCGTAGGCTGCATGGTCAACTTATTCGGAATCTTGTTTGCCGGGCTGTTTTTAAATCAGGAGAGCATGCCCAAGGGGTCTGGATGGGCAAAGTTGCTTTCTATCTACCACTATGCCTACGAGGCGCTATCGGTTAACGAAGTGAAGTACTTGACCCTGACGGAGGATAAGTTCGGCCTCAAAATTGAGGTGCCCGGAGCAACCATCCTCAGTGCCTTCGGGTTTAACAATGAAGCGGTTTCAAGGGACATTGCGGGGCTGGCATTGACGGCGGCCGTCTTCCTTGTTATTGGTTACGTGGCGTTGGACAAAGTACTTATTGAGCGGCGTTAAAAAGAACCAAACGGCTACGATACGGCACTGAAGCCTAAATGTGGGGCTCCGAAGAAAAAACTCGAGAAAACGCTACCAGACTTTCTCTGTTGTGGGACGTTTTTGTGTTGGAGGGCTAGCTAATTAAGCACGTTAAAGTGAAAAAATAACTGATACACTTGAGTTGTCAGACAGAAGTCTGAGCACAGAGAGCAACTGCTGAACTGAGCGCACTCTTCAGACAATTCAGCCAATTAAAAACAATCTATTTTTGGGGAGCGTGCTTTCGGGGCGATTATTCTCTAATAATAGTTGACAAAATGCGCGGAGAAATAGATGCAATCACTATGTCTTGCAACGAATGATGCATTCGATGATGATTGGACATGCTGGCGGCTCTGCAGCGGTGGCAAAAGATATGCAATGACATTGCCACTCAACACCCGATCGGTTCGTCCGATCTGCGCACGCAGCAGCAGCAGCATTGGGCTGCGACGATTGGGCCCGCGATACGGCTGCGCCGATTGGCCTGGAGTGGCAAGGGTATTAGTCATTAACGTTGTGATGGGAACCCGAAGGCCGCCCAGAAGTACTTGGTTTACGACTTCAGAGGTGGCAATGAGCAGTGCAATCCCAATAAGGAACGCACCTGGCCAGAGTATTCCTCTCCAGTTTCACCGAGATAGTGTAGCACACTCTCAAGGCATGGGTGGCATCTCGTGGGGAGGCGCCAGCGTGGGCTCGTGGCTGCGGGACGAAGTGCTCATGGCCACGCGCGAAAACAATCAGAACCAGCTTCTTAGTGGCTCGGCAATAAGTGATACTCCGCAGGGGACCCCGACGGGGCCCTCATTAGGCGGTATGAGCAGCATGCATCGCGATAGCAGCGTGCTTGCGATCTCGCCAGATCAACCTGCATACTTTCCTTCCCTGGAGGCAGACTTCTGTAGGGATTACTCGTGTTGTGGAAATTTGCTACCGACGCTCCACGATCTGCTGCGGCACTATGAGGAGCAGCATATTAGCCCGTCTCCGCCAGACGAGGCACCAGTAATGCGGCGGATGCAAAATATGGAAATGGTCAATACAAACGATGTCTTTCTTCCGTTTGAGCAGACAGCAAAACCCCCAGACCTGCTTTCCTCCATGGGGTCACTGGGAGGACAATCGCAGCTCGCGGGAAACACGGCAAACAACCAGCTCGGAAATCAGTTCAACGGCCATATTGGCATGGGTGCTCAGTCGGCGCAGCCGCAACCGTTTGCGCCGCCATCATTTCAGCCAGTTCACCACGGGCTCAGCCAGCTGAGCCAAATAGGACAAGGCGGCGCCCGTGGGCCGGGTGGTCAGCCCGGCTCCGATGCGATGCATGCGGGCCGGCCACAAGGTGTGGCGAGCCGTGGCGGGCCCAATGCAGCATCCGCAGCATCTGCCAAGTCTCTTTTAGGAGATGAGGATGAGCCATGTATAGACGACCCGGCGCGGCAGCTCTACATGCTGGAACGCAGCGAGAACAAACCATTCAAGTGTCCAGTAATTGGTTGTGAGAAAACGTACAAGAACCAGAATGGATTGAAGTACCATAGGCAGCACGGCCACCAGAACCAAACTTTGCATCTGAACGACGATGGCACATACTCGATCATCGACCCCCTAACGTCCACGCCCTATCCGGACGGTATGGGGATGGAGAAGGACAAGCCTTATAGGTGCGAGATTTGTGGGAAGCGATACAAGAACTTGAACGGGCTCAAGTACCACCGTGCGCATTCTACGCACTAAAAGCTTATGTATTTATTTTGGGACAATTCTGGCAACAAGCTCGCTGTCTTTTCTAATCGTCTGTTGTTCATGTCGTATCGAGTTAGGTTAATCTAATCTACCATTGTGTAAAACCGTGCTTCCTGCTTTCGACCTACGACTCTGCGCTACACACCTAGATTAACTTTTGCTTCGCACTTCATTTCCACACATCTGCGCCATTGTGCGCCTCGCTGCAGGCGACTCTTTTTTGTGTGTGGGTCCGAGCATTGCTGCTGCTGCATGTAAGGCCCACGCAAGCCGCAATCAGTTTATCACGGCATTGATCTGGAGGGCCGCTTTGCTTCTGATCATTGGTGCGTCGAACCCCGACCCACCAGGCGAGTTGGGCCAATCCACGTAATTTTTTCTGAGCCGCGCGCTACGCGATAAACGCGCAGTGTGAAAAGTTCCGGGGATCGTCCCTAACTCGATGATTAACTCGCAGCGAACATTGCAAGTCACACAGGGCAAGGGCAACGGGAGGAGCCCTAGTCCTTGAGTTAAGCTCAGCGGCAGCACTGCGACCTTCTCTACAACGTTCCACGCCTAAAACCTAGGGCCATAGAGCCCATGGCCTCTCGGATACAGGCAAACACATGCTGAGTCCACCGAAGCCCACCTCGCACTTATTTATCACCACACCTTACACGTATCTTATCTAGGATCTGCCTAAATTAAACCAACCACTAAGCGTCCAGTGCCCGGCAACGAGGGGCCCGTGCCATGCCGTGCAGCCATCCCTGATCTCGGTTCCCTGTCGGTCCTCAACCAGCTGTGGTGCATGCGACGACGCCTTTGCAGGTGAGCAGGATGTAATCTACGTGGCAGGGAGGAGGCTAGGCTTGACGCGTGACGGGGTACGTGTACACCCTAGCCTCTGCCTAGCCCTAATGAGGGATGGCCAGCAGAGCGAAAAAGTCGCGTAACGTGTTCTTGCTCTCCAACCTCAAAGTATCTGCGTAAATGCCGTCGCTGCTGTCGAAATACAAGAAGCGGCGGGAGAGCCACAAGGCTGATGACGGCTCCTCCGTTGCCAGTCACGAGGCCGACCAGCGCTCCCCCAGCGGTAGCTCCGTACGGTCTGGGGAAGGCTCGCTCGGTGGTGCTGCTGCTGTAGGTGGTCTTGCCGGCGCGCCAAACGGCAACCAATTCACGCAGCAGCTCCCACAGAGTGCCCAGCAGGGTGTGCAGCAGGCCCAGCAGGCAGGCCAGAAGGTTCTGCACAGTCCCTTCATGGGCCAGCGCAGCCCCCAAGGCCCGCCTAACCAACAGGGCCAGAGTGGGGGCGCGCCTCCCCTCAATGGATCCACTGGCCCTCCCTCGGGCCCGCAAGGCCCCGGCTTGAGCAACGCGGGCAGCTCGAACCAGCCCACGAGCGCTGCTGGCGCGGCCGCACAAGCCGCACAGGCTTCACATGGCGGAGCGTCGCAGCAGGGCGGCCTCGCGCCTGGCCAGAGCAACGGCCAAACGGCTGGGCCGATAAATAAGAATGGGTTCCCTAACAGCCCGAACGGCCAGCCGCCGCACGCGAGTACGCAGCCTGGCCCGCAGCTAGGGCCTCAGCACGCGCAGCACGCGCAGCACCAGCAGCAGCCGCAGCAGTCAAACCCAGGTCACTACGCGTCTCAGCACCCTCAACCCACAATGTATGCAGGCAACCCGGGTCAACCAGGTGGTGCCCCACCGAACGGCGCGCGCTCCCCCATGAGCCCGCCGCCGCACGGTCAGGCACCCCTGCCGCACAACCGCGGTGGCCCTGGTGCTATGTCGCCACAGTCGCCTGGCATGTACGCCGCGACTGGTAGCAGGGCTCCTGGTGCGAGTCCCAACGCGGCAGGCGCAGCAGGCGCAGACCCTGCTCACGAGCGCGATCGCCAGTTTCAGCAGAGGTACCGCCAACCGCCGCACGAGGCATACAAGTCTCCACTTTCTGAGCCAAGCGAGACCCCGTGGGCGGAGTATGCCATCCAGCGCGCGTGCCCCTCGCCTCGCTTTGGCCACTCTGCCAATTACATAGCTGCGCGCGACGGCGAGCTGTTCATCATGGGCGGCATTCGCGACTCCGATATTATGTCGGATTTGTGGGTCATCGACACAAACATGCTCACTGGATACCAGCTGGTCACCGAGGGCGCTCGCGTCGGTGCTCGCGTCGGCCACTCGTCGCTTGTCCTCGGAAATGCCCACGTCATGTTCGGAGGTGACACCAAGATCGAGGAAACAGATCCTTTGGACGACAATCTGTATTTGCTGAACACGTCGAGTCTCAAATGGACCGTGGCACAGCCAGTCGGCCCACGGCCTACTGGTCGATACGGTCATTCGCTGTCCAATGTCGGAGCTCGCATTTACGTCTTTGGTGGCCAGGTCGACGAGCAGTTCTACAATGACATGTGGGCATTTGACCTGCAGTCATGGCGCTCGCCCACAGCGCGCTGGGAGCTCGTGCAGCCTGCTACGGAGCCGCCCACGCCGCGCACTAACCACACCGTCGTGACCTGGAACGACAAGTTGTATCTGTTTGGCGGTGCCAATGGTGACCTGTGGTACTCCGATACTTGGTGCTTCGATCCAGTCACCCGCCGATGGGATCAGCTTGATTGCACGGGATATGTCCCGGCCCCTTGCCAAGGACACGCGGCCACCATCATTGGTGATGTGATGTATGTGTTTGGCGGCATGAGCTCCCAGGGTGTGCTCATTGACCAGTTGTTTGCACTTAAGCTTACAACGCTGAAATGGTACACGTTCCAGAACCTTGGCCCTGGTCCATCGCCACGCTCAGGCCACTCCCTCACTGCCTTCACCACAGACAAGATACTTGTATGGGGAGGGACTGACCAGGGCAACTCAGCCTACGTGCTTGACGTGTCGCGCATCAATTATCCGGACGATAACGCGGACTCCAATGCGCAGCAGAGTCTTCCTCAAGGCGCACCGGCTGTCGTACCACCAGTAAGACCTGACTCGGAGGAGACTAGAGACGTTGCAGGCGAGATGTCCCCGCAGCCAAGGCTGCAGGGCTTGGACAACAGCGGGCCAACTCAGGGTCGCGCCAACCCTGCAGCACGTAACTCCATGCTTTTCGCCAAGCGCCGCTCGGTCATTGCTCCATCAAGCCCCCTTCGCGGATCTGCTTCGTCCGACAACGAGCAGGCGGGCGGCTCGCCACGCGACTTGCAACAAGACCAGTCTAACCTTCCTTCGCAGCTGTCCACGTTAGGCAGCGTCAATCCAGCGGAAAATGGCTCAGACAAAGATAGGACCCCCAATCGAACGCATATCACCCCAACGAGCTACATCTCTGAGACGGAAGGCTCTTCTGATGAGCGGTTTGTGTCTGCCGTGGATTTGAATGAGGACCAAGGAAAGCTTGGTAAGGGCACTGCTTCTGATGACTCTCAGCGGCGGTCTCGCGGCCACACTCGAGGTGCCAGCCTGGGGAGCGCACCACTGGCTGGGGCGCCGCTGGGTGGCCCTCTCCAAGAATCTATCCGCGAGCCTTCCTCGCCAGACATCAGCCGCAACAACACGCTCACGCGGGCTGATGTGGCTGAACCTGCACCTGAATCGCAAGACAAGGAATTCCAGACCATGGAGAGTGAGCTGGGCGGTATGCCTGGCGGACTACCCAACAAGCCTTTCACGGGATCTAGTCCCGGTGAGAGTGGGTTTGATGGTGCGCGCAGCGAAGAGAGTTTGAGCTCGATTCCGAGGGAGCTAAATTCGAACGACGACGACGACTCGTTGTCATCACGCACACCTGGCTTGAGGCGCAGTCAACCTCAGACGAACCTGGCTTTGCGCGACCTCGATGATGATAATCTAGATGGTGACGCATATGATAACAATGACGGCGCCAATGGTAAGAACGATGATTCCGATCAGAGTCAGGACCAGTACAAGACGCGCAATGATGAAGAGCTCGCTGGCGCCGGCGTTGGCATTAGCGCTGTAGGCGCTGCTGGGGCAGGGCTTATTGGCCTAAGTGATCAGATGAACTTGCCGCCGGACTCACATGCTGCTCAGAACCAACAGGTTCCGACTACAAAGTCTGTAGACACACCAGGCTTGACAGTTGGTGCCCCTAGTGGCGAAGAAAGGTCGCACAATGGTGTCCTTGGCAAGCCGTATGAGACTACAAGTGATCCGTCTCGCATCTCTGGCAGTAACACCGCTTCGCCAGCTGATGTCGATCGCGCCGCTGGTGACAAACATGAACAACCAGCTCACTCATCACCTGCTGGTCCCACGGCTCCACTGGGCGCTTCTCCGGTTCATGACAACCGCTCCAGTGATGTGAATGGGCTAAGAAGTAGTTCCGAATTCCCAAGTTCGGCCCCACCTGTTAGGATTCCTTCACAATCTTCGCAACGCCACCACGGACGTACGCCGTCTAGCCTGAGCACCGACTATGCCAACTCAAGTTCAACCCCGGTTAATCGGAGCATTACGAGCACCGCAGAAGTCCCAGCTGATCCGAAGTCGCAATCCTCTCCGAAGAACGAGCACTCCATTGCAAAGCCAACCATGCACACACCTCGTGGGCTTGACAGTGGTGATGCATTTTTGGCTGCTTCGCCCGGGACGTCTGCGAGCGTTACTGCTGAGCTTGCTCAGCTGCGACAGCAGCTGAACGAGTATCGTCAGCGCGACCTTGATGGCGAGCATCACAAACTTAAGGAGGCTCATGTTGCGCATGAGCGCGAGCTACTTGGTCTGCGGGACTCGCATGGCCAGTTACAGACTGAGACGTCGCAACTGAAGAGCCAACACCAGGACCTTCAGCAGAGGTATGCGCATGTGCAGAAATTGATGGATGGACATGTGAACACGTTGCAAGCGCAGCAGCGAGCTCTCGAGGCTGCGAACGCGAAACTTCAAGCCCAGCAAGAGGAGCTAAGCCGCCTTCCGACCTTAGAAAGGGAGAACGCGGACTTGAAGCACCAGCTGCAGATGTCGGAGAGCGCCCGCAAGCATGCTGAGGAGCAGCTCGAAGCTCTTAACACGTCTCATAGCGAGCTCAGGTCTGCTCATGCTGAGCTTACTGACAAGCACACACAGCTGAGCGCCAGTGCCCCTGGTGCTGGTGAACGTGGGTTGGATGTTGCTGCTTCTACCGGCCTTGATACCCAGGTAAATCAGCTCGTGCAATTGTGGGCTGAGTACAACCAGGATGCCGGCGCAGGACAGCAGCCTGGTGGCGCGCGGGAGCTTACATCCAACTCTGGTGAAGACTACAGGTCTCTTTATGAGACTCACAAGACAGCAGCTGACTCTGCGCAACGCGAGCTTGAAGCTGCTTATAGTGAGCAGGCCAAGCTGAAGGCACAGCTGCGGGAGTTGAGTGCCATGCAGTCGTCGGCGCCGTCGACAGCAGATCTAGACCTCTTGAAGGAGCAGCACCAGACGGCTCTATCTGAGCTTGACAAGCAGCACCAGGCAGCGTTGCTGCAAGCCAAGAGTGCCTCGAGCCACGACTCTGAGGAATTGCGTGCCCGCATACGCCGCCTAGAAACTTCGTTCGAGGAGTTGAATGCTGAATACCAGAAGGCAGTGGGCCTGTCGAAGAATCAGCAAGCTGCGTTGGCGCGCACGCGCGAGGAGCTGAACATGAGCCGCGCTCATGCCCAGAGCCTGGAAGAGCAGCTCGAGGATGCCAGCATCCACGTCTCGCGGGCGAACGAGACTGGCGACCTCAGCACGCAGTCCGTGGGCAGCACGCGCAATGACCAAGCGGCGCTAGTGATCCGCGACCTGCGGGCGCAGATTGTGATTCTGGAAGAGGAGATGCAAGGTCAGCGTGAGCAAATCATGAAGCTCAAAAAGGCCGCGCTAACCACAGCGCACTAGAGTGACAAACTGCATGGCCGTGCTGCTTTAGACTAAAGCGATGACCAACGCTTTTATTATTACATAGTGCTCATAGTCACAACTCATAGTATTCAATCAAAAGGGATTAAACAACTGACGACGACCCAGAAACCACAAGATAGCGCATGAAGGAGCAAAAAAGGGCACGAGTGGTAATCAGGCGATGAGCAAACGTCGATTAAACACGAGCAATAATTTCGTGTGTTTTTTCTGCTTTACTTACCTATCGAATCAAACGCGCTCCAGTCGTCCGCATCAGACTCCTTGGGCTTTTCTGATGCTTCAGGTGCCTTTTCTTGAGCATTGACGAAGCTGATCACAGGCTCCAGAACAGGGCGCTGCGAGGGCACATAGTGTCCACCCGGGTGCTTCAAAATAGCTCTCTTTTCGGGGTTCCAGTTGTTGTATAAGATCATTCCCCTCTCCTCCGGCATTACCGTGTCTAGCGTTCCCATGATGTGCAGCGAAGGTGTGTCAAACGGCTTTTCGTACCAGTGCTGTGCCGACGCCGCCAACAGCTGGAACCCGGAATATATAATGACAAACTTGAACAACGGATGCGAAGGGGCCAACTGAGTTATGGCTTTTGTGAGCAGCGCTGCCAAGCCAGCACCCTGGCTGAAGCCCAACAAGCCATCAAAGGGGCCGTGCTCTTCAATTGCTTTCTTGACGGTGCTGAAGGCCAGATCTGTATTTCCGTACAGCTTATCCGCCTCATTGATGATCCACCATGCTCGCATATCCGTCTGGGCAAGCTCTGGCGAGGGCTCGAAAGGCAATTCGCTCAGCTGGACTTTGTAGGGGCCGTCGATAAATACAAGCTCATGCCCGGCCTTCTTCATGAGCTTTCGCAGGCCGCTGGCCTTGCGAGCAAATAGACTGCCGTTCTGCGTGTAGCCGTGCAAACACAAAATCTTCATTTTTCAGTTGAGTTTGTCCACGGCGCCTGACACGACGCGTCTTAAGTATTAATCGCGGTGGGACCGCCGCATCATATGATCTCGTATCAATCGCTGGCGACGCAAGTGAATCCCAATGTTTACAGGTTTACGTAGTAGTGTCCATAAAATCAGGCATGCAATATAACTCGAGTTCAAAATTAGAGACTATTTCACTACCTCAGACGTGTGTCTGCAGAAAGAGGCGATGGCGTGAGCCGGGTTGACCACATTACCACGAGTGCGGCGCGAGGGAAATGCGAGGATCATCGTCTTCTGACCAGCTGGAAGCTTTTGACAATCTTAGTGCAAGATGCTAAAATGAAAGCGGAGTTGTAGCGCGATCTGCAAATGGTTTGGTCGCGCGAGTAGATTGCGCGCGAGATACCAAATGGGCTGCAGTGCATAAGATGGACGCTGACTGGGCTAGGGCCACATATCAATGTGGATTTAAAATCTACAGACGTGAAAAATTTCGAGTCCATGCGGTGCGCTAGGCAATTACGCTCGCTTTTCAGGGCGCCGGAGCCTATGGGGCAATTGGTAGAGTCCGGTGCCCAGGATGTGCCCATTGTCAAAAGCACGAACGCATCAATGCCAGAGACATATTCTAATAGAGACAACAAGTTCAGCAGCCTCACTTTAGACGCAAAATCGCCCCTGCCGGGGATGGCGACACTGCCAGAGCACCTGAGCTCCGAGATTAGCAAAATGACTTGGCAGTGGCCACCGCAGCTGCTGCGGCAACGGGTGGCGTCCTTGTATCAGGCTCTGCAGAAAGGGGAGTCCCATCGGCCCGCGTTCGAGTCGATGGATGTGGAGGCGCAAATAACCGGCGTTTTCTTGCAAAATTTCGCGTCCATCAACGCGGCCCTTTCAGACATCAAAAAGCGGCGGCCGGACTTCAAGCCGCAAAACATTTTGGACGTCGGGTTTGGGCCCTCCACAGGCATTTTGGCGGCGAGAGACGTGTTTGACCTACCAGAATCGGCCCGGCAAGTATCGGTTATCATTGGGCATCCCCGCATGAAGCGCAGGGCTAAAGAGCTTTTGAAGGACACTGACAACGTTGTGTTTAAGGACAGCGTACCGTCCCCCACAGCACCATCCAAGTACGACTTGATCATCGCGACGCACCAGCTGTATCAGTCAGGGCCCTTATCTGAAGAGATTGTAGACAGCCATTCGCAGCAGCTTGCGCAGCAGCTCGCTCCGGGTGGCATTATTCTGTTTGTCGAGCGCGGGACACCCGTTGGCTTTGAGGCAACAGCCTTAGCGCGCGAGCATCTCTTGCGCGCCAAATATGGCTTCAGTGTGGTAGGGCCGTGTCAACATAGTCACAAATGCCCGCTACAAGCCGGACTTGCCCTCCGGCAATACGCCGATAAGCCTGGCGCACAGAATTGGTGCCGATTCAGTCAGAACGTGCAGCGGCCTCTTTATGCAACTGAGCTAAAGAAGGGCCAATACCTGTCTCAGAAGTGGTCGCCGGAGTCATCTCGTGGACTTGGCGGCAAGTCTCTGAAGGGCACCGGCCGGCCCAATAGCAATGCAAACGAGGTAGCGCACTACAGTTGGGTGGCCCTGTCCAATGTGTCTGCAGCAGCGCCGTCGGCGCAATGGCCGCGCATCATGAAACAGCCTATGAAGCGGCAAAGTCATGTTCTAATGGAGGTGTGCGCACCCTCGGGCAACATCGAGCATTGGACGATTCCGCGCAGCCAGGGCAAACAGGAATACCACGATGCGCGCAAGGCAAGCGAGATGGATCTGTGGGCTCTCGATGCCAAGACGAAGCAGGTGCGTGGCGGGCTCACGAATGTGACCAGAATGAAGCCGCAGCGACCTACAGATAAGCAGAAGAGTGCCACCAAAACCGACTTTTGGCAGGATGCTCACAACCCGCATCGCAAGCACGCTGGGCATCAAGCCCGCGTGCATGCAGAAGACATCGCGTCACCCGAGGAAACTGGCTTTCTACCAGCAATGGAGGAGCTACTTGCTGAGGATGAGCAGCGTGCTGGTAAGGTGGAGCGCCGCGAGGTCCAGCGCAAATACAAGTCATAATTGTAGGCGTCGTGGTTCAGACGCTACGAGCCTGCATGTACATAGCCAAGGTTTCCAACAGGAAGCCACTATAAGATCATCTTCACGAGGTCCTGCTAACACAGCAATACTAACATAACAACACATCTTACTTTAGAGGGCTATATTCCATGGGCAGAAGAATGGACGAGCGCATTTGTTGGAGAAGCTTGACTGTCTCCTGCGTTGTTTCGGCCCAGCCGGGCAGGTCCCAGCTGCGCTGGCGCGAAATCCTGCGGTGCTGGAGGTCCGTGAACTGCCAGAGGTGGTAGACCCGGTTGAGGGAGCCGATGCTTGAGAACCAGGCTCCCACGGGCTCCATGACCTCCCTACGGTATTCAAGGCCCTTGCGCCAGTGGTACTCCCAGTCGATCATAGTGCCCGGCTTCAGGTCGTACGACTTGAGCTCAAACACGCCGCCCAGCTTCCGGGGCGCCGGTGTGCCTCCCCAGAACTCGAATTCCTGCACGACCTCGGACGAGCGGCTGCGCAACATGGGCCGCAGCTTTTTCGTGAAGCTGAGGTGGCCCTGGTCAGTGTGTGCGATGTTCTTGGCGTGATGCAGCTGGGCAAAGCTATCGTACTCCCAGATGTGGAAGTAAGTGTCGACGTCGCCGCCAATCACCGTGCGCCAAGCGCCTACAAGACGCGACGGAGAGGACTTGTCGTTGTTCCGGTTCGTGTTGTAATCGGTCAGCAGTTGCACGTAGTCGTCGGAGGCACCCGGCTCGACGTGGTGAACGGCAATCTCGTGCACATACTTGCCGCGCATCAATTGCATGGAGAAGCTCTTGTCGAGCTGCGCGGCCTCGCGCTGCGCCTGGGATGAGCCATAGAGAAACGACTTGATCAGGTTTCCGCCCTCGTTCTTCTCGCTCTGCTTCAGGTCTTGCTCGCTGCACTCGGCGAGCTCAGTGGCCAGCTCCTCCGGGCCCGACAGCTCACTGCGGTACTTCTCAAGGTCGACGACCCGAATCTCCGACAACGACGGCGGGTGCACTTTGTTAAGGAGCCGCGTGCGGGTCGAGAACGCCCGCAAATACCTCATGGCCAGCAGCCTCTTCTTAGCCAGGGTCGATATCATGAGCGCTCAGGCTGCGGGGGTGGTTAGGGCCTCTTTTATAAGCGGGGCCAGTCGCCCAGCGCTGGGAGCAGCACTAGTAATACGGGCCCCGAACTTGCAGGGCGGGCCGCTTTGTTCAGCGCAAGGATAGGCCAAATCTCCGAGCATTCCGCCTCCGCTGAGGCTGCGCGTGTGCCAAATAACGATGAGCATATATCATACATGACGCCGAGACGAACTTGGCAAGCCGCATTTCACTGCGAGCAGCACCTCTAATATGTACTCTAGCTACTAATAGCAAGCATTTCAGGCAGCAGGCGATCGACGAGAATAAACTGCGTCAGGTGGGGGGGGTGTGGTGGCCAACGTACCGCGCAGGGCCGCACAAGCGATTACTCGGCCTTTGTCTTCTTGATCGCCTCGGACTGAGCGTCGTCAAAGGCGGCAATGATGTTGCGCGCCGAGCCCGCGACCGAGGAAATGGCGCACAGAATCACGGCGGCCTGCAGCGATGCGCCGTACTGCTTCAGGGCAATGAGTTGCACGGTGAGGTAGCCAAAGACGGCGGCAGCCAGGAAAAAGTAGAGCTCGAGCGGCTTCTGCGGCACGCTGACGCCCTTGAGGTCGAGGAACGTCAGCACAAACACTGCCAGCATTGTGAACATGGAGACGGTCTGCGAGATGATGTTGAACAACAGCGACCCGAAGCGCATTACGGCGAGCACGTAGACCACCGTGAGCAGGAACTTGATGCGCTGGCTCGTCGTATTAGCAGGGTGTCCGTCCGTGGCGAGGCTGCGCGTCTCGGCTAGAGCCCATATAGTGAGGGCAGTTGCGATTGGGGCAAAGATGTACGTGTTTGTGAAACACGGGCTAAAGTAGCCGTTGTCGTTGAACCCGAGCTCGCCCGGGCACAGGGCCTCTGAGGTGAGCGCGGAAAAGTCGTTCAGCGAGGGAAAGGCCGGCATTATTTTGAAGGGGACTGATGGACTGGCGTTGAGTGCGGTATTTGTTGATTTTCGGTTTCGTAAGTTGCATGCCGTGACTCTTGATCCGGAAGTCTCCCCAGCCGGCAGCGTCGCCAATGTCTCGCGCGCGTGGGCGGCACGGCTGCTGGCCGGCGGTAGGGGTAACAAATACTAGAAGTTAGTTAGCGGGCCAAACAATCGCCAGCGGCGTTTATGTTTAAGCGGCGCGATGCTATGTGCAGTCAGACTAATGTAGAGCATGCAGCTATTATTTAGAGAAGCCAACTAATGTGCAGGCCAAATGGCAGGCCAAATGGCGGGGGGGGAGACACCGCTCCTCAATCCCCAGGCGGCGGCGATGCGCGGTTGGTCTTATTCAGTAAGAAGTGGCGGACGCATAAAAGCGTCACACAGTCTCGAGCTGTGCCGTGCCGCGCCGAGCGCAATGACCGGTGTCGAGACACATAACCGGGGGCGGCGCGTAGCGCGCGGCCAGCGCTCACATGTCGAAAATGCCGCAGCGGAAACACTTTAGGCAATGAAGGGGAACATGGCCTTGCGAGTCTTCGGGTAGTCAGGGAACTCCTTAAGGTACCGGTGGTGTTTCTTGAGGGCCCAGAAGTACATCTGCGTTGTGCCAACAATGAGGAACAGGGCCATGGCCCAGTTGCCGGAGAGGAGCGTGAGCTGCAGGAACCCCCACGCCTCGAAGAAGTAGTTCGGACACGAGACGCGGTTGAAGCCGTAGCCGTAGGGAATTCGGCGTTCCGTGGTGCCGCTGGGACGCAGTTTTGACAGATTCAGATGCGTGACGAAGTTCGACGCCTCGGCAAACGCCCACACAAGCGGGAACACGAGCAGCAGCGCCTCGCTGGAGAACACGCCGCCCGAGTAGAACAGGAATCGTGACGTCTTGCCGCTCGCCCACCAGGACTGCGGTGCGTACCCAAAGTAGGCCACAAGCACGCCGCTCAGGAACCAGTAGTGCGCGCAGTTCTTGAACAGGTTGAACAGCGGCATCGTGGCCAGCGAGAATTTGTGGACAAACGCTGTCTCGAACTCGCGCTTCAGGAAGTGCAGCATGACGCACACAAATACAACGAGCTGGATCTGCGTCGGCGGCTCGTCCGTGCCATAGATTTGCTTGCGCCCGAAGTACACAAGCGGGTTGATCACGAGCGGGCCTGCATACTCGAAGAGAAATACCGTGCGCCAGGGCACCTGCGGGCCCAAGTCGCGGTAGTACACCGTGAGGGCGCCGCCCTCGGCGAACGAGGAGAGCGAGTCACTGGCATTCAGCACGCGATCCTTGCCTTGCGCAGCGCCAACGGGCTTCTCATCCTTCACCGTCAGCCGGATACGATTCGGGTTCAGCTTGGTCTCGCGGGCAATGAGCTCGACCAGGCTCAGCGCAACCGCGTGCGACTCGATATCCACCTCGCTGCTGACCTTCTTGGCCAGCGGCGCATTGCCTTTCTTCGACTTCAACGTGACTTTGAGAACCATCGCGAGCGCCCTAAGCAGTTACTGCGAATCAACGGGTGGAGTGACGTTGGCAGATCCCTGCTGTGCTGTATGCCGCTTACAGCTCTTTGGCCGTAAGCCATTTCCTAGGGTTGCGGCTCCGGCTAGGGGAGGCCTCTACCTAGCAGCACACACCGCCCGAACCATGCATGTGAACAGTCGTAATTTGGCCAACGCGAGCCAGTGCCAGCTTGCTTGACTAGGGGCTCCCTCCGTCTAAGACGAGTATTTCTCAGCCCTATATATGAAGACTCTTTTCTAAAAGCTGTAGATGCCACTCAATGTGTGTTTCCTCAATGCCTTTTTGAACCCAAGCGCAGCAGCCCGCACCCATGCAGCCCGCACCCATGCAGCCCCCGCATTACTTGTCTCTTTCCATCAAGTTACTTTATGTACAATCCAGCAGCTCCTATTAAGTCTCGATTACGTGGTACTCAGACTTGCCAATGCGGATGAGCAGCATGCCATTTCCGGCTAATTGGTTGCTCTCCACCACCCGGGTCTGCACCACGTCCCGCTTGGGACCACTGTATACTGCGTGGTTTTTGAGTAGCCGGTTGGCTTCCGATTTGGACTTGCCCGTTATCTCAGCCACTACGTCCTTCCACAGCGAGCCCACCAGCTCGCTACGAGCGATCTTTCTGCTCAAGCCCTGGGACTTAAACGCGTCCAGAATCTCGTGCTCAGATTTGCTATCGTGGCCAAAGATCACGGCGCTGACCGTGCGCGCCGAAGCCGCCTGCTCAGGGCCATGGATGAGTTCGGTCACCTCGAAGGCAAGGCGGTGCTGGGCCTGCCGCTGCTCCGGATGCTCTTCATGAGCCCGCATCAGCTCTGCTATTTCTGCGAGCGGAATGAAAGTAAATACTTTGAGGTACTTCTCCACCGCCTCGTCGGGGCTTTGCACAAGGTGCTGATACATGTGGTACGGCTTGCTATGCGCCGCGCTCAAGAACACAGCATTTCCCGCACTCTTGCCGAATTTCTCGCCACTGGGCGTGGTGAGTAGCGGCACCGTTAGACCAAACGCCTCGGCGTCCTTGGCTGGGTTGCGCAGCCGGTTGATCAGGTCAATACCCGCCGTGATGTTTCCCCACTGGTCATGCCCGCCAATCTGCGCCCGGCAGTTATGATGCTTGTAGAGATGATAAAAGTCGTAAGCTTGCAAAATCTGATAGCTGAACTCGCTGTACCCAATCCCAGCCTCACTGGAGAGCCGCTGCTTCACCGACTCGCGGGCCAACATGGCGCTAACGCGAATGTGACGCCCAAAAGTCCCCAAGAACCACAGCATTGAGATGTCCTTCCACCAGTCGTTGTTGTTGACGGGCGTAATCTTGGGGGTGCCAATGCGCTGTCGCACGGCGCTAACGTCCATGTACTTCGACGCTACTGTCTCTCCATTCTCCACAATGCTTCGCATCTGGGCTGCCACCAGCTCAATGTTGCGCTCACGCTGCTGCGCCAGCATCTCCGACCGCTCGCTGTTGCGCCCGCTGGGGTCCCCCACGATGCCAGTCGCGCCGCCAATCAGGGGAAACACGCGATGCCCCCGGAGATGAAAATGAATCAGCACCATCAAAGGCATGAGATTCCCCAAATGCAGCGAGTCTGCTGTGGGGTCTGCGCCCAAATACACCCCCAGCTGGCCGGCCTCGACCTCGTTCTCCACCTTTGCAGATGTCACCTGGCTGAGCAGTCCTCGCGCCTCCAGCGTTGATATTAGGCTCTCATGGTAGAATCTGCTGCCCAAACGCCCTCGCACAGGAAACCTGCTAGGTATATGGCTGCGTATTCTCTGCATGCAGGCGTTATACTAGCGCAGGTTAATTTCAGGCTGCTTAACTCCGGCTGCTTTACTCGAGCAGCGGTGCAACGCGGGATACGGCTTAGGCTTGGTTGGCCATGGCGCGCGAGTGCGAAATCTTGTGGAGCGCCTATTCCTTGTGACGCCTTTGCGTTTAGTTACTAGTTGCTTTTATAATACAATGAAATATGAGACTAGCTACTGGCGGCATATTTGGTCCACAGCTCGTCATACATTTTCTTGAGCTGTGCGTACCGCTGCTTCAGATCCTGTAGCTCTTTTGGCGATGCGGGGCTGTCGTCTTCAGGTGCTGCGGCGCTGGCCGGCTCCTTTCCTGGCTTGGTGGGCCTCGACTCGCCGTCTTTGAAGATCGCGTCTATCTCCGCCGCAAAGTCCTCGTTGTCGGCTATGTCACACGCATGTCTGTTGTCGCCAACAGGGGGAACAAAGTCGGTGATTTCATCAACCCCCTCCGCGTTGCGTTGAAGCATGTTCAGTCCTGGAGCATCGGCCGTGCTGAAGTCGTTAGTTTCGTAAAGTATCTGGCAAATGGCGCCCTTTGTGGCGCGGTAATTGCGCAGCAGCTGGCCAGACCCAACCTCCCACGCCGCAACCGTACCGTCTTCAGACCCGGATATTAAGTGTATTCCATTGGGAGACACTGTGAATGTTGTGAATGCCGAGGCGGAGTCGCTCGGTGATTTGAAAATGCGCTCCACCGTGTTTGTAGAAATAACGGTCCCCTCCGCAGAGCCGACGGCGACGAGCCTCTTTGAGTCCGGGGCCTCGTGATAAAGCGGCACCGCATGCACACCGTCGCTGCAGCCCAGGTAGACCGCCCGCTCTGCAGGGTCGATATCCATCGTCGTGATCTTGGCATCGGCCACCAGCGTGTAAAGAAGCGCTCCCGAGAAGATATCATACACACAGCACGTGGAGTCAAGGCTAGCCGTGAACAGGCGCGCCTCCCGGAAGGACCCTGCGCCAATTCGAATGGCCACGACGGGCAGCGAGTGGGACGTGAGCACATGTTTCGGCGGTTTGCCGGGGACTGCAATGAGGTCCACGGACCGCCAAACTAGAACTCGCGAGTCGGCGCCGCCGCTGACGAGGATGTGGCTGTCGCTGGACCATGCAAGCGATGTCACTGCCTGGAAGTGAGCCTCCGTCTGAAGAGTGAGGAGCGCTTGCGAGCGCATGTTCCACACATAGATTGCGCCCTCTTGAGAGCCGGCGGCAAGCCATCGCCCACACGGCGAGAGCGAAATTGCGCTCAATTTACTAGGCATTACAAGGCGCTTTGTGACAGCCTCTTTGCGCAGTTGGTATACATGAATCAAAGGCTTGTTCCGCTGAGCGACCAGCAGCGAGCTGGGAGAGGTTCCACTCTTCATAACAGCAGTGCCGCATGAAACAGGCTCACTTGTCTTGTACACTTTAATGACATTGCCTGTATCTACCTCCACCGAGGAGATGCCTCCCGTTGTCGCAATGATCAGCGACATAGCGACTCTACTGATTGTTCACAATTTTTTGTTGCCTTGTACACAGCTGTCTACCCTAGGGTTAGGCCCCATCAACTCTTCTTGACAAAAACGGTTCATGAGCCTAGAGGCATCTTCATCTTCAATTGTGCACTGGAGCTACATCAGACAAGAATCAGTCTAGGGATACTTGCTGAATTTTCTCAAGCTCACACCTGCCATCTTGAAGGCTCTCTGTCAATTGCAGCCGCTTGATAGTACAAGCACACAACCTTCAAGGCTAAGCATAAAACACACGACTCTTGACAGTGAATTGATTGAATAAAGCAGAACATAAATGTTCGACAGCTGCAACGCAACGGTCCACGAACTCAGATTTCAAGCCAGCGAATTCACGCATGCGGATAAGAACAACTGATCACGTGCACCGCCAGCGCGAAAAGGAGACGCGCTTGTTAATTAATTAATGGGGGGCGGCACTGCAATAAGAACTCACGACAACAACACCGCCCGCCAAAGCATCCGCCCTTGAAATGCCGATCAACTTTTTGGCCACGGTCTACGTCGAGGGCCGCCAGGCTATTCCCTTCTATGATGTGCTCAAAGTATGGGTGCCCGGCCTTGTAGCGCTGGCGGCGCTGAAGTACTACTTCGCAGGGTCGCGCAACACCTGGGAGCGCGACATGCACGGCCGCGTCGTGTTAATCACAGGAGGGACAAGCGGGCTCGGCGCAGAAACCGCTAAGGCCTTAGCCGAGCGGGGCGCGCAGGTCATTCTCTTGGTGCGTAACATTCAGGATGGCTGGCTCATTGACTACATCGACGACCTGCGCAACTCCACTGGCAACCCGCTTGTCTTCGCAGAAGAGGCAAATCTTGCCGACCTCTACAGCGTGCGCAAATTTGCGACGAAGTGGATCGACAACTTGCCGCCACGTCGCCTCGACATGGTCGTATGCTGCGCGGCCATCACGCAGCCACCGTCGCTGCCCCGCAAGACAACTACGCCGGATGGCCTTGAGCCTCAGTTCCAGGTAAACTACCTGGGACACTATTTGCTTCTGAGTATTCTGGCACCAGCTCTGCGCATGCAACCTCCGGACCGCGAGGTGCGCGTAATCCTCACCAGCTGTATCTCCTCGGTCATGTCCGACTTAAACTTGAATGATTTGGGCTATGTGAAGCGGCCTTATCCAGAGTGGAGGCCTCACCTCGTGTCTGGCGAGGCCAAGCTCTGCCTAGCTCTTTCGGGGTTTGAGTTCCAGAGGCAGTTTGATTCCTATGAGCGCCAAGACAAGGCGCCGACGAACGTACACGTCGCAGTTGTTGACCCGGGCATGATGCGCTCACCCTCATTCAAGCGCTGGTTCACTTTGGGCAGGGTCTGGATGCTGGCTGTTTACTTAGTTCTGTGGCCCCTTTGGTGGCTATTTCTCAAGTCCAGCGTCGACGGCGCACAAAGCATCTTGTACGCAGTCATGTCGCCGGATATCCCCATCAATGATGGCGTCTCCTACGTGTCAGACTGCAGGATTCGCGCCGCTCCACCAAGATCCGAGTTCAAAGACGCAGACAAGCAGAAGGAGCTTTTCGCCCAAACTACGAAGCTGCTGGAAGCAGTCGAAAAGAGCTCAGCTGTGGAGCGCAATAAATTGAAGCCTGAGCCAACAGACGAGGAAAAGGCCAAGGCTAAGGCAAAGGCCCGCGCCGCAGAGATGATGGATAAGGCAAAGTCCGCAGGCGGAAACTCCTCGACTTCGAAGAAGCAGAAGTCCAAGAAAGCATAAACAACATAAAGTAAAGCCCGAAAATCTGCAGTGTTTTGAGGCGACTGGTTATAATCTCTGTTTCTTTCGTATCTCAATCAAAAATGTTTGCATTTCAGCGAAAGCAAATAGTTCATTTTTTAGTTGATTATGCACTCTTAAAACTTTAATATTACAGATACAAAGAAGCCGCGCTCACCAGGTCACGCTGGATAAGCTCGAGTGTCTTATCCATCTTGCTAGCTAACTCGTCGTTTCCAATCGTACTCGCGGCATTGCTCATCTGGCGCAGTAGTTCTTCTAATCGCCTGAAAATGCGGATGAGCGAGCCCTCGAAAACGTCGGTCATTTTGCAAATTTGGGCAAAAGTTGCACCACGAGCCCACTGGAATACTACATCCATTAACTCGGGTTTGAACTTTTGCACATACTCCGCTTCGTCCAACGGCATCTTGCATTCGATGCTCACCTTGGCAATTTGCTTGGCCATGTCTTGCACTGCGCGGAACGCCTCCTTGAGGTCAGGATGCAGGCCTGAGTTCTTGTTGTCAACGCGCTCATCAAATACGAAGCTGCTCAAAACGGCTGCGCATTGCTCCGGAGTGAGTTTTGTGAAGGTGCCATTAAAAATGAGTTCTGTCAACATCAGTTCGTCACCGCTCGATATCTCGCAAGCAACTCGGCCCTTCAGCTCGACAACGTCATCAGCAGTGGCAAATCCGAGTTTGCGAAGCACACGTTTGCGCGACTTCAGCTCATCCATTTGCAGAATAGCTCTCGCCTCCTGGATCTTCTGCTTCACATCTTCTGCCTGCGCAAGCAACGATTGCTTCTTACTATAGGCTTCGTAGAGCTTCGTGAGTTCAGGAGTACCGGACAGGGGATTTTCAGCAGCCTTCGTCTCGAGGACCTCGGCCTTGCGTACAAGTTGTAGAAATGACTCGTCGTCAATACGCATATCCTCAATGGGGTCCAGCATTGGCACACCATCCTTGAACTTCGTGGTAATCTTCTGCACGTTTGCGCTCACAGCCTTGCGATGTTTCTTGTTCATCAAATCACCGGGCAACTGCACACGCAAGCTGGCAATGGCTTCCACGCTCTCGAGGGTGAACGGCAGCATCTCCGTCTTGTAGTCTTCGCGGGACGCGGGCGGCACCACGCCGGGCACAAGTGTCGGGTCGAAGCGGCGGATAAGGTGCGTTGGTGTGGTTGAAGCCACATCCACAATAACATCAACAATGTAACGCTGGTGATCGTTCCAGTCTGGGTTCGAATGACGCGGCTTCTGTCGCTTGTTAATAGCAGCGACGACGCCCCAACCAAAGTCGAGTCCATTGTACATGACATGGATGAGCCGGCCAGGTTTTAAGAAAGGGAGGGAATTACCAGGGTGGGCCACGACCTTGGATATGTCGCGACCGTACTCGGCAATCTTGTGACGCAAATTGTAGTAATCGGCAATCTCCGACTCGCGGTCAATTTCCATGGACTTTGCCTCTTCAATGAGACTCCTTTGATTGTCTTCAAGTTGTGGTACCTTTTGCGCGTTTTGGAATTGATAGAAGCATCGCTCAAGCATGTACTCGGGGGAAATGCCCTCTACTCGTAGCAAGTTCAAAATCATGTTATATCCCAAGTGGAAGGCCGAATCAAGACGATCAGCGACACCTTTCACCATGCCCTTGGCCACAGTCGGCTCCATCTGCTCGTCAATCATCATGATGACAATACCACGATCATCCAGCCCTCTTCGGCCTGCGCGCCCACTCATTTGGATGTACTCTCCACCGCTGACCCAGCGCATCTGCTTGCCATCAAACTTACGCACACTCGTGAACACGACAGTCTTGGCAGGCATGTTGAGTCCAATAGAGAAAGTTTCGGTTGCAAAAAGCACCTTGATAAGACCCTCTTGGAAAAGCAGCTCGATGACCTCCTTGAGAATGGGAAGCAGTCCCGAGTGATGCACGCCGATTCCGCGCTTCAATAGAGGATAGATGGCCTGGATCTGTGTTAGCTGCTGGTCAGCCGGAGACAACTGCCCGATGGCGTTGCGAAAGACTTTAGATACCATCTCTTGCTCATCGGGACTATTGAAATCAAGCTTGGCCATTTTGAGCGCGAGATTCTCGCACTCTCGCTTAGAAAAGCTGAAGACAATAACAGGGTTGTAATTCTTCAGCATTATCATCTTGATGATTCGGTAAATATCAGGACCTTCACCACGTCGGGGCTTCTTGCCCTTCTCCTTCACCTCCTTACCATCCTTGTCGCTAATGGTACCCATGGCCTTGTGGAAGTTTTCTTCTCGGAACTGACCGCGCTCGTCAACGACGAGAAATATTCCGCTACCGCCCTCGGGGAATAGATAATGTTGCAGCGGCGTAGGGCGGTAGTTTGTGTACACGACATGACACGGCTGTGTATGCGTCTCACAAACCCATTCTGCGAATTCCATAGCGTTAGGAATTGTAGCGCTCAAGAAAACATAACGCACGTTGTCTGGAAGTAAGATAATTGTCTCTTCCCATACGACGCCACGCTCTTTGTCGCGCATGTAGTGAATCTCGTCGAACACCACCCACGCCACCTCGCGCATAACTTCCGAACCACGATAAAGCATACTTCGGAGAATCTCTGTTGTCATAACGAGACAGCTGGCATCGGGATTGATGGTTACGTCTCCGGTCATGAGGCCGACGTCACCGAAGTCGGCGAGCAGCTCACGGTACTTCTGGTTGCTCAAGGCTTTGATTGGAGATGTGTAGATCACTCGCTGCTTCTCCCTCAAGCTCTGCGCAATAGCATATTCAGCTACGACCGTCTTTCCAGCAGAGGTGTGAGCAGACACAAGTACAGACTCGCCACGCTCAATCGCGTTAACACTCATCTGCTGGAAGGGGTCAAGCTTGAATGGATATGTACGAGCTGGGTTCGAGCTCGGAACGTGCTGGGAAATCGGCGTGTAGTCGTAATTAGGCGGCAGCGCGACATCATGGCGAACCTGGTGGCTTAATTGAAGAACCTTGTGGTTTTCCTCTTCGTAATTTTGCGTAGCCTCTACCTCAACGCTGTCTGTAACCTTCAAAGCCTTTGCTGCGTCTACACGAGCCTTTTTCGCGGCAACCTCCTCGTCCTCGGTTTCACTGTGCTGCCGCTTTTCTGTCGATTGAGAGCCGTCAGCTGAATGCGCCGGGGACTTATTCTTGCGCAGTTCCCTGTCGGGTACTTCCTCGGCTACCCTTTCAATGCTGGCCTCTGGTGCCTCATCGAAAACGCCAAATAAATCCATATTTGGTGCTTAGCAGTCAAAGCTTTGATTTTCGTAAATGGAAAAAATAGTGTAAGCGGGCGATGATGTCACATGCAGCACCCAGCGCCAACAACTGATAATAATGAGCCCGCCGAGACAGACAAACGCCGGCTCTAGCCTGCGAATACTCGAGATTGTTGGATGTTCTGTAAACAGATAAATAAATAGCTTCGTGGACAGTAGCCCACTTGAAGTAGAATTTCTACACTGAAGAGCCACACAGCAGCATACTACGCGTGCTAGGCCATGGCTCTGAGGCGCGCCGTGAATAATAAATACTAGGAATGCACACGTGTTGCATGGAGCCGCTCCAGGTCGTACTGTGATAGACTCGGCTGCGACTTCAGGAGCTGTGCTTGAACTGCCATTGGCTCGTCTCGCTGGAACCCAGCCGAGTTGATTTTGCGGTTGTACTCTGACGCAGGGAATATAGTACCCGTGAGCTGGCTAGACCCTGAGACAGACCTGCTTTCTGCAGGGTTCTGATTGGGGAAAATCACCCACTTTTGCTGCCTTACCGGCTCAGGCAGTGCAGAGGCGAGTAATGGCATACCCTTCGACAGCTCTCCTGGGCTGTTGTTGCGTAGCGAGTCAAAAGACGGCATCGTACTCTGAGACCCGTGAGGAGACGGTACGTGAGCTGCGCTCACGTTAGTAGCATGTTTGCTTGGAGATCGCCTAAGACTGAAGGACGACTTCGTGAGATGTAACTTGAGCGGCGACTTCGGCGATTTTGGCTGCTGTGAGGGATATGTGGGCTGCGCTGATTGCGCCACAGGCGGCGCTGACGGTGGGGGCGTGACGGGCCGTGTGTCGAGAACCGATCGTAAGGACCCGAAAGATGCGGGTCTCACGGCGGACCCTATGGACGATGGCCACGACAGCCGAGGCGATAGGACGTGGGGTGGAGGAGCTGCCTGTGCGTTATTTGTGCTGAAGCCTAGTGGCGCATTCAGGTGTGCAACATTGGGTATATCGCTCAGGCTTTCGACGCGGTGCGGCGGCTTTTCCGTGAGTTGCTCTTCGTCCAGAAAGTGTTGTTCCTCCGGATCGTATGTAGCAAGCCATCTTTCGCCGAGACAAAAACACGTGTGTGCAAGTGCAGTCATGATTGAGGCTAGCCATGTCACCAAAAATGCGACCTCAAGGTGCCAATGGCCCCCAGCTTGCTCGATCCTCGAGAGCCTTTCCGCAAGATAGTAGAGTCCGCTACCACTCGACACGATGGTGACAACGCCACAGAAAGAAAGCTGTGCCCATTTGTATGGCCACGGAACGCCCGCTAAGGCAGCGAGGGCTAGCAAAATTGAGCTAGCGGCCGTCAAAGCCGACGGTATTTGGAGATCTCGAGCGTCCGAGTATGTGTGGACGCTAAGAATTAGCCCAAGTGTGGCTGGCGCTATAGCAAAGAGGGCAACAACGGTTGCAAAAAGCGACGCTGTCGCCAGCTGAACGTTGATCACGATCATGGGACGCACACCGGTGCCTTCACTGTCTGGTGCGCGATGTTGTGGTCATCTGCATGTTTGTATTTACTCGAGGCAGAGTAAACAACTGGGTACGGGCTTGTCTCGTGATAATAGTGTGAGACATGATACGTGCAATGATGGACGCTGCCGCGCATCTGCACCCCACCACGGGGCGCCCGATGCTTCTAGCGCTTATGCGCGGCAACGGTACGGCGGTATCCGCACACACACCTCCATGACCACCACCAGGCCTTCGGCACTTATCGCGCAACCAATCACATTCACTAAATTATAGTTGGCCACGAATGCACTGACCCGGCACCGCCAAGCTCTGAATTTGGTCACTTAATTTTTTTAATGAATTCAAAATCACCTCTAAATCACCCCTAAAGCGGGCTTCCCCCGTTGTACAAGGTCTCTCTGGGCCTTTAGTTGGCCGGAACGGTCTCGAAGCCCGAGATGCCAACGATATCCTACATAAAATATGCGCCTCTATGTCAGCAAGTCGCGCCCCCAGATAAGATCAGGGCACGGAGGTCCGGTCACGCAAGTGCGACGCCATGCATGAGTAGCACAGGGTCGGGCAAGAGTGCCAGCATCAAAACAGCATGCACAGGCCGCATGCATACTTCCTGTCCTCGGCGTGGAAATATTAGCATTTTCTAAAATTGCGTCTGGCCCTCCAATATCGGGCCCTGAGATGTTTTTTTTCG
Organism: Entelexis geochares; assembly: GCA_030705075.1. Taxonomy (NCBI): domain Eukaryota; kingdom Fungi; phylum Ascomycota; class Dipodascomycetes; order Dipodascales; family Trichomonascaceae; genus Entelexis; species Entelexis geochares. Next base: position 95,154 of record JANIWL010000028.1, on the reverse strand, counting down.
TGCCCTTATCTCTCACCCTCGCCGCAACCCGTACCATAGAGCCGAAGTTACATAACCGCACCGATATGAGAGCCACACAATTTGTCGGGGAGACATCAGCCAGAAGCTGGCTTGCTGAATTACCCCAAATATTGTCCATGTCTTTAGAGTTTACTAAAAAAGACTACTCTCTGTCTGGCTCAGGGCATGCTGTTGAGGCCGCCGTGCCTGCCAAGGGGTCTGCTCTCTCATTGCTGTTGGAGCGCTCGAAAGGCTCTAAGGATAATACGCCCGAGCCTCAGCCAGAAAACAGAGACGCATATTCGAATCCGCCCTCGCCAACACAATCGCTACAACAGCAGCAGGCAGCTCCACGGCCCCCTGTAGAGGAGTCGGCGTCCAGCGTGCGTATTCCCTCAAGCTCTTGGCGTGGCAGGGCAGCGATCCCGTCCTCGCTGCAGCAGCAGCGTCAAAGAGCGCGCACGGGCGACAGCAGCATCCAGAATACGCCAACAAATAGCCTTCTTGGCAGCTCTGCTGGCTATGGTTTTGTGTTTGGTGCTGGCGAGATTGGCAATGTGTCGAGCCCAAGGCATTACTCAACGACCGTACTGCGCGAAAAGATCGACCCCGCAAGCGTTGATGAGCGGTTCATTGTAAATCTCCCACGAACACCTAGTCAGGGGTTTGCAGGCGGTAGTAGTTACGGCGATAGGTCGGTGTCTGGTCTGAGCCGTTCACTGTCTAAGATCTCTCTGTCTCGGAGCAACTCACGGTCATCTATGACCTCTCTGTCTTCGCTGCGAAGATTTGTGGAAAAACCGTGGAAAGAAGACGCGCCGAATTCGCCCGGTTCGGGCGTCGGCCAGTCACCGCCAGGCTCAGTGAGTTATAGCCGCAAGAACTCAATAGCATCGCTCGCATCTAGCGTCGTCGAAGAGGACGCCTACGCAACATACTCAAAACCTTCGACGCCTAGTGCCTCTGTTGCAGCGTTGGATCAAGCATACGCAAGCAATCACGCACCGAACGGGAACTACCAAAGACGAAAACAAAGTCTCAGCAAGGCCTACGGCAAACTGGGCAAGACTCTCGGCGAGGGCGCTGGTGGCCACGTCAAGATAATTCGCAGCAACGTTGATAATCAGGTTTATGCCGTCAAGGAATTCCGCACACGACACTCGTCAGAGACGGTGCGCGAGTACAACAAAAAGGTTGGCGCCGAGTTTTGTCTTGGTTTGACTTTGAAGCATCCAAACATCGTGAACACCGTGGACATCATATATGAGCCAGAAAAGGTATATCAGGTCATGGAATACTGTGCATACGACTTGTTTGCCATTGTGATGTCGGGTAAAATGACGCGCGGCGAGATCTTCTGTGACTTCAGACAGCTAATGGACGGCATTCGCTACCTCCATAATTCAGGAATTGCCCACCGCGATCTCAAGCTTGACAATTGTGTTGTCACGGAACAAGGAATAGTCAAGATCATCGACTTCGGGTCGAGCGTCGTGTACCGTTATCCAGAGAGTGACAAGATTTACGACTGTGACGGTGTCGTGGGAAGTGACCCATACCTTGCGCCCGAGGCTGCCGGCCAATCTCGTTACAATCCAACTGGCACTGACATTTGGAGCGCCGCTATTGTCCTGCGTTGCATGCTAATGCGTAAGTTTCCCTGGAAAGCGCCGCGATTAAGTGACCCGGCATTCAAGGCTTTTGTGCAAGAAGAGCCTGATGGGACACGGCCCGGGGCTGCAAAACTAATGATGAACCTTCCTACCGAAGTGATTCCTCTCCTTACAGGTATGATGGATCTCGATCCAGAGGCACGCTTCACCATCACACAATGCTGGGAAGACCCTTGGCTGAACAGCGAGCCGCACTGCTCAATGGAGGAATCGCGCGTGATCCACGCCCCAGGACACTCTCACACGAGCGTTTCGTTCGACGAGGCCCACATTGCCATGCTAGAGAAGAAGAATCGCAAGGCTAAGCGAGGCGAGAAGATGTGGTAGCCTCGGGTTTTTGACACCCCCCTCATTGTTCTTATCATGCATTTACAATTCACATTATGTTATAGATACCGATAATTAGAGCAGGCTCGTCGTCGTCTGTATGTTACTTGTTCGATTTATTATATGCTATGTACAGAAATCTCTCAAGACACGATTTCGATGCCACAACTCTTGGCAACGCCCAGTATACTCTTTGCGATGGCCTCCAAATGCCTATCCTTATGCCTATCATCGGTCTTCTTGATTTTCGCGATCTCATACACATGCTTCAGAGAAATTCTTCCAACAGTGGTCTTGCCGTCAGGCGCCCCTTTTTCAACACCAGCCGCTTGCATGAGAAGCCAGGTTGTTGGTGGTGACTTCAGCTCGTAAATGAACGAGCGGTCTGGTCTTACTGTTACTATAGCCGGAATCGGTGTGCCGGGGATGTAATGGGCCGTGCGCGCGTTGAAATCCTTGCAGAAATCAATGGCTTTTACACCCTTGCTTCCAAGAGCAGGGCCAACTGGTGGCTGAGGCGATGCCTGGCCGGCGCCCACTATGAGCTTTACCAGAGCATTCAAGTTCTTGGGCTTCGCCATTTGCCAGACCTGGAAACACTACTAGCACTGAAAATCGCGTTTGATATCATTGTCAGCAGCGAGTATTCGAAATCACGTGCATAATGCGATGATGGCTCGACGGGGCCAACTTTTCACCCATAAGGAAGCGAAGAGCAGACGCCTTGTAAACTCTTTAGAATTAGCACACTGTTATGGAACACTTTGATGCTCAGAGATTGAGGAATACCTGTGAACTACTAGGACTCATAACAGGTACGGGCCGTTCACAGGTATTGCAAAATCGTCGACGGAACAGATCCGCCAATGCCACTATTCTAAAATACAAGACAACAACTGCCGTTCGCCCTAAGCCTTCCACAACGTTGCTCGTGCCTGGCCAGACTGTAACGTATCAAACTTCATTCTGTTCTCGCATGCTCATCAGTGCATCCCGCAGCATACCCCTAGCCTTATGTCACGTGTTGAGCTTGAGCACAATGACACAATCCAAGCGTTTCGTCACCGGCAACTCCGAGAAACAAACAGAACCGCTCCTAAATGTTGCGTGTCACAAGCCTCAAACGGCTCCAAATCAACTCATTCAAGCGTCTTGCCAGTACTAGGGCCACGCTAGGTGGCCCCGTCGCTGATGTTGACCCCGAAATGGCGGCAATAATTGCGAGGGAGCGCCAACGGCAGAAGGAAAGCATTACGCTCATTCCGTCGGAAAACTTCACTTCCAAGGCCGTCATGGACTGCTTGGGTAGCGAGATGCAAAACAAATACTCTGAGGGATACCCTGGCGCTCGTTACTATGGTGGTAACGAGTTTATTGACGAGTCGGAGCGATTGACGCAGCAGCGCGCGCTGCGAGCTTTCCGGCTGGATCCCGAGCAGTGGGGCGTGAATGTGCAGGCCCTAAGTGGAGCTCCGGCCAACCTCTACGTGTACTCCTCATTGATGGGTGTTGGAGATAGGCTCATGGGTCTCGATCTGCCTCACGGTGGCCACCTCAGTCACGGGTATCAAACGCCGTCAAAGAAAATCTCATACATTTCCAAATATTTCCAGACCATGCCGTATCGGCTTGATGAACAAACTGGCATCATTGACTACGATATGTTGGAGAAGACTGCCACACTATTTAGGCCCAAGATCATCGTTGCTGGTGCGTCCGCATACTCTCGCCTCATTGATTACGCACGTATGCAAGAGATCTCGAACTCAGTCGGCGCGTACCTAATGAGCGATATGGCTCACATTGCGGGACTCGTAGCGGCCGGCGTCATTCCGAGTCCGTTTGACTACAGCGATATTGTGACAACGACTTCCCACAAATCTCTGCGCGGCCCTCGCGGCGCCCTCATTTTCTACCGCAAGGGCGTTCGCAGCTACAACAAGAAGGGTGACCCGGTGATGTATGACCTTGACTCCAAGATTAACTTCTCCGTGTTCCCCGGTCACCAGGGCGGGCCCCACAACCACACCATCTCGGCACTCGCTGTCGCGTTGGGCCAGGCCGCGACTCCTGAGTTCGCTCAGTACCAAAAGGCCGTGGTTGAGAACTCGAAGGTGCTTGCTGACGCGCTGAAGAGCCTCGGCTACAAGCTCGTGAGCGACGGAACAGACAATCACCTTGTTCTGATCGACCTGAAGCCGAACAAGGTGGACGGCGCCCGCACAGAGTATGTTCTTGACCTGATGAACATCGCGGCCAACAAGAACACTGTGCCGGGTGACAAATCTGCACTTGTGCCAGGCGGCCTGCGTATCGGAACGCCCGCAATGACCACGCGTGAGTTCGGTGCCCAAGAGTTCGAAAAGGTTGCTCAGTACATTGACCAGGCGGTTAAAATCACTCAGCGCATCAAATCAGAGCTTGCGTCCAAGATTGAGAAGCCCAAGATCGCCGATTTCAAGGCTGCTGCTGCAAAGGATCAGGAGATCAGCAGTGCCAAGCAGGAGATCGCTGAGTGGGTCAAGAACTTCCCTGTGCCTGGCGACTTGTAAATACATTCAAGTTCAACATAAGTAGATCATGCTTACAGAATTTAACCGATCTATTTGCGCCTCTAGTTACCTTCTTAGTGGTGGTGGTACCTGCAAGTAGTGGTCACTTTCTGCTCTTCATACAGCGTGCGTACAATAGAACTCTCGGCTCGTTACTTCCCGGCGTTTGTGGTATTAACCCCTACCCTCGCTGCACTATTACATTTTTTAGTCCAGTCTGGTCTATTTAGACAGAAAATCATGGCGTCTCAGCAACCCGCGAGGCCGGAGTTCCGGCACCCGGTGCTGCAAATGATGGGCATTTCACGCCTAAGAGTGCCTAGCAGGAACTGGCTCATTTTCTGGGGGATCACGGGTACTCTTCTTGGCGGTTACTACTGGGACCGCCGCGAGCGCAAGAAAGTGCGCGATTATTGGATCGACCGCGTGTCGTACCTGGGCGAACAGCCGGTTGATCCGCTCGAAGTTCCCCGGAAGGTCAAGGTCTACGTGGCGCCGCCCCCGAATGACTTCATCGACGCGTCCTTGCAGCACTTCCGAAATTTCATTAAACCGGTGCTCACGGCCGCCGCAGTGGACCACGAGCTCTTCACCGAGGAGCGCCAGGGCTTCATCCGCAGCTCTGTTGCCGAGGAGGTGCGGAACATGCGACGTGCCGCTATTGGCGTGCCTGCTGAGGGCTATCAAAGTGACGATCTGGACAAAAAGGTGGAATCCAAGATTAAACGCGACCTTACGGGTGGCGTAATGATCATTGGCCGCGGTGCCTATAAAGAGTATATGGCTGGTCTGCAGGAGGGCTGGTTTGGGCCACTTGAGCGGCCCCAATTTGTCACCGACCAGATGGAGCTTGAGAAACAAGAAGAGAAAGAGCGGCTGAAGAGGAGGGCCCGGGAAAAAGCAAAGGCCACTGACGGTGAGAACCAGATGGACTACGAGACGGAGGAGGCGTACGAAGAGGACAGGAAGGCAACGTTAGACCGCAAGTATCCGGTAATCCCTCCCTACGTGTCGACCACAGAGTTGAATGAAAAAGACCTTCCGAGCGACTTTTTCCAATATCAACAGGAGCCTATTTCGGTGTTTAGGCTCCCCCATCTTCTAGGTATCCTCATGACCCCTGTGCGCATATATAGATGGCTGAACCAACGGCATCTTGCTGAGGAGATGGGCAGGCAGGCCGTGGGGTTGGTTTACGCACAGACGCGGCCCTACGACGCCGTGGAGGACCCACAACTGGCCATCAGTGACGAGGAGGACTGGCCGAACAAGTTCAAGCAGGCTGGGCTGGATAAGGACTCAGAATGGATGCGAGACTTTGTTGTGGACCCACGCTTTGCTGAGCAAATGCGAGTTTACACACTAGCATCGCGCGATGAGGCAGCCGATAACCGTGAGGACCTCAATCGAGTTTGATTGCATTTCTCGAGAATTTCCTTAGACTGCGTTTAACGAATTATACATTAAGTCGTTTTTTGAGGTCGTTAAAAGCATACAACCTGATCTGTAAAGGATGCCACACTATGCCACACTTGTTTTCTCGAGTAGCTTTTTTGTGTACATCAAGCTACTCTTGGCCGCTTGTTGTTCCCGAAAATCTCATCAATCGTATCTCCAGACAGCCGCTTTTCGACCGCTGAGGCCTCATTATGCTTTTTGGATGCTGAAGGGCTCTTGTGGCCCCGCTTGATGCCTTCAAGCTTGTCTTTGACGCTTGTATCACCATCAGCGGCTTTACTATGGCCCTTCTTTTTTTTCTTTTTCTCTTTCTGCTTCACGTCCGGTCTTACTTCTTCGACCTTGGACTCACTTGCCACCTTGCCTCGTCTTTGCTTGGGAAGTAGTCGCGTGTATATAAGAATATAGGCGGAGTCCTGCTTTTCCACAAAAGACTCCTTAACCTTTCTGAGCTCGTCATCATCATACATGACCCAGTCGTTACCGGGCTGCCTCACAATGGCAATATAATGTCCGCTCGAAACAGTGCGTCCCTCGTGTACAATGACGGCAATCAGCTTGTAACGCAAGGGGTCTCTATCAGTTTTCTCAAATCGCGTGAGGTCCATCTGCATCGGATAGGACATCGGGTCCTTTACCTTCTTCGACGAATGTTCTTCGAATTTGAACCGTTTAATGTGAACAGTGAGATATTCAGGTGCCTCATCGATGGCGATCTGCTTGACCGCCTTAGTGTTGCGTTTACACTTCTCGCAGTGGTAGCCCTTACTCTGCTCAGTTGGCGCAATGACCTCCGGTGTGAAAAAGTCCTTAACGCTTTGTTCCAGGGAGTGCTGCTTTTTATGCTGATGAGGTGAGAAACTGACTGGAAGGTCGTAAAAGTCCTGAACTGTCGTGCTTACAGTGTGACAGCGCTGGCAGGTTACCTTCTGCTCCACAGTGCCACCAAAGATATCGTGGATAATGCTGGAGCGCAGCTTCTCTCCCTTGGGCGTACTGTCCTCTTGCAGGCGGCCCAAAAGCGACATGTAATACTCATGCGCATCCTCCTGCTGCCATTCACTGAGCATCGGATTAATGTCTTCAAGCCGCCTTATCAGCACTTTTGGAAACACGGCAGATTTGCGCTCGGTCAATTTTTTGAAAAGCTGGGCCAAGTCAAAAGTGACCGACCCCTTGCTTACTTTGGGATGCTTTCCCTGGAGTACCTCCAATAAATATTGGCCCACAGCAGGCAGGTGCAGTATCGACTGCACCGCTGCATTCTGATAGCATGTGACACCTTGGTTCTCCAGACCCACCGGCGCACGTGCCGACGGCGGCCACGACTTTCGTATGCGTTTATCCGCTTTAGAGCCACGATCGGCGTAGTTCTCGTTAATGTCATAAAACTCGGAGCTCTCCTCACCATTGAGGTTGGGGCTTTCCTTTTCAATCGCCGCGTCTTTTGCATCACTTGGCTCGCTGTCACTCCCGGCGAGACCATCCTCTGATTCGCCTGAACTGGTCCCAGACTCCGACTCGCTGCTCTCCACTTCAGATGCAGAGCCATCGAAGCTAGCGTCATCCTCGGAGTCGTCGTCTTCCATCTTTGATCGTGTGGTGTCAGATTCTTCTGATGTCTGACTGGCCTCACTCGAGTCGGGCCCAATAACCTTGTACCCGGATATGTCCATCTTGAATGCCTCTGGACGGCGTGCAGGGACGAAATCTATCCCCGCACTACGAGCCACTCGAGGAGTCGTCATTGCACGCGAGGCTGCAACAACTGATTTTTTTTTCTCCTCCTGGAGAAATTAAAAACAACTACGTGATATCTGCAGCCGAGCATGTGATGATATGAGCGCACCAGCACCGACTGTCTGAGAAACACCATCATCGGGCGGACGACAGCAGGACAAGCACGATTGCTGCACCTTCGAAGTGCAGTTCGAGCCAGCTGTGAAATAACAATAGTTTTTTCTATGTCTTTTCTAGTTGTTGATGTAATGGTAGGTTCTTTTTTGTACTAAAGCAGCCCTGGCACAATTGTCGATGTGCAGACAGCTCGAGACAGAGTGGCGAGAGATTCGGCAAAATCCATAGCCTGGGCATCACTAGTGACCGTTTCTGTGTAGTTCTTCTTTGAAGTGTTCAAAAGCACAGCAGCTCACTGTCACGCCGACAATCCCAATGGTGGCGCGCCTAACCCAAGGCGCGCCTTACCCTTGAAAAGATTATCTCATTTTTCTTGCAGAGGCTCAAGTTTCACTAGACATATGGGAAAGTCGGAGAAGAAGCACGGAAAGGGCCGTTTGGACCACTACTACCGTCTCGCAAAAGAGAAGGGGTACAGGGCCCGGTCCAGTTTCAAGATCATCCAGCTGAACCAGAAATATGGCTTTTTCACCCCGCAGAAAAAGGGAAAGCCGATGTGCATCATCGATTTGTGTGCGGCTCCAGGCAGTTGGTGCCAGGTGGCCACGCAGTGTGTGCCCCTCAATTCATTGATTGTTGGTGTCGATTTAGCTCCAATCAAGCCGCTGCCTAACGTTATCTCCTTCCAATCCGATATCACCACAGATCACTGCCGTAGCCAACTCAGGGGCTACCTAAAAACTTGGAAGGCCGACGTGGTAATGCATGACGGTGCGCCTAACGTCGGTATGGCCTGGGCGCAGGACGCGTTCACGCAGAGCGAGCTTGTGCTGCAATCTCTGAGGCTAGCGGTCGACTTCTTAGCCCCTGGCGGGTGGTTTGTGACCAAGGTTTTCCGCTCGAAGGATTACAACAAGCTGATGTGGGTTTTCCAGCAGTTTTTCGAGAAGTGCGAAGCGACAAAGCCGCCCTCAAGTCGAAATGTAAGTGCTGAGATTTTTGTCGTGTGTCGCGGCTTCAAGGCGCCAGCCAAGATCGACCCCCGTCTCCTCGACCCAGCATACGTGTTTGAGGAATTGCAGGAGAACACGCAAAACAATCAGCAGAAGGTTTACAACCCGGAGAAGAAGATACGCAAGCGTCAGGGTTACGATAATGACGAAGGTAATCTTGTCCTATTCAAGCGCGTGCCCGCCATCGATTTCGTCAAGGCAGTTGACCCGATTCAGATGCTTGGTGAGAGTACCGAGTTCACCTGGGATAAGAGTGATCCTGAGCTAAAAGAGTTAAAGAAGCTGCCGCAAACAACGCCGGAGCTACTCGAGTACTTCAAGGATTTGAAGGTGCTGGGCAAGAAGGACTTCCGAGTGATTCTGAAATGGAGAACTGCTGCGCGGAGCTTCCTCAAGCTTGACGAAGACGAGCAGGAGCAGGAGCCTGAGCCCGAGCTGACGACAGAAGAGCAAATCGAGAGAGAGATGGCTGATCTCACGGATGCGCAGAAGCAGCGTCTAAAGCGCGAGCGTCGAAAGCGCCACGAGTTGAAGCAAAAGAACATTGCCCGCATGCAGCTGCGACAAGGCGCCCCTGATATCATTGATGCGGAGGGCGGCAGCAACCGCGATTCATTGTTCGACTTGAGTAAGGTGCGGCGCACCGGTCAAGCCGAAGCTCTGGTTAAGGGCCATCAAGTGGCTCCAGTTTTGAGCGGCCGCCAGCAGGATGCCGATATTGTCATCGGAGACGAGGCTGATGTTCTGCTGGACGATGTGGCGATGGACAGTGACGAAGAAAGCAACGATCTCAAAGCGCCGCGCTACGAGGAACTTAGTGATTCAGAGGCAGACGATAATCTCGCAGACCAGCTCGATAGCTTGTACGAGCGCTACAAGGAAGAGCAGGCAAAAACATCCGAGGCCCGCGCGATGCGCAACCGGGAGACGGAGTGGCACGGTATCGAAAGCGCCAGTGAGAATAGCGATAGTGACGATGATATGGACGAAGACTTGACGTCGAGTAAGAGCAAGGAGCTGAGCTCTTCGGCCTCAATGTTCTTCGACAATCCACTGTTTAACAAGATGGAGGCGGCTTCGGATTCCGAGGAAGTAGAGGTTGACACTGAGAGCAGCGAGTCTGAAACTGAGAGTGAGATTGAATCAGAGCAAAAGAGTGAGGAGGTTGAACCCGAGCCAGAGTCCGACGCTGAGTCGCAGCCATTGACTTCGAAGCAGGCCATCGAGGCGGCGAACAAAGACAAGACTGACGAGGCGATCCGCATGACTCTTGCCCAGCAGTTAGCGCTTGGCCAGATTTCGAAGCATGACCTGATCAACGAGGGTTACAATCCTGTCGCATTCAGAGATCGTGATGGCTTGCCTGCGTGGTTCATTGAGGATGAGGCTAAGCACACGAGGTTCATGAAGCCTATCACGAAGGAGGCCGCTGCAGCCGCTCGCGAGGCTGACAAGGCTTTGAACGCAAGGCCCATTAAGAAGGTTGCTGAGGCCCAGGCTCGAAAGAAGATGCGGGCACAGCGTCGTTTGGACAAGATCAGCAAGAAGAGTGATCTAATAAACGATGATGCAACAAAGAGTGAGCGTGAGAAGAGTGAGGAAATTGCTAAACTTATGCGCCGTGCTACGCAGAAGACTCGTCCGAAGGTCACAGTGGTCTCCGCCTCCGGTAAGAACCGTGGTCTCAAGGGAAGGCCTCGTGGCGTGCGTGGAAAGTACAAGATGGTGGATGGTACCATGAAGAAGGAACAGAGAGCCCTTCGGCGCATACAGAAAAAGCGGAAATAAGTTTCATATAGTTAATTTTAGTAGTGAGTTTCTGCTCTTCGAATGCACATGCCATGGCCAGGCACATCGTTTCGATGGTGCGCTCAAGACACATGATCACCGTAAGTGTGCGTGTTGTTTAGGGACCACAAGAACCACCACTGCAAGCCATTCAAACCAATTCGCCATGGCACTAAAACATGTAGAAGAATAAATAAATAAAAGTAGAATAAATAAAGAGACAGGCAGTCATTTCACGGCAAGCCTATGTGGCCATCTGAGCTCTGCTCGCCATTGTCATTTCCCGAAGCCGCTGCTGCAGTGACTCGTACTTGCTTCCCAAAGAGCTCAGCCTCTCGTACAGTTGCTTGTTCACCACAACTGTAGCCTCTGAGTCATGATCCTTTCGGATTCGCGCCGTCTCCTCCTCAAGAAGCCTACGAGCTTCCCTTGAAATATATGATGAGCCATCATAGACTCTCAGTGCCTCGTCGAGAGATAGAAGGGGCACTGCGTCGTCTTCAGTAAGCTCGTGCTCATTTGCTTCCGAGTCGGAACCCGCATTCTCTCGGGCAAGTAGGGCTAATGTCACCAAGGTGTTATTTGTCTGTGGTGCTGGCAGCGCAGCAAGTTCCTGCCTCAAACGCGCGCGATCCGCAGCGATAACAAGTGGTGGTTCTTCAACAAATGTAGTTGGAATTGGCGAGGGCAAGGCTAGTTTGGGCCGCCCCGGCTTGCGAGGCACTCTTTTCGTATTATGTTGGCGCCGCGTGGCTTCATTCCAGAGAGGGGCAGCAGCAGGGTGAGCCTGCTCTGAATCGCTAACCGAGGGCAGTGTTGCGTAGGGGATTCCGCGGTTGTAGTCGATGGAGAATTTCGAGCGCTTTACTCTGATAGCCGCGCCCGTGGCGCGATGGTTCTCGATACTCTTCTTGAAAGCCTCCTCATCGTCCATGCGCTCGCGCTGCTTGCGATTGGCTTTCTTTCCCAGGTTGTTGGACAGCCGCGCCTTCGCCTCAGCCATCATCTGCCTCTCGCTATCGGAATTGGCCTCGCTCTCCTCGCTTTCATCGATATCTGACTCCGCCAAAAGTTGCCGCTCGGCCTCATCGTCTCGACTATTGCTCAGATACGTCCAACGTTCGAAGCACTGGGCGGCGGTTCGACCGCCTAGAGTGGCCCCAATCGACCGCCACATGTTCGGCATCGCCTTCTCAAGAAGCAGAAGTTGCTTGTCTTCTTGCGATGTCCACTCTTGCTGTGATAGTCGCGGGCTCAGATGCTCGTACCAGCGCGCTTTGCACTGTACAGCACTCTTGCGCACCAGTAGCGAGGCAACACGAGACCATTGGTTTGTGCCATACTTCATAACAGCAGCACGTACTATTTTATCCTCTGAAGAAGTCCAGTGGTCCTTGCGTATATAAATGGACATTTTGCTGTGGTTTGTTGTCTACTCCGCCAACCACCTCCTGCTTTAGTGACGCACTGAGGCCTCCTCAACTGTTCGCGCGGGATTAGTGACTAAGCTTGCAAAGCACAGTGAGTGCGCTGAACCCAAGCTGGTGGTTGTGAGGCAGGCGTGTTCGGAAAGAAAGCCGTGTAATTCCGCAACATGGCTGGAGATACGCCCGAGGCAGGGCAAAAGCGGTCACGAGAAGATCAGGATGCCCACGATACCGAAATGCGCGAGAACAGCGGCTCTCCAGGGGAAGAGGATGATGAGTACGAGGAAGAGGAGAGCGATAGTGACGTCGAGTTTGTGCTTGGGCCCGCAGCACAGTCACGTCCTGGTGCTCACCCGGCCCCCGTATTGGCCACCACGCCAGCGCCATCCGCAACACCCACGCCAGCAATACCCGAGGATGACGCCGCGAAGGCAAAGAAGGAGGGCGACGCCGCTGCAGAGTCAAATGAGGCCGAAGGGACCGGGCCTGCGCCGGCGGCGCCGCCATCAAAAGGAACGCTCAATATCGACGATGTCGGCCAGTTCAATGGCCAGCCAGTCACAAGTATAGTGCCTCAGTACCTCGACGAAAAGCCATGGCGACGGCCCGGTGCCGATACGAGCGACTACTTCAACTACGGGTTCGACGAATTCACGTGGACGGCATACTGCTCGCGACAAGACAAGCTCAGGGCCAACATCACGCCGCAGCAGATGATGCAATCCATGGGCATGCCGATGATGCCGTTTGGCATGCCGGGAATGCCGGGAATGCCGGGAATGCCTCCCATGATGTTTCCTCAGCAACGCCAGTAATGCCACGACCGTGCCTGTTGTGTCCAAAACGCGACACACAGGTGCATTTTCGAGACGGTTGCCACTTTATTTAATTAGTACTGCAGAGACTCTTTTGTAGGAAATTATCATGAAACTAGAAATACAAATAATACAGATTAATTGGAGTCGAGTCTGGCCGAGAGGGCCCCATTCTCGGACTCGTAAATGACAGCGTCGATCCACTTTGGCCTGGGGTTCTGGTCGTTACCAATGCATCCACGTAGCGCCCGAAGCCATGCCGCCAGCTCTAAAGTGGACTGCGCTTGAAACGCCAGTGTCTCTTCGTTACGGAAGCGTATTTCCAACTTGTGGGTATCAACCTGCGCAGCGCTTGTGGCCTTCGCCAGATTTATGAGAGTACGGGCCTTGTGCGAGCGCAACGAGTGGGCGACCAAGAGAGGTGCGACAGGATCAAGAACAAACCACCGCTGCTTTCCGCGGTGGCGAGTGATATCACCGCCCTGCTGGCGTAGGACGCCTTGCATGCGCGCTTGCCGCTCTCGCAGGAGCTCGCGAGCTTCTTTGATTCGCTCTGCAGCATCCTTCAGCCGACTGGGCAGTCGTTCGCTGTGTGAGACGCAAGGGATGTACAGTGCAGAAACGTCAACAGTACACACCGCCGTATTGCTCGAAGAGGCCCAGTGGTTCATACCTTGCAGTCTAAGCTCGCTACAATTTCCGAACACTTGTGTGCGCAAATTCTGCACGTCTAGTCTGGCGAATGAGCCGTCAGAGCCGAGCCCCAGATCGGGCACTTCGATTGGACCAGAGGGCGAGGATAGTCGCAAAGTAATTGTAAGTGGAGCGTCCAGGATGCCAATGCGATACTCTTCCGCAAAATCAACAATTTCAGACAGCCCACGCGCCGCCGACGTCACACAATGTGCTCCATTGTCGAGGGTGAGTGCAACAAGGGTGTCATGAGAAACTTGCATGTTGAGATGGATGCTCTTCACTACAAGAAAAAGCACTCCGTCAGGGAAGATCGTTGGTTGGTAGTGTTTCGAACTTGCTAGGGCCTTTTCGCTCGTGACGCTCGCTGCCATAGCCTGCTTGTCGATGCCACGGGTGTCTTCCTGAATGAGCGAATGGTCCAGCATCTGGATCTCATTTCCCGTCCGCGAGCTACTGGCGGCAATCACTGAGTCCTCGCTTTCCGTAAGTGAGGGCTCTATGATAGGTGGTAACTCTCGGTTGATGGCCGCGGGGGTTCTCATGGCCAAAGAGTGATCAGCTCCGTCGCTTTCGGGCTCATATATTGGGCCTAGTTTCGTCTCGCTGGCAACCCTCGCGGCGCCAGTGCCCTTCATAGTGGACGATGGGTGCGAGTGCGATGACATCGAATTGGCCGCCAAGGAGTAAGAAGAAGAGTCTGTTCTGGAAATGACGCTCGGAGGGCGCACGTAATCCTGCAAGCTAGGCATCCCAATGTTGCGACTTATTTGCCCCTGGTCAAGCGATGAGTGGGTTGGTAGCGGCCTGTTACGAGGAATGGCAAGCTGTTGCGCGGAGTAGGTACTGCCGTCGTCGTCGCGAATGACCTCGAACGCTTGTGACCTTCGCTGTCGCCTGGAAGGACTCGTAGCCACAACGTAGCTTCCGTACTCTCTTAAAGTATAGCTGCGATCGAGCACATCACTTCCTAGCTCGGATCTTTGGGATAACATGTGCTGGAGTGTAGAGCTCATGCTCTCGCCGAACGAAGGTTCTCTCAGCGACACATCTTCCGTAAGGCTTTGTATGGCATTGTGCGGCTGCTCTTGCTGCGGAGAAAGAGAGTAAGAATGCTGCAGAGGTAGGGATTGCGGCCCAGCAACCTCTCGAGAAGGCGAACCTGGCTGGAAAGACTGCTGCAAGGAAGAGCTCGTGGTAGCGGACTCCCATGCAGACTGATCGTCGATAGGGGGACGTCGAAGGGTCCCTTCGCTGTAATCATCGTGCGATTTAGGAGACACCTCAAAGTCACTTAAATCACTGTCGAGGTGGGGTTGTTGTCCGCGAGGCACGGATGCATCACTATCGTCTGAGGCTTGCTCCTTCGCCCTCATACCAGACGTCATTTGACTTGACGGACTCACCGGACTCACTGTAGGTGGCGCATTCAAATCTCCGGCGATGGGAGAGGAAACAAGCTCATCGATGCCAACGGCCGGTACTTCTGCCATTGGCTCTTTTAGAGAGCTTTCGGCGACAGGAGATGACGGCAACGACGGCACAAAAGGAGAGAATGCCACGGGTGATAATGTTGGGACGCTCGCTGGAATACTGGATTTCTGAATTTGCGCAGTCGAGGGGTTCAGGTCATCGCTAGATGCAGCGACGGGAGCAGTGCTTGTTTCAACAGTGTCGATAAGAGAGTCATCAGTTGGCGCAAAAGCAGCACTGTTTGAAAGAGCGGTGTGATCTTCATTTGCGATACTTTGCTTATCCGAGAGCTGCTCCCATTCGGAGTCTTCACTGTTTTGTAGCAACGAACTATGCATCGAAGTTGACGCCATCAGCTCTTGTAGCTCAGTGTCGATCAGATCATCTCCTTCCAAATCCTCCAATTGACCAGTGGAAGTTTGTAGTGTGCTCAAAGATGGACTACTCTGGATATCAGTTTTAGCTTCCAGTTCCGCCTTTGCACCCCTCTCAGGGGACGGCTGCCTCTTCGGAGAGCGATCAGGCACTGGAATGGGCGAAGTTTGGAAATTTTCGATAGAAGGATCCCAAGGAAGAACTCGAACGCGAGGTACAGTGGCCGCGGCATTATTGGGAGTGGCTGGGAGGCCGCGATGCGTCTGGTTCGGCGAGTCTATCTCTGGTGATACACCCACAGTGCGAACATTTTCCGATGTCGATCCAGGCTCCCCGCTATCGGACGACTCGGCTTGACGCACTTCTTGTGGGGCTTCGCGGACTGTGCGCCTCTCCATCTCCTGCGTCGGGGCGGTATTTTCTTGGGTGACCTTTTGCGGCGTTGACTGATCATAAGTAGCTGATGGGTCCTCTGCGTGGTTATTTTCTGAAGACCAAGCATCTGAAGGAATTTTATCAGCAGCGGTTTCCTTACCATCGACAGCAGCAGTAGTTCGCTCCGGAGATGCAGGAATACTAAAAAAGTCGCTTTCAGTGCGCACTGGAGCCAGGGTCGGGCCAACGTCTAGTTCCTCAGCGCGTAGGTCCTTAATATTGAGGTATGAGTGTTCCCTAGCCATAGGCGCAGCATCAACGTCCTCATCTTCATAGGGCTCGTCAGCGATTTGAGGACTTTCATCTCGCTCCTCTGTCCAGTCGTGGTCAGAGAACATCACATGGGCATCAGACGCATCATCTGCGGTGTAATCGGGGAGTGACGGCGAGATTCCGGCCGCAAACTGAGCAGCCGGCTCATTGGAGATGCCAATAGTGCCATTGGCGGTGTCATCTGCAACTCGCGAGTGTCCCTCGGGGGTGTCTTCTCGTAGGCCGTTCATGTAGCCGCCCTTCCAAAAGCTGTCGTTGCCAAAGTCGAAATCTTTCTGCAAAACCTCGGAGCTGGACTGGGGTATGGATGGCTGGCTCGCGATAAATTGAGAGTCATCCGAGAGCAAAGGCGTGATTTCGTGATGGTGTGGGATGGTTGGCTCGGAAGACTGGGTATGCTGAGATGACGGGCTCGACTGCTCGGGAACCTCGCGTTCCGCGAGAGTGGCCTCACCGTCCAGCGCTGGCCCGAGATCCGACTCTTCGGCTTCCTCAGGAATAGTGCCAACAGAGTGGGCAGTGCCACTGGTACGGGGGTCCAGCATAGTAACCAGGTCTTTACGGCGCTTAGAGTAGGTGCGCTCCAGGTCGACAGGCGGCGGCAGCTCATTTTCACTTACTTTGAGAGTTGGCGGGTGTCGCTGGTTGTCTTGCAGAGAGTCCTGCCGCGCCACAGCTGCCGCACTCACGTCGCGCCACTTCGCCGGATCGTCCTCATCTTCTTCAGGCCTGTACCGCTGCGGACTACGAAGAGGCAAATATGGTGCTGATGCCTCACTGATCTCGCTCATTTGGCTATCAGTTCTTCGGTGTCCCGACGATCCTCTCAGAGACGGACTCATACCACTGCTACTAGCTAGCATTGCGTCGATTCGGGTGCTCATTGAGGGTGCGTTCAGGACTGGCTCTGGAAACTGAGGGGACTGTAAAGGCTCTGGCATCTCGGCTGTTTCGAGGTTGTCGGGCAACGCGGCAGCCTCTTCAGCACGCTGCTGCAAATTGAAGTCGAAATCATCATCATCAGCAATGGGCGAGCTCATGAGAGTGCGGCGCTTCTGCAGCGGCGATGTCTGCTCTTTTCTGAGCAGCGTTGAGGGGAGCACGAATTGAGGAACGGCTGGCAACGGGCGGCTATCATGGTCGCCGCGATCAGCAAGGTCAGAGTCACAGCTCTGCAGCGAGATCTGGTCCCAATACTCCTCGGTCAGTTCTGGGGTCATTACGTCGTAGTGGATGACCTCGTCGGTTTTGTCGAATTTCACTGTTTTCGGTGTCTGCTTCTGCGGAGAACCCTCGGAATAGTGGAGGGACCGCGGCCCATGGAGCTTGCTCATAGAGCCAGCTCTGGCCAGCGCCGACTTCATTCGCGTTTCTTCACCGGCTGCTTGATCTCAGAGAACAAGCGGACGCGTCGAAGAATAAAGGGCAAACCAGTTGTAAACATTCCGAGCGCGCCACACACGTGACGGCGACGCGTTGCACATGTAAGGAAGCAGGAGCAGTGCTTCTTCCCACGCGCGCAGCGCGGATGCACACAGAGGCTATTAGGAGGTTAGCTACAGGGATAGACTCGGCCCCCTCCCCCTCAATGTTTGTAAAAAGAGAAGAGGCACTACCGTATAAATAGTGCGGTGGTGACGAAAAGACCATAACTCTCTCTAACCTCTGCTAGTGTATTATGATGCGCAAGCTTATCCCGGATAGCGGTACGCGTGGTGAGAATAACGCACATCACAATTTCTTTCGAAAGGCGAGTCAGTGCCTAAGCAGATATTTTGAAAGCTAGTTTGAGCAACAACGACGAATTCAGACGCGAGAAGGGCATCTTCGAGTCGCCGAGACCGCGCGTGTGCTTACTACTGCTAGCCCGCCGAAGTTATCTTGGAAGTGGTAACTGGAACAATGCTGATTATCGCTGCGCGGCGAGTGGCGCGACCGGCAGCGTACACCCAATTAAAGCGGTTCTATGTCCAGACTAGCGCCAGGTGCCAGGAAGAAACCAAGCCCGAGCAAAAAGGTGCTAGCACCCACGCTCATAACCACATTCATACGCAACCCAGCGTGCCTGTGAACCGTGCACAAGGCCATGCACAGGGCAATGTACAGGGCCACGCGCACGGCCATACCCACGGCCACGGCCACAGCCACAGCCATAGCATAACCGCTGAGCTGCTGACGTCGGACTCGCCGCGTAGGAACCCAGCGGTGCGAATCACGCTCATTGGCTTCATGACGAATGTGGGCATGGCCATTGGCAAGGGCGTGGGCGGAGTCGTCTTCCACTCGCAGAGCCTAATTGCCGACTCGATTCATGCCATCAGCGACCTCGTCTCGGACATCATGACGCTCTGCACCGTGTCCGTGGCCCGGAAGCCCCCGACGCGCTACTTTCCGAATGGGTACGGGCGCATCGAGGCAGTCGGCGCGTTTGGCGTTAGCAGCATGCTTGTGCTGGCTGGCGCGTCAATGGGCTGGGGCTCACTTGGCCAAATTGCTAGCTCGTTCGGCATCGACTGGATCCAATTTGGCCATGGCCACCACCACGCCGCTGAACTTGCCGACTGGAGCGCCGCCGGCATTGCGTTTGTCTCCATCGGGATCAAGGAGGCGCTGTATCAAGCCACAAAACGGGTCGCAGAGCGGGAAAACTCTCCCGTACTGCTGGCGAATGCTTGGCACCACCGCGTCGACTGTCTTGTGTCCGCCGTAGCAGTCACATCCATTACGGCGGGGCAGCTTCTGCAGGCGTCGTGGGTCGACCCCCTCGGCGGCCTGATTGTGAGCGGGCTTATTATCCGTGCTGGGTGGCCACCGCTTGCCAACGCAGCGATGGAGCTGTGCGGCAGCTCTAAGCAGGCTATGAACTCGGAGACGTTTGACGAGTTCGAAGCCAGCGCACGCGATGCCCTCGCGTCGATCGCCCCACACTACGAGCTGGCCGATTGCACGCTTGAGTCGTATGGCTCAACCTTTGTTGGCAGTGTGAAGCTCCACCAAATTGACCAAAATGCAGAGAGCGTCGCCGAGAGGCTACGAGAAGAGCTGCTCCAGATCAAGCATATGCGGCAAGTGTATATTCGCATATAGTCTTCGCGCGAGGTGACTCGGGCCGCCGCGCAGTGCTCTGAAAAGTTCAAAGACATTATTAGAGTACAAGCAATAAATAAGTTATGCAAATAAATATTCAAATTCACTGAAATGCCAGGCCTCCTAACTGTGATGTGAAGCTCTACAACCGTCAAGCTTCGCCAGTCAGTCATTGATGAGTGGCGGCGGCGCTACGAGCGGCAGGTATTCGCGATAGCGCGTCTGCGCAGTGAGGCACCACAGCCCCTCAGAGAAGTAGATTTCGCGCTTCAAAAGATGCGAGAAATCACGCACATCGACTGGGTACGTGGACGCAATTGTCTGCAGCCACTCTATGAGCCTGCGTGTCTCTCGCCGCTGCAGCTGCGGAACGTCCGAGAGATATGAGGTGTGCATAACCATGGCCAGTACAAGTCTTAGGGTCGGTACGAAGCTCGTCGCCGCCAAGGCTTGCAGAGCAGGGATTGTCACGGGTGCCAGCGACACAAACTCAAGGTTCGTCAGCTTGTTGTTTCGGAACAGACGCATGGTCGGCAATGGCGCGATGTTACACAGAATCAGCACATTGAGACAGGGAGTACGAAAGATGGGCTGCAAGTCAGGCAGGTCCGTCGTTGCAACTAACCGCAACACGCGGACAGAGGAGCTGTCAATGCGCAGCTCGGTGACGCTCTTGTCGAGAATCACCTCCAAGTGCATACAGCTTGGAGATTGCAGCATGGCGTAATCTCGATAACGCATGGCTATTCGCATGATCATCATGTCCGGCGGCATGTTGAAAAACACGTCCGCATCATTCACAACCTCCTCAGTCTGGATGTTCTGAATACTGGAAAGATACGAGATGTCGGAGCGGAAGAGGCGGGGAAGTCTAAGCGCCGTAGCGCGCTGGAGAATGTCGCCAAAGTAAGGATAGAGCGGCGTCAACGCTGCGGCCCGCGCAGTGAGCTCCATCTCTGTGACTTCGAACTTGGTGGTGAGAACCTTCATCGCGTAGAACGCGTCTTCAGTCTTGTGGCTCTCAATCTCAACTTTGTGCACCCCGGTCATTTGGGGCTGGATCTGCAGGCATAGCTGCAGTGTCTCGCTGATCTCCTCAAAGCTTGTGAATTTGATGCGGAACGTGCGGATGCAGCCGACCGCCTCCTCGCTCACCACACCTTCCTTGATAGCCAGGGCTAGGCGCTTCCCCGACGAGGCCCATTCTGTTAATGTCAATTCGTTATACAAGCACCCCTGGACGTAAGACTTGATCAGACGGTTGACCAGCATGAGATTCTGCATGTCCGCAGGCGACAAGTATGACAAAATTGACTGCCATACCGAGGTAGGCAGCGTAGACAAGTTATACGAACTTGGCATACCTGTCGTGAATGCTGGTGGATGTGATTAAGAGGTCAAAAGCGAGATTTCGAACTGCGCGTTCTATATGGCTAAAAAAATGCCTCACAGTTGCGGCAGCAAAAAAAAATAATTTTTTAAATGCAGTTTTTAAAAATCTGAAATTAGGAAACAGCAGCCGCTTGCGAAGGTCGTGATTTGCATCGTCATAGATTTGAACAGTGAAAAAAAAGAGACCTTGACGAGACTCGAACTCGCAACCACCACAGTGCTTGTCTAGGTGACCGAAATGTGGTACGCTAACCATTGCGCCACAAGGTCAAGCTCATTAAGCTGAGCACCGCGCACAATATAACCACGATTAGCTTTACGGACGCACACGTGCTCAGCGTGTGTTCATCTTCTACGAGCACATCAGTGCAACCTAACAATTATCATGGGTGAATTTGGCACTAGTCAGGCGTGAACAAACAAGTCACAAACAAGCTATACTAGGATTGCACTAACTACAAACCTCGGCATACTCACCATGTCCAGGGCTAGGGAACCATGCGAGCAGCACAAAGCCGGGCCGCCAGCTGATCAGATCGCTGAGGATTAGCGTCGCAGTTTACCGTGGACTTGCTTAGTGCTGGTGCTCAAGCAATGATGCTCACGAGAAGGCTCCTCCACGTTGGCCGGGCCGCGCGCGCAGCTCCCAAATTCATTCGCGAGTCCCCGGTCGTGCACAAGAAGACTTGGCTCGAGGCGCTGCAGACAAAGCAGAAGCTCATGGAGGAGGACCCTGAGGCAGCCAAGAAAGGCATGATATTTGCACATAATGACGTCAAGTCCCGGGAAGTGTCGTCGCGCACGCCGGAAGATTCGTTTAGTGCCGTGGTGTTTCCGTTCAGGGACGACCCATGGTTCCTTGACGGCTACATCAACGCATTCGGGCGTCTGCGCGTGGGACAGCTCTTCATGGACCTCGACCGTCTGAGCGGAATCATCGCCAACAAGCACTGCGCGCCGGCCGAGCCTGTGATTGTCACAGCGTCCGTCGACCGCATTTTGCTGCTCAAGCGCCTCGAGAACCTACAGGACCACAACGTCGTACTGTGGGGCCACGTCTCCTGGACGGGCCGTTCGTCAATGGAGATCACCATTAACGCCTCGAGCACCACAGAGAGCTTTGAAAACCGCAAGCCGACCATGGCCGACTGCCAGAAGTGCGAGACGTGGCTCGTGGCCAACTTCACATTTGTTGCGCGGGACCCGGTAACTCAAAAGGCATTTCCAATCAACCATTTGGCCCCGCAGTCGCGCCAGGAGCTAAGTGAGTTCTTGCTTGCCGAGAAATACAACGAGCGGAAGAAGGAGGCTGCTCACAAGCGAGCTCTGACACTGAGTCCACCCAGCGCCGAGGAATCGCGCCTTGTGCATGACTTGTGGATGATGGGTCGCAAGGAAGATGACGACCCTAAGATCATGACCATGGAGCAGACAAAGGTCCACTCGACCGGCGTTATGCAGCCTCAGTACCGCAACCGCCACAGCTACATGATCTTTGGCGGATACATGATGCGACAGTCATTCGAGCTTGCATACGCCTGTGCAAGCGCCTTTTCGCATTTGCCCCCTCGATTTGTTTCTCTCGATACAGTCACGTTCCGGTCGCCGGTGCCTGTCGGCAGCGTCATGCATCAAACCGCTTTTGTCGCGTACACACAGCCCAGCAAGCGCCAGATCGAGATGGTCAACAGTGAGCCAAAGGTGCAGAATGGATACCTTGTGCAGATCCGTGTACAGTCCGTCGTGCGCGGTTTGTATGTGGACGATCACAAGGACGCCGGTACCTTCATTTACTCGTTCTTCGTCGAGGGTGACTCCGGTTACCGCATGCTCCCCCAGTCCTACGAGGAGATGATGATTTATCTTGAGGGACGGCGCCAAGCCGGTCAGAGCCAGGAGTACATGAATGACATGGTCACGACTCATTGAGTGATGCCAGCTCTTCTATAACATAGCTAAAGCCCAAAACAAGCGTAATTGGTGAGTCGTTAAGTAACGCATTCGAAGCAAGAAACCCCAGAACGTGGCAACACCCTGTGTTAGATTCTACGCCGTGCAGCCCAGCTGCATAACGAGTAGTTTATACTATATCCTCCTCATCCTCTTCTATAATGACTTCGGGCCGTCGGCCTAGGTTTTGAAGCGGGAAGTACTGGTCCTTCCGCACGTCTTTGAATCGCGTGCTTGTCTGCAATAGCGCCTGAACGAGACCTTTTCCAGACAGTCCCTCGCCGCGCCTCCACCACACGCAGGCGAGAATCGCCATTACAACAAGCACAAACACCAAAGCTATAATACCAGCTTTCTTGTATGCACGAGAAACCGCTTCATCAATTTCTTCCTGTGATGGCACTGAAGCATCCGAGTCTGGATCTGAGTCTGGCCCTGGCTCGACGTCCGGGCCTCCTGGCACCGTTTTGTCGGATTTGAGCAGTTTTACACCCGTGAAGTGCATCATGATGTCTTTGCTGACCTTTAGGTTGTCCACGGGTAGCATGTGCGAGCCCTCAGCAACGTGGGCCACACTCAAATTTCTTGCACTCTGAATGGTACCAAAGGGATACCTTCTCGCATCTTCTCCGAGCCCAAAGCCCGCCGAATTGCCATTCCAGACAAGGTTTTCCACCATTCTATCGAGCCCACGGGCATTGCAGATATAATCCAGATCTCCAATCATAATCATCACTGGAACTTGCGCCAGTATTTCCGGCAGAAACGAGACGGCTGGTACGGCACTATCCGTATTTAAATGGGACCCAACCAAGGCAGAGCACTCCGACCAGCTTTTGGAGTCATCCAAGGGGCCATGTAGAGCTTTTCTGACATCGCTACGGCTCAGCCATTCGGTCAATAGTGGCACGGCAGATGGCCATTCCATACCGCACTCCGGGTATGGAGATCGATCGGTGTATTTGTACACATTGAAACATTTACCGTTCTCTTTATTGGCCATTTTGAGGGCAAAGTCGCTGATCAGTTCACAGACTTGGCTGTTGATGATCACCTTCTCCTGGAGTGCATTGACACAGCGCGTCTGCATCTTGTCCAAATCACCGTACAACGTCTTGGAGATTAGCCCTTTTTCCTTGATGAATGGAACGTAACTCAGGTACTGATTTGCCGGGTCGATCCACGGGTTGCCCAGAAGGAGCCCAGAAACGCCCCCAAGCTTTGCCAGGACCTCGTTTTGTTTGTTTAGAGCCTTCCATATGTATGGCACGTATTGGCCGGCATAAGATTCGCCCGCCAGGTATATTTCTGTGGCCGCAATTTCAGGGAAAATGTCAGCATATTCACTGAGAAGCTGCACAACCGCGTCAGCAGCTATGTCCAGAGTCTGGGCATAAGCTCCTGAATTGGGCTCACTGTAGCCCGTGCCAAAGGGCTGGTCAATGAAGAGTAGGTTCACTGCTTCAGACCACGCGTCGTGCGAGGTTGTAAGCAGCTTCGTGCGCTCATCAAAGCGTAGCGGGCCCAGCTCCAGCAGGTTTCCATCCATAGACGAGCAGCCGGGTCCACCATTAAACCAGATAACTGTTTTCTTTGTGTCATTTGTGGCCCTAACGTGCCAAAAGAACAGGTTCGCTTCCCCAAGGCCTAGCTTCGTGCCTACCTCTATGAGACCAGAATGCATCTCGGGAAGGACTACAGCCTCGTCAACGCCCGGCAAGTCTTTGACATAGAAATCCGCTGCCTTACCGGAGCTTATTGCGTCTGATACGGCTCTGCAGAGGCCCAACAAAGGCACCCATAGAGGCCATCGCATTAGAGTGGGAGGTCACGAGATCACGTCATTACAAGGGCGGCGGCGGGCAATTTAATTGACAACCAAACGAAAAGCGCGGATTGCTTGGTTCTGGAGCGGGCATTGAACACAACGAGCATAACTAGAGGCTCTCTCCGCATCTCAAAATTCAAAACTTTGGCTTAACTGTCGATTAAATAAATTACGTTGTGCTAAGTGAACACACTACTAAAACAAATACAGAGCGCCTATACAAACACGAACTCTCCAGTGTCTCCCTTGGGGGTTTTGGCCTCCGAGGCCTTGCGGTCAAGGCCGACAGCACCAAGCCTGGCTGCTCCATTCGCGTCGTCCTGCTCGCGCCAATGTAGTTCGCCATTCTCGTCGTGGTAAGCGCGGAAGTTTGCAATGCTATCATCGCTGAGTTCGTTACTTACTCTGCTGCCACCACTCGATGCACTGCGATAATGCTCTGTTAGTTGCTGTGATAATCGGTGCTCTTCTGGCGCGCCGCTCTGAGACGTGTAAGTCGAGGACGAGTGGCTACCTACACGGTGCAGCACCCCAGATGAGTACTCACGCTCCATGGTAGGCTGTGGTACAAACTCTGCCGACGCCATTTGTACGGTGGGGGGCTCCGTAGGAACTATGGATGCCATAGACGATTGCGATAATCGAGCGTCTTGCCACCTTCGATCACCGGTGTTAGTATGCCGCCACGACTCGCGTGGAATCTCACCCAGCACATCATCCTCCTCAGACTGCCGTGGAATGGCCCCTGGTGCGTTCAATATAGGTGAGATATTTGTGATGGTTGTTTCGTCAGGCTGGCGCGGTATAGGCAACGTTTCGTCAGTGCTGTCTCCAGCATTTTCAGCCCCATCCATTGCTAAGAAATTCATTGTGGAGGCTCGCTGGGGTGAATCCCATGCTTCGCCGCCCTTACGGAGTTTCTCGGTTTTGTCTGGCGTGCCGAATATCGTACCGTCATCGCCCTCTAGTGCATCATCATAAAGCGAGCTGCCGGACGACTCAGACCTGAATACAGGCGCCATTGCCATGCCCTTGCTCGAAGGACGCGGCGCCGAAATACCAGCAGCACCGTCAGGGCCCATTTCGGTGGGCGTTTGAGCACCAGCTGCCGCTTTCCGCCTACGACGGCAGCACCAGAACACAAGGAATGCGGCCGCCGCTATTACAATCACACCTACTGGAATGCCAACCCCGCAGCCAATAGCGACGCTGTTTGTGCTGTGCTTTCCAGATTTGGAGACCGGTGGTAGCCCGCTCCCTGTGGATGATGAGCTGCTCGAGGCCCTGCTCGCTGTGTTTCCGCCTGTGGACGTTGCACTAGCAAACCCAGACGAGTGAGAGTGGTGGCGCGAACTAGAACCAGACGTGACGCGCGATGACGACACGTGAGAAGAGGATCTTGCCGTCGAAGACATTCTCGAGGACGAGGCCGCAGAGGACATTGGGCCACTTCCATAGATCGATAAATGCGCAGTCATGCTCGAGTCTCTGTCTTTGGAAACGGACTCGTAATCAGCATCACGCTTTCCGAACGCGCTTGCAGTGATATTGATGACACTGCTGCGGAAAGAGTAGGGAACCATTCCCGTTATGGTGAGGTTGTCCTCATGTAACGAGAGCCAAGAGTCACCCGAAATCTTGAGCTCGACGTCCTTGTTAAGAAGGTAGTCTTCCAGCGAGTATTCGAAAAACTTGCCCCGCGTTGCGTTCGCTGAAGGCAAACTGGACGTAGTGAATACAGTCATGTTGTCCCTGTCGTTCACAACAACTTGAACCCCCCACGACACAGAGTCCTGGTATTTGTCTGAAATTTTCATGTCGACGGTGAAGTTAGTGCCTGCAGACGACTCAGGAGGGGTGCCGTGTAGCGTGTAGTTAGACTGGTCAAACTTGAGCCATGACTGCGCATCAGACGGGATGTTGGCCGTAACGTCCGAAATATTCGCCTTCTGAATCTCGGCACCGTTCAAAGTAATTTGGGAGAACGGAACATCGTACGTGAATGGCTGATTTACTGTCGCATTAACGGGATCAGTACTCATATTCATCGACAGAACGTTGGCTCCCAAAAGCAGGTTGAACTCGCATTCGCCGGAAGCGAAGCCTTGAAAGGTTGACACAATGTAGTCGATCTGGAACTGCTGGGCCTGTGCAATACCACTGTTAACGGTTGGTGCGGTTCCTGAAAATCTACCGGCGCTGCCGTCAAAGTTCAGCCAGATAGGCAGGGGAGAGTGATCGCCAGTCACGGCGTAATGACCGAGGACGGTACGACCATCGGAAGAGAAGAAATCTTCGGGGAACTCGATCTCGAAGGGCTTTCCTGGAACCAGAACATATGAATTAGGAGACGCGATCTCTCCGCTGTTTTTCAGCGTTTGTTCGAGCTCTGCCGGCGAATAGGTGGGCGCTTTCTCGTTGCTGATTTGGAGTGTGCATTGGCTGGACGAGGTCCCGGTTGAATCAGATGCATCTAATTGGAACGAAATGGTCTGGTCTCCTTGGCCCCCACTGGGCGTGCCGGTCAGAGTTCGGCCGTTAAGCTTGAGCCACGAGGGTAAGTTTGTAGAGGAATAGTTCACATTTTCCCCCTGCGTGCTCTTATAAGTGTCCGACGAAAGTGTATATGTGTACTCCTGTCCCCATCTTGCGACAGGTGGAAGCTGGCTGTTGAATGCAAACTCCTCTTGGGGAGCAGCATTAGCAATACTCAACAGTGCAGCACCTACAAGCGCTGCTAGCTTCATGGTTCTGCTGAGCATCAGAACACTTTGTCCACGCCAGTTTCTAGAACCTTGTGAAAGTGGTGGTCGGTGAACTTTGCCCAACAGCGCTACTTCTGGGATGAGCAGGAGATTTAGGGCATAATTACTCTGCAGCTGCAAGATCACTTAACCGAACTAGGAAGGCCGCAGCCCTAACCAGGGGGGTCACACGCGACGCGACGCGATGATTGAACTTTCACGAGATCCCTGGACAAGCTCTCAACCGGCAAAAGCAGTCGTAAAGTGAAACTCAAATGGTAATTTAGAGACTTTCTTACAGTATTGTTACGCGAATGAATTGGCAACTTCACGTTTCCCCCCGTAGTAGCCAAAGGTCAGTAAAGGCATAGGGTTGAGGCAATACAACCCTGATGACGCGTCTGTACGCTTGCACGCGCGAACTTCGAGACGCGCCAGGTCACGTGCCACCCCTTAGCTTGAAAGCTTTTGCTAATAATAGACAACGTAAGGGCTATAAGAAATGGGAACGGCTGCAATTCAAGTGGCGCTGTAACTCGTGCACATATTGGAGCAAAAGACGTGCCAATAAAGCCTCACATATTTGTCGGAATGACCTTGGAATGTAGATAAGGGAATAGATATACAAACATGTCTCACCTGCAAGGTTATGGGCAGCTGGAGGCAGGCAAACTTAGACGAGCGTCGCATGCCTGGCATAACAATGTCTGCCGGATGTGTTGACAGCTGTTTCGCGAGCACTACAATTGTTTCGAGCACTACATTTGGCGCCTTCAATACGTGTTAATTATGATAGTCAACGGCACTGTAATTCTCCTCGCTGAAATGCGAAGCAAGTCCACCTGTATCGGTAGTAGCTCCAGTGTAGGTCTCAGTTTGCGAGTGAGCTAAAGACTTCGCCTTCTCAACATCAACGTTACTGAGAAGCACAGGTTTGCCCTGGTTTTGCGAACCTTGCAGAATCTTAAACTGTGCCCAGAGGTAGCCCGTGGGTAACAGCACAGCGGTCACTACAATCGCTGCAGCACTTATGGACTGACCGCCAAAATTCTTGGTCCCCAGGGCTGCCGATATGATGGCCAATATGGCTGGTATAACTGAGTTCTGGACGGCCATAACAAAGATGATTTTGACAGGGTCAAAGTGACTCAGGCCCAGCTTAGCCCTATTTCTTTGGACTAGCCATAGTTTCACGCAGAGTATCAAGGAACAGAAGCTAGCTGATGCTGCAAATGATGGCCAAGCTCCTTTATACACCCAAGCACTTGGTCGATGGTCGGGGTCCCAGTGCAGAGCAGTTATCGCTGGGTGTGAGTCATTGATTCCGGTAAGGACGCAACGCCAGAGCCATATGAAAATTGTTGGGAAACATCCTATCATTGCCACCACCGTGGCGACCCATTGAACAGGCCGGCGTTGATCACTGTGAGCAATGAATACCTGCATTACCAAGCTCGCAAGTAACGAGAAGGTCAAAAGCATTTCGAAAACTGTCGCGACAAGACCAAGACGTGCGCCTGAGTCCGTTGGGGCTCCACCAGTGATATCGATGGTGAGAGAGCCCGGGGAGGCGAACATATATGCCAGCTCGAGCGCCGACCCCAGAAGCATCAGTACCATGTTAAGCTCATAGAGTCCAAACATGATGCTTTTGTAGCTACGAGCAATAAGAGCGAGAAACACCCCTACAATAACCGCCGCTGAAATACGGACACCAGCATGAATGACAGTCACGAAGCGATTCTGCATGAATGTGTCAATCGAATGAAGTGTGTATGCCATGGCATCACCTGCATCATCATAGTAAAGGAAAATCTTCATCGACTCTAAGTCGCTGAAGGGGACCCCGTAGAAAGGGTTGGCCGTGCTGCTGTTTCCACTCATGATAATCCAATTATTGCAACTTCTGGTTCAACAATCTTCCTTTTATCTTACTTGTGGTACCCTTAACCGTTTCCCGCATAGCTCGGCTTCGCACATGGGCTCTCTCAACTCTTACATCGCAGGATCGCTGCCCGCCAGGCACTATTGCCTAAAACGGTAAACCCAGTCACATGACAGCATGTCAAGCGTGCGCCATCGTGAGGCGGGGAGTGCATGAAGCATGATAAACCGGCAAGTAACGACAATTTCCCGGCTAAAGTTCACGAGAAAATAGTAAGGAAGTGTGTCTGTTCTGCACCCGAGCGAATTGATTGTCTTCTGTATCTAGGTCGTCCATGGAAAATCCGGGCATTCAAAAAGAAAACACAGGCGACGACTTGTGAGGCAATGGTTCCTAACAAGATCCGGGGAACAAGCTTCTTAGATGCAGACTGCCAGAGCAAGATGTCAATTAGTATTCCAGAGCGACAGCGTAACAGATTTAGTTTGGCAAAGCCAATCTCAATCAGTCTATTTATACAATGTAAAGTGATTGAATTTCTTTGAAAGCACATTATTGGGCCGAGCCTAAGTTTTCATCTACTTCATTCTAGCTTGAAAGGTAGTGAAAGATGCGAACGAACAGCACAAAGAATGGTTGCTATCAGCGAGAAAACTAGATTTATCTCAACGCCGGGAATCACGGACAGGATCTCAGAGGCACACTCAAACGCGGATTTTCTATGGACGATTCGCAGCGGAAGCATCTCTGATATGTCATCTCGTTGCGAGCTCCCGCCGCGTGGTCTGGTGTGACATTTAGTCGTGTCGCGAGCATGTGACCATGAGAAACCACCACATCTCGTTGAACAGAACAAAGAGCTCTGCAGCTATCAGTGATGTCTGCCCCTATTTTTGGCGATCAGGTCACAGAAGAGCGGGGCGAGAACGCTCGGTTGAGCGCTTTCGTCGGTGCTATTGCTGTTGGTGACCTTGTCAAGACTACGCTTGGGCCGAAAGGAATGGACAAGCTTCTCCAGAGTGCCACCCGGGCAGAGAGCCAGATCACAAACGACGGCGCTACAATCCTACAGTCGATTCCTTTCAATAATCCAGCTGCCAAGGTCCTTGTGAATATCTCGAAGGTCCAGGACGAGGGCGTTGGTGATGGCACGACCACAGTCACCGTGCTGGCTGCGGAGCTTCTGCGCGAGGCCGAGAAGCTTGTGGAGCGCAAGATACATCCTCAGACGATTATCGACGGCTACCGAATTGCAACGCAGGCGGCGAGGGAGGCGCTGGCGAACTCTGCTATTGACAACAGCGGCGAGAAGACCAGGTTTCGTGAAGACTTAATGGCCATTGCGCGCACGACTCTAAGCAGTAAGATTCTCTCCCAGGATAAGGAGCACTTTGCCAAGTTGGCTGTGGATGCAGTTCTTCGCTTGAACGGGTCGACGAATCTCGAACATATTCAGGTGATAACAAAGCTTGGCGGCAAGCTCAGCGAATCTTACCTTGACGAGGGGTTTTTGCTTGAAAAGAGCTTTGGCGTGCGCCAACCCAAGCGACTCACTGGGGGTGTCTCTATCCTTGTGGCAAACACGCCGATGGATACAGACAAGGTGAAGGTGTTTGGCGCCAAATTCCGAGTAGATAGCACGAGCAAGCTTGCCGAGCTCGAGCGTGCTGAGAAGGACAAGATGAAGGCCAAGGTCGAGCGCATTCTGGCGCACAAAATGAATGTCTTTGTTAATCGCCAGCTGATCTACAATTACCCTGAGCAACTATTCACTGACGCGAAAGTAAACAGCATCGAGCACGCTGATTTTGTCGGTGTTGAGCGCCTCGCCCTTGCCACTGGTGCTGAGGTCGTCTCTACTTTTGATTCACCCAACAGCGTGAAACTGGGGCACTGCGAGACTGTGGAGACCATTATGATTGGAGACGATAGCCTGCTGCGCTTCTCTGGATGCAAGTCATCAGAGGCTTGTTCCATTGTGCTGCGTGGTGCCACCGACCAAGTGCTGGCTGAGGCGGAGCGCAGCTTGCACGACGCCCTTTCGGTGCTGTCGCAGACTGTGGCCAACCCTAAAACGACACTGGGTGGCGGGTGCGCTGAAATGCTTATGTCGAAGGCCGTGGATGAAGCTGCACAGCGCTGTGAGGGCAAAGTTGCACTTGCAGTTGAAAGTTACGCGCACGCTCTGCGCCAACTCCCTACGATTCTTGCCGATAACGCCGGTCTTGATAGCAACGACCTGATTGCACGCCTCAAGGCGGCGGTGTACAGTGGTAAGACGACCATGGGCCTTGATTTGGACAACGGTGAGATTGTCGATATGCGTGAGCAAGGCATTGTGGAGTCATACAAGCTGAAGAACGCGGCGGTAACAAGCGCCGCGGAGGCGAGCGAGATGCTTCTGCGCGTCGACAACATCATTCGCGCGAAGCCTCGCACCGCTGATCGTGATATGGGCATGATGTAGCTGCGTAAATTTGAGTATTTAAAACCTTTAGAGTCTGCTGTCAGCTTCTACTGAGCCTTTAAACTATCACGCTGTTTTCATCCTCTCAGCGTGCTTGCCAACACGATCACCAGGTTACCCTGATCTGGGTTCGGGTGTTTTCACCACACAAGCGTACATGGACTCCGAAATCCGAGAATATGAGGACCAGTTAGCAGAGGTACGGGCCGCTTTAGAGGTTGAGAGTAGTGAAGAACTCGAGGAGGTAGCGGTTGAGTTGGTCGGCTTGATTGCTGAGTTGAAGAAGAAGGCGCCAAGTAATGTTATTGTAGAGGAGGACAAGCCTGCTCCTGAGGAGGACCCAGTCGATGGAAAGTTACCCAAGCATTCATATACAGTTAACTTAAAAAGTGTCGATGTTGGTGGCGCGCCCAAACAACCGTCCTCTGAAGCTGGTCTTGCGCTTGTGCCTGCTTCCGCTGAAGCTCTGGAACCAGAGCCACCTGTTGAGGGGGAGGAGGGTCTAGCCGCAGAAGTAGCTGAAGCAGGCGCAAAGGCATCCAGCACGAGACTGAAGCCGGAAACTGCAGCGAACCAGACAAAGGCAGAGTACAGTGCAGCAGCCTCCAGAACTGTTGTTACGAAGTCAAAGGCGAAGTCAGATCCGGCCTCTGATGCTACTCGCCGACAAAAGTCCCATACAGACGACGCTGTAGACTCAGCAGAGCCTGCGGACATCAACTTGGAGGAGAGCAGGTCGAAGTGGCAGCGGTTTGCGAAGCAGAAAGGGAAGAAAGTGGCAACGGGTCCAGCGGCAGCAGGGGGCATCAGCAAGAAGCCTGGTGCTACACGACGGCCGCACTTCGCAAAGTGATTTAAATCGTGACAGCTTAAGTAGTTAAGAGTACTATCCAGGCGAGAAGTGTCATATTTTGAGTCTTTTCAGGCGCTTCTTTGCCTGCGAGCGTGCCGCGGCGTACTCCCTTTCCTGCGCCGCCAGCAGCTGCCGAAGGCCGTTTCTGTGCTCAATCGCAGTCCACACTGATGGCTCTACGTCGCCCACCAAATCGACTTCGGGGATTTCCTTCAGGTCGAAGTCAACGCCTGAGTCAACAAGGTTGCTTGGGCCAAAATCGATGTCATCGGGAACTTCGACTGTTGATGGCGCCGGGGCCGCCTGCGTGATCTCAGCGCCAAACTTGCGCAGCGCCTCGCTAACGCGTGGGCTGATCAGAGGCTGGTTTTGCACCAGTGACTTGTCTACCTCGCTCACAATGGTAGCATAAATGTCTGTAAAGTGTTAGTGTCTAGTTTCTGGCAGCGTAGATAGCAGGTTACTAGTATGAATACACACCTTCTGGTTTTGCTTGCTTGTCGTGCAAGAGATGCGCAAGCAGCTGTTGGCTGTTGTTGGACTTGATTTTGGGCGTACCGGAGCTGTCGGACGACGGCGCCGGAGACGGGGTTGTATACGAGTGACGCGAACTTTCGGGCTCAGGCTCGGGCTCGGGCTGTACAATATCGGGCTCTTCTTGCTCGACACGCTCTGGTTCGGCAGAGCTAGAGTCTGCTGAAGATTGCTGCTGCAGTTTGTCGAGCTCAGCCACGGCTTGGTTGTAAACCTTGAGCCTGCGCTTGTCCTCAAACGGTAGTCCGAACATTGCAGGGAAGGTCGACTCCGAATCGAGAATATCACTTGAGAACCGGAACTCAAGGGACGGATGTTTCATCGATAAAGTGGCTATGCTTTCATTGAGAACACGCAGCGCGTCCGCCGTGCTGGCCGACATGAGCGGCTCAGTGACGCGGTGAGTAGCTGGAACTTGTGGTGCTGTTTTACCCCATGCAGGCAGCGCAGGCGTGCTAGCAGCGGCTAGTACAGGCGTAGATGATTGTGACAGTGGCAGTCCTGTGTGACCGCTCGAGGTGTTAGGCTGCGGGCCGTGGGACGGAGTGGAGGGCGTTGGATGCGGTGTTTCCCGACGGTTGAAACTATCTGCCTCCTCGCCAGGCTCGTGCAGAAACATGCAATTCGGATTAGGGCAGTTCTGGTTGCGCAAGTAGCTGGAGCAGTACTTTGTCGTACCGTAGGCCGCCCGCAAGTATTTCCCGTCATTGATCGAGCCATCGACAGCCGCGATACAGCGCGCTGCATCCTCCTTGCGGGCAAACGTGACATACACGCCAATACCGGGATTACCATTGCCGTTGATGCGCCGGTTGATGACAATCTTCTGGATAGTGCCGTATTGGCCAAAGTACTCGTCCCGGCGAAGCATTTGCTGCAACTCCTCAGGCGGAATGTTCGGGTTTAGACCGATAACATATACAAGGTTCTTCTGGATAACGCGCATGCTGGCGCGGTGCTTTTTCTGCTGCTGGTCGTTCTCTTTGTTCTTTTCGCGCTCGCGCATTTTGCGCTCGATCTCCTTCCTCTGCTTGCGCGCCTGTTCGCGCTTTATATCCTCCTGAGTGAGGGACTTGTACTCGATGTTCTTGTCCTCGTAGATTCGCCGGCAGGCAGGGCAGCGGCCGTTCAGCTCCGGGTTCGACCGGATGTTGTTGTAACAGAACTGACAGATCTGGAAGCCGCACGGACACGGCTTAAAATTCCGGTCGCTGATGTCCATCTCCTCAATGCACAGAGGACAGACGTCCTCGTCGTCGTCGCTCATGAAAGAGTCGTCGTACGCAGCCATTGTTCGGGACCGAAACAGGGTTCTCGAGAGAGTGTAGAGTGAAGCCACGGGCTGCCGTGAAATGGAGTAATGTATCACGTGATTCGCACGTGCCTTTCCGACTGGTTCAACCTTGAAGGTGAATGGCAGCTTCAACACGCGTGGTTAGCCACGCCAACAAGACCAGCAGCATGTTCTGTTTAAGTACATGTATTGTTATATACGAACTAAACAGGTTGAGGACACTTTCTTTGAAGTATAAGTCTTAAGCTTTCTAGAGAGGAGCGAGCTGAGAAGAGTCAAATTTATTTGAGCGTGACCAGTTCCTCGGCAGCGGTGGGGTGGATCGCAACACAGCTGTCGAGGTCCTTCTTCGTTGCGCCCATCTTGACGGCGACACCAAAGCCCTGTAGAATCTCACCGGCGTTATCGCCCACGAGGTGGATTCCAACAACCTTCTCGTCTTTACCCGCGCAGATGACCTTGTAGACGGACGGGTCCTTCAGTTCTTGTGGCAGCGGCGAGTAGTACATGTTAATGAAGCGCGATTGGTAGACCTTGACCTCATCGCCGTACTTCTCGCGAGCGGCAGCCTCGGTGATACCGATGCTGGCTGCCTCTGGGTGAGCGAACACGGCTGAGGGGATGTTGTTGTAGTCCAGTTTGGCGTCTTTCTGGCCACCGAAGAGGCGGTCACCCAGCCTGCGGCCGGCGGCAATAGCAGCCGGTGTGAGCTCAACCGCCTCGGAGTCGTCGCCCAGAGCATAAATGCCACGCACGCTCGTGTTCTGGTACTCATCGACCACAATCTTGCCCCGTGCGTCAGTCTTGATGCCGACCTTTTTGAGGTCGAGCGTGTAAGTCACGGGCTCGCGGCCGGTCGCCCACACAACCTCATCCACAATAAGCTCCTTGTCGCCGGCCTTGCTCGAGAACGTGAGCTTGATCTCGCCCGAGTCGAGGCGCTCGACGCCACTGACGTTCGCGCGCTGGTGGATGTTGACGCCATGCTTTTCGTAGATCTCGTGCAGTGTCGCCGAGATCGAGTCGTCGAACTTGCGCAGGAACGAGTCCTGGCGAATAAGCATGTGCGTCTCGCTGCCGAGCGCGTTGAACATACCCGCAAACTCGACGGCAATGTATCCGGCACCCACGAGCGCGACGCGCTTGGGCTGCTCCTCGAGGTCGAAGAATCCGTCGCTGTCAACTCCAATCTTGTCAGCGCCAGGAGGCGATTTGGGCCGGATGGGCTTGCCGCCCACGGTGATGGCAATGTGGTCGGCCGTGTAACGCGCCGTCTCGCCGTTACGCAGCTTAACCTCGAGGGTCTTCTCGTCAACAAAGTCGGCCCAACCGTAGACATACTCGGCACCCTCATTCTCGAGGTTGCGCTCGTAGATGCCGTTCAGACGCTTCACGTACGCATCGCGCTTGCTCTTGAATTCCTTCCAGTTGAACTTGACGTCCTCTGGCGCGTTGAAGCCGTACTCACGGCCCTGGTGCAGCTTCGTGGCAACGTCGCTGGCATTCCACATCACCTTTTTCGGCACGCAGCCTACGTTCACGCAGGTGCCACCCATGCGCTCGCCCTCAATGACAAGCACCTTGGCGCCGTACGACGCAGCCTTGCGCGCGCTGGACACGCCACCAGAGCCGCCTCCAATCACAAGATAGTCGAAGTGCTTCGGAGTCGGTGCCATTGTGCTATTGAATCGGATACTGGTCTGTAAAGCTCCTAAACGCGCGCGGGCTGGTCCGAGCATATATGTTAGTCGCAACCGCTTACGTATCTTAGTCACGCTGACAAGGACGCCCACGTCAGTGCGCGCGTGCGCGGCACAAATATGCCGGCATTGCTCTTTGGGCGCTGCACATCATCAGGAGCTGGCCCATTGCCACGTCAATTGGAGGCCGGATTCTAGCCCTGCGGAGGCCCTGTGCTTGGAAAAATTTACTGGGCTGCGCTGTGAGGTTTTGTGGCCAATTGGTCCAAAGGATCTCTGCGAAAAGCCGGTTTCATTTACTTTTGGCACTCCTCCTTTCAGACATGCTGCTACTAACGACTGTTCTTTAGCTCGTGGCCTCCACTTCAAGGGCCGCGGTCGTGGCCGTGGCCGCGGCTACTGCTAGCTTGTGGCAACGAGTCGAGCTGGGTCACATGCGTTTTCCCCCCTAGCGAAGGCTGCCTTTCCCTCCCCAGAATGCAATGCTAGGGAACAAGAAGTTCGTGTCTAGTGCTGAGCGGCAGCGCCTTGAAAACAGTCTGTGGGGAAAGTATCTTGCGCGTATGCGCAAGAACTCGCTTCTCTACTTCGGTGTGCCGTTCTTCGCTATGATGCTTGTTGGGACACACTTCATGACCCAGTTTGCCTCAATTCGCTACGAACAGCACGACAGGCGGGAGCAGGAGGTCTCCCACGAAGACTCCCTGAAGCTCAGTGCTAAGAAGCGTAAGGTCGACTTGCGCGAGGAGTATTACCGTTTGCAACATATGGACCTAGACAGCTGGGAGCAGAAACGAGTACAGCGCCTTCCCGGCGAGAGTGAGAACAAATGGTAGCTCTTATAACAATCCTTTCTTGGACCTTAGGGATATTGGCGCTCAGACTATTATATCAACACTATGTTAGAATGTGTTATTGCCCTCGGCCTAATGTCAGACTCTTAACCTGGTCGTGGTGGGCGGAACCTTTGGAGTGACACGCGTTATCGCGAGGTGTCTCGTATCTTCTCATTTTACCCCATGTTAGGCTTCGCGACCCGTGAAAACTGGATTTCCATTTCAGCCTGGAGGCAGTCGCTAATCACATATATTTGAATAGTGCAGCAGCGCACATCGCGCACTTGTTTGCAACAGAGAATGTCCTCTTTGATCGAAAGATGCATGAAGCATACAGGGCCGCCTTGCGCGAAGTGCTTCAGTGAAGGTCTACATTTATAACTGTATAACTGAGAGCCCACGTCAATACACACAATCATAATTGCGAAGTTAGCTGCTGTGGGGAACAGGGCGGCAAGCTAAGCCCTTTGAGCCTCAACCGCGGATCACCCAGATGCAAGAAAGCACCTAACTTTGCTATTGCTCCTGTGTGTTTTTACCGGGAGCGCATCTATTCTGTCGTTGTTACTTCCTCTGCGTCGTTGAACCGTCACTTCCCTACCAAATTAAGCGACTATATGTCCTCTCATTCTTGCGGCCTATACAATTCTCGAAAGCGGCAACAATCCCTTCAGTATAGTTGGTGAACATGCGAGCAGCATGAATGAAGCGCAAGACACACCTTGGCCCTAACACGCCCATGGAAAGCAATTCCACTCAATCTTCACATCGTTCTTCTGGCTCATTAGAACCATTACTCTTTTTTTTTCCACCGGAAAGTGGCATTGCTCCGTTCGCGATTCTCAAGGCTGCGTTGATTTGCCTAGCCGAATAGGTGTTCCAGGCTGATAAAGAGAAGCTAATCTGTGACGCACCGAAACGTTATTTTTTACACCAAGCGCCAGATACAATTGTCGAGATCTATAGTTGCTAAGCCCGGTTGATCAACACAATCCGGACTTGCATTACTGGAGGCTGCGTTATGACCCTCTTTATGCAGGTGAAAGTGTAGTCTGCGTGATGAGGAGGACCAAACAATTACATGCCCAGCCATACTACCATACCTTGGTGGGAGAATTGAACAGAGTTTATAAACTCAGGAAACCAGCATTGGCATTTATGTGCGCATTTCAGTCATTGATATCTGTCCCTCACGCTTATTGTGATAGCGCACTAAGTCCAATCAGCTCGTGCAACTTGAGTCAGTTAATGAAGCCAGCACGATGAATACAAGGAGGATCGACAACTAGGGCAGGGTTGTTGTGTTGAATGTCCCGGTAGGGGACCACGGTGAAACAAGAGAGGGAAATTTGGTACTGCAATTCGACAATTCCTTGCTTGTGCCGTCACTTCTCTACTCTTCATGAGGCCTGGTCTACGGTCCAATGAGCCTCGGTCATGTTCTCTACGGGAACGCTTTCTAGAACAAGCATGTGCTCACGAGCATGGGAGCTTGTGCATTTATTGGGCCCTCAAAGGACTGATTCATAAAAGGCGGAGAAGCGTGATCAGCTACTTCGCTTGGTTTCATGAGATTCAAGCCAACGCAGGTTGCCTTTTCCGTTGCTTCTATCAATGAAAGTGTGCCGCCATTGCCTCTCAGTGTTATGAGGGTCTTACACTGTCCATCAGCTGTCGGCTTGACCAATTTTTAGAGCGTTTGCTAACCTCACCTGGTCTGAATGGGCTTGTACTCATGGTACCTCACTCCTTAAGTTTATCCTGACTCACACTCTAGTACAGGCACCAACAAGTGTGGCAACTGCGCCACCTGAATTGCTGAGCATTTCTTTAAGCAAAAAGGCCATGCAACATTCAGTTGATGAGCGCGAGACTCCGTCACAAATGATGGCTGTGCGCGTCTCTTATGTAGTGTGGAGAAGTAAATAGCGCGTATCGGCGTCTCAGCTAATCATCATATGGTCGAGTTTTCGATTCCAGAGGGCTTGCCGCAGGCTGCGGTGGCGCGCCTTGTGGAGCTTCACCAGGAGCTTGAGGAAGGCGACGTCACTGAGAAAGGCTATAGAAAACATCGCGAGCAGATCCTGGCTCAATACGGAGTTGCTTCGTCCGGATCCATCAGTTCGGCTCCCTCCGCCGACATATATGGACATTCACGTCGACAGAGCGGCTACGAAAGCATTGTATCAGCGCACACCTCAGATTCCCCAGCCTTGATACCACCGCTCGACTCTGTGGACCTCGGTTTCATCCCGAATGCGGAGCCAGCGGATCTCAACAACTTACAGGCACCGGTGCCCCCCCGCGGTATTCCGGAGACTGCAAATACAGACCCACTAAATGTGAAGGTCCGTTTAAACACGTTCGACAACCTCCCATCAATTCTTCGTCACCGTGGTCGCACCAACGGGGACATCGTTGCTTTCCAATGCCTCGACGTCAAAGGAAAAGAGACGAGCTCCATTACGTGGGGAAAGCTCGCCTCGAAAAGTGAGAAGGTTGCTCAAATGCTCCGCGATCAAAGCGGCCTTTTCAGGGGCGACCGTGTTGTGTTGGTTTACGCCGCGAACGAACCCATCGAATTTGTCGTGGCATTAATGGGCTGCTTCTTGGCAGGGCTTGTGGCTGTGCCTTTAAGCGCGGAGCTTTCTCGACATTTACTAGGCCCCACGCTCAAAATGGCGCAGTCAAAGCTCGTGCTGATGTCCGAGTATCAACACAAGACTTTGACGCGCCAAATGGTTTTGGCGCCACATGCTTCCCATGCAACTTTTTGGAAAACGACCGACTGGGGATCTTACAAGGGCAGTTTGCCCCCTCTTCAAGTACCGGATTTGGCTTACATTGAGTTTCTGCGCAGCGGCTCGGGAGAGTTTCGCGGAGTTGTAATGTCACACCGCACGATTCTCCACCAAATGAGATGTTTGACTGCGTTGACTCAGAGCCGCCAGGATTTCGATGGCCGCAGGCAAACTGATCGAGTGCTCTGCAGCCTGGATGTCCGTCGTTCTACCGGCATGATCCTCGGTGTACTTTTGACGGTATATGCTGGTAACGCCATGTTTTTTCTGAACCCAGTGTCGATGAAAACGCCAGGATTATATGCTCATCTTGCGTCGCGATTGAAGACGACTATTTTACTGTCTGACTACCCGGGCTTGAAGGGTGTTTGCTACAACTATCAACGCGAACCTGCTGCAACAAGGAATTTCGCTAAGCGCCATGATCCCAGCCTAGCTCATGTGCGTTGGTGTCTGGTCGATGTGCCTACTGTGGATCCGGAGTTTATGAAAGTCGTCACCGACAGATGGCTAAAGCCTCTAGGTCGCAAGGATCCTGGTAGCATCGTAGCACCCATGCTCACACTCACCGAACACGGTGGTATGGTTATTGCCACCAAGGATTTTTTGACACCTTCAAGCGGTAGCAACGAAGTGTTTCTGTCGCCTGAAGCGCTCGCTCGTAATAAAATTGAGTTTGTTTCGACACAAGAGCATGCGATACCAGTCTATAGCTTTGGGTTTCCCATTCCAGATGCTACTGTCGCAATTGTAGATCCTGACCTTATGGTGTTGAGCAACGCTGGCGCTGTTGGAGAGATCTGGATTGATTCCCCTTCACTCAGCGGCGGCTTTTGGTCTCATGTGGATGACACTAATTCTACATTTCATGCTCGCTGCTTCGGTGCTGAAGGCGAGCTGCCCATGGAGTTCCTGCGCACGGGGCTTCTCGGCTTCATGAAGGATGGCAAAGTCTTCGTTTTAGGTACGCGCGCCGACAGACTAGTGCAAATTGAGGAATACCCTCGCTATTTTTACTCTCATCATTTGCTTGAAACAATCATGCGAAGCGTTCCAGATGTTTATGACGGTGGCGTTTTCCAGATTCCACTCAAAACGAGCGATTCTGTTAGCCTGATAAACGTTGTGTTACTCGAGACTCCGAAGGCTGCAGGACCACCGAAGCGGGGAAACGCACTTTTAGAAGAGATGGCTAATCAAGCGATAGCGGCCTTGCGTCAAGCACACAATTTCAAAGTATATGCGGTACTGTTATGTGACAGGGAGACGGCGCCACGTACATTAGGTTCAGGTCGTCCCTACATTGCAAAGGTGGCTGTCAGACGACAATTTCTTCGTGGCGAGCTCATAGCCTCGCATATCAAGTTTGATCTCGAAGGCGCAGAGATCCCGCTGCCCTCAGGGGATGACTTCAAGGGTGGCATCTGGGGTCGCGCTATATCTCATATTAGAACCAATCAGCTCGAACTCAGTGGTAGCGACAAACAGTTCTCAGGGGTCGATATGCGCACGGACGTTGTGGACGATCGAATGTCCACCTCTTTAGATAGC
Organism: Entelexis geochares; assembly: GCA_030705075.1. Classification (NCBI taxonomy): domain Eukaryota; kingdom Fungi; phylum Ascomycota; class Dipodascomycetes; order Dipodascales; family Trichomonascaceae; genus Entelexis; species Entelexis geochares. The sequence continues at coordinate 54,073 of JANIWL010000028.1, read as the reverse complement.
TTCGACTCTTTGGTGAAAGTCTTACAGTGGCGGTTGCAAAGGCAACCTGACGAGCTCGCTTATTTGAGTTTGGGAATGAACAATATGATGAAGGAGACAAGCTGGAGGCAGCTGGGAGCACGCGTTGCTGCGGTCTATCAGTACATCACCAGCCACCTTCGCATGCGAAACGGCGACACCGCTTGTTTGATATACACGCACTCCGAAGACTACGTCGTTGCTATATATGCATGCTTTCTTGCAGGTGTGCGGGTGATTCCTTTCAATCCGGTGAACCTCGACAAAATGGAGGAGGACATCACTTCGATGACGAAGGTCATCCGGCAGTTCAACGTCAGTGTTTTGCTAGGAAACTCAGAGACACATGGCATGATGGAGGATAAGCAACTGCATCATTATCTGAAGTCTCGGCATTTGAAGCTCCCGAAGCTACATAATACAGCGAAGGCACGGCTAGGAGACGACGTAAAGAGCATTTTGACTATCAAAGAACCTGCGTCAGCGCTCAACAAGCCAGCCCTTATTTGGCTATACTTTTCGCCGGATCACGAGTATACTGCTAGCTTTTTCACTCAGCAGCAGCTGCTTGGAATGTGCAAAATACAAAAAGAAACTTGCCAGATGACAGCCATGAAACCTATTATTGGCTGCGTGCGTTCAGTTAGTGGGATTGGATTCCTCTACACTTGCTGCCTTGGTATTTATATGGGTGCTTTTACGATTTTAGTGAGCCCAGTGGACTATGCCAACAACCCAGCGATATACTTCGTTACAACATCGCGCTATAAGGTCAAAGATGGATACGGAACACAGCAGATGCTTCAACACGCGTGTAAGCAGCTAGTGAAACCCAAGAATTTCGACCTCTCGGAATTGCAGAACCTTGTGGTTCCTCTTGGGGGACGCGCGGATGTCGACCTTGTAGGGCAGATGCGTCTTACATTTGCATCCGCAGGTCTAGAAACGGTCGCTGTAAACCTGGCTTACGGTCCTCTTTGCAATCCCATGGTAACAACACGAAGTTACATGCTTGTAGAGAATATCGACCTCTGGCTAGACCCTGTTGCATTGCGCCAGGGCCTTGTGAGCGTCGTCAATCCGAGCAACACGCCGAACGCCTTGCATCTTGTTGATAGCGGTATGGTGCCTATTAACACGCAAGTGGCCATTGTAAACCCTGAAACGCTGCGTTTATGTCGGAATGGTGAAATCGGGGAAATTTGGGTAGTGTCTGAGGGCAACCAAACAGCTGAAGCCTCTCAGAACCTAACGGCAGGTCAGACCTCTACAACAATAGAGGCAGAAATCATTGACGGTGAGCCTGGGATAAGGTATATGCGAACCGGAGACCTGGGGTTTTTGCACTCTGTTACAAAGGGGAACCATTTGGAAATGCAGGTCCTCTTTGTCTGTAGTGCCATTAGAAACACATTTGAGGTTAACGGACTGCAGCATTTCGCCGAGGATGTAGAAAGAAGCATCGTTGACTCGCACCGGCTTATATCAGACTGTGTAGTTGGCATATGCGGAGGAATTATATGTGGCATTGTGGAGACCGACATTTCTCCTCAGTACATGTCGTCTCTTGCAGCCGTTGTTGCCAACGCTGTGATCTCTGATCACCACTTTGCCCTGAACGTAGTTTCGTTTGTTCAGAAAGGCGGTATTCCACGGAGCCGGTTAGGAGAAAAGCAACGTAAGACGCTTCTGCAGCTTTATACAGGTGCCAAAAAGCTGCAGGGATTCAATTTCAAGACTGTGCTGGACTTCACCGTGAATCCCGTAGACTTTTAAGATAGAAGAGAACAGGGATGAGTATAAGCAGTCAATAGCGCCCCACTCTATGATGTACATGAGATGATTTGTATGATAGTGTCTCCGCACGCTAGCATCGGTGCTGACCAGGCCGATCAAATTGATTCCTGACTGCTCTGTGGTTCTAGCTCAAGAGAAGTAGGCTCTGTTGGTGTTTCGCGCGTGAGCGTTGTGACATTTCTCTGACATTGCGACTCTGAATCTAGAAACAAAGTAAACAACAGCGGTGGAGGGCTTAGCACAGGTACTATCGCTTCAAGTCTGCGAACAGTGAAAGCCATGTTCTTGTACCTTAAGTACATTTTAGAAAGAAAAAATTGGTAGCTTCAGGAATGTCCGCAACAAGAAGGCTATGGAGGTCACTATTAAGAGCTAGCGCCGCGATTCGTAGTATAGAGTAAGGACCGTGTTGGCCATGTAGAGATAGAGCTTTCTGTTTGAGCAGTGACTGAGCTTCCATTCAACAATTCGCGGGCAGCTGAATTTTTTTATTAATAAAAAGCCAACACAAAGCTCATATACATCGAATTTGCCATTACTTAGAACCAGTTGTGAGAACGACCCCTCAATAGCTAAATTTTCTAGCAAAGCAAATGAATGTGTACCTTTTGGTCAGCGCTAACGTTGGTTTTGCACTATTGGAGAGACATAGCACCTTGTCAGCTCGCCTTGGCCCCTGTCACTGAGTGAGCTCACCAAGACTAAGACCATAAGGATACAGTGCCTTGGTCTTGACTATCCGTTATCTTGCCCCTATGTTTCGCATCTGCATCATATACTTTCAGGATGGGCTGGCTCTACATATGCATCTCATTGCGCAAGCCCTATGAATACGCGCCATTCACAATTGCTAATATTTTTCATTCAGACTAACAATATCAAATGTCACAAGAGAAAAAAAGCACATAGCAACAAAGCTCTGCGGAATAGTACGGATTAAGCATTTGTTGACGTTCACCAAGAACGCTCTAATCGTGACCTTCGAAAAGCAATTACCGAATTACTCAACGCTCGCAGCTCTCAGTGAGCTTTATCACGCGGGAATCGATAAATAAGAAGCAATGCAGCTGCTTTCGAAGATCACGACCCTCACTGAAGTCCTCAAGGTCCTCCACTTTTTTCTCTTTGATACAACCGATTTTAGGGCATTCCCAAGACTCACGAGACAAGTTCAAAATCTCTACGAGCAGCTAACGATTCTGGTCCTGCAGACGTACGACTCGCTAGCCTTATCAGAGACGCTGCTATGTCTCGCTCATCATCCGGTACTCGAGGACTTAGCTGACCGCAAAGAACTGGACATTACTGAACAGTGCTTGTGTGAGCCAAAACAGACATAGAGTACGACGTGTACTATGCAGCTCTTGCTGTTGAGCACAGTTTGTTTTTGTACACAAATATAGCCTCCAGCAGTGACTCGAACGTGAGTCGCCTTGTATTTACCACACAAGCGATGAATAAATACCTGGGAGCATACCATGATGAATGTACGAGCACAAAGCGTTCAGCCTCGAACGCTTATCACTCCCAGAGCGGTGTCGCAAGACCCTCCTAAAAGAGCTTTTTCAGCGGTATCAAGATTCTTGTGAGCCGCCGCCTGCAGAAAAAGCATGGCAACGCGACGCTACCCATGTATCAGAGCTGTCTAGTCGAAAATCTCGCGCATTATTGTTAGTTGACAAACGCGATAATTGAGAAAGCTTTCATGGTGGTTGAATCCGAATCGGCAGACGGTGTTTTCATGTGTAAAAAGTTAACCTTCTTGAAAGAGCTAGCAAAGCAAAGCAAGTTCAGGCAAAAACATACTCGTTCGACACACACTGCGTCTGCCGATTCTGTGGAAAAGCAGCCTGCTATGATTCCCCGAAAAATGTGTGTTTATGATCTGCTGCGACTGGCAATCCTCCTCCTGAATTTCTACTCAGGATCTCTCTTTGCTGTCAATGCAATACCGAATTAAATTGTATGTCAACGCTTAGCTCTAGTCTTTGATACCTTCTAGGAGGCGACAAAAAGGCCTGTTTTATACCATAGTTGTAGCGGCGGCCAACGAGAAGCTGAGGTTTATAACTGAATGATTGATTAAGATGATACGCAGCTCACTAGTGTGTGTTGAAAGAAAGGCAATTAATTCTTTTTCAAAGAATGACCATGGAGCTGTAACCAGTGGTGGGCATACAAGGCTCTCAGGAAGTCCGTGGTCGTGAGAGTTCCTATGACACTCGTTGCATCAACGGTGGTGGCTTCAAGTATTCGTCTTCTGTCTTCCGCCTGCCTTACTTCCCATGACACAGGATACAAGGGGCTTTGGAATCCAGGCCGAGTGGTATGCTTCTGAGCTTGTCCTGAAAAATTTGTCCAATGGCCATCTAGCCACTGTAGAGCCTGGTTTTCTACGCACACAGCGGTCGCTTCGTTGGTCTCCATGAGCTCGCCATACAAGTCTGAAGGGTAGATCCCGTCTTCAAGGTGCTTTTGCCTCTTGCGCTGCGCTCTTGAGTCCAGCACGCGAATTTTCGGCAAATAAGAAGCTAATGCTTGTCCCTTAATAGTAAGCCTATTACCGAATAGCGAAAGTCGCTCCAACTTAGTGCAGGCACTCAAGGACTCGATGCAACGATCATCCAGCTTGTTGAATGCGAGATTCAAGGACGTCAAAAATGGAAACATGCGAGAAAATTGGGGTGGAATCTCTCTGATGCCACAGTTCGCAAGGTCGAGGTGCTGAACTGCATATGTTAGACTCCCATCAAGCCCTAACTGCCATCCATGCGCTTGACCGCCTAGCTTGAGATCTCTTACGCTTTTGAGCAGCCTCGTATTTAATTTGTATCCAGTCTCACATTTGATTGGTTGTTCCCAGCTGAAGGTTGCAAGGTTTCCTGCCACTGCGTCGAGGTTTCTAAGGGCTTTGTTACCATCAAAAAGCAAACATTCCAGGCTTGACCATCCCTGCAAATCAACCGTTGCGTCATTTGATCGGATGTTGAGCACCCTCAGGTTTGGCATCGGCTCATTGAGAGCCACTATCCGGTTCGCCTCCAGATCTAGGCTCTCAAGCAGAGGAGTTTCCAGGTTAACCGCTAATATTTGGTTGTGTGAGGCGTCAAGTTCCACTAGCATTCCCAAATTCAAGTCTAGTTCTTGCAGTTTGTTGCCGCTGATATTCAATGATCTCAAAGCCGTTAACGAGCGGATGCCACGCAGTGAATGCAATTTGTTGTCACTGACGTCGAGGCTACACAGAGCTCTCAGATTTTTGAGAGGCTCAAGGTCCTCTAATTGGTTGTTGGATAAGATTAGCGTCGAAATAAATGACGCGGGAAACGTGTTCATTGGCGACAAGAAATTCATCGAAAGGTCCAAATGTACAACGCTGGGTGGAAGACCCTGAAGGCTCCTGATGCCATTTCCGTTAATGAATAGGGTTGTGAGATGCGGCACAAACTTGTCTAGACCAACCATGGAATCGAGTTCGCAGTTGTTGAGGTCTAGAGAATCAATATCACTGAGCTTATCGGATGAAGCTTTCTCTCTTAAGAGCCGCGCTAAACGTTCATAGCCTGCTGAAAAAGACACATCCGCCACAGCAATCGAGGGTTCTGTTATATCTGGTATCTGAGACTCCGGCTTCGTACCTTGTGGGTGATTGGCGAAGCGCAACGGCGACGCCGACGCTTCAGCATTATGTGACCTTCGTCGAGAGGAGAGCGGACTGCGGAAATACTGCCGATCGTAAAACATATCAGGCTCAGGCGTCATGTCGAATGCCGCAGAATATTTGGCTGAACTTTGCCGACTGTTGAAAATAGCTCTGGAGCTCCTGCTCATTTGAGGTTCTCGCCGGTCTGAGTTCTCAGCGTCGGATGTAGAGGGCTGCTCACTCGTGCTCGCATGTACAGGCTGGTGTGCCTGCAAGGGCTCGTTAATTGCTAGAGAGCTTATTTCGTCTTCAGGTTTGCGGCTACGCCCCGACCCACACAATGTTCTCGAGCTAGGCTTGCGTAAAGCAGGAAACCTTGCAGCGTGCGTACCTCCGAGAGTGTCCCAGTTTGACATGCTTGAATGCAACGAATCGAGCGTACGGGCATCTGTATCGCTGGAAGTTGTGTCCATGGCGGCCGCAGAGCTTATCGTACTCTTGTTCGGGTTCTTATCGTCCTTTGCATTTGCAAATGCAGAGCGATGGCTGTTTTGTGTCCCTTGTGTCGTCCCGTGGCTTGTGAGCTGCTGTTCGAGTTCGTCTAGACTAGACTCTTGAACAGCGCTGAGGTCTGGCCGGTAAGGCACTAGGCCCTGTAGCACCTTGCGGCCTTCATTTTGAAGATTGTCAGCTAAGTCCAGATCAGATTCATTAGCAGTTCCGCCCTCAATACTGTTGGGTGGCCTAGGGCTTGTGCTCGTCGCGCTCCTCTCACTGGTCCCGGTGAGGTTGTTTCGAGTCGCGCCGCTGGGCGCCCCACCGCCCATGCTGGAGAGCAAATTTCCGAGCCGCTCATTGGTATAAGTGTCAGGGCGCCCAAACACCTTGAGGCGGCGACTAATTGGGCCCTGCGGTGCCTCGCTGTGTTCGCTAGTGCTCTGAGTGCTCGGAGACTCCGAGCTGAAATCAGACGTATCATTCATATTCTCAGCATTTTGCGCAGAGGAGCTATTCATATCAGGAAGGTCAAATATTCCAGTTAAGTGAGGCGCATTCGCCTGCCGGTCTAGTGGCTTAATAGCCTCTTTCCATTGAGGCACCTGCTCGTGCGTCTTTGGCTGAATGGACACCGTAGGTCCTATTATAGAGTCCGAAGACTTCGAGGTGGTAAAGTCGAATCCACTGTCATTGTCCTGCGGCTCTGTGCCTTTGCTCGGCCAGTCTGCGGGCAATTCCTCGTTGATCCACGACATGCAGGCAAAAACACAGATCCATCGAGTCGTGTTGTTTACGTTTATCTAATGTAGGGTTGGGGTTCGTGCACGCCTAGATGGGGCTGCGTTGTTTCATGTACTCGTGTATGAGTAAGTAACAGCATGTGAGTGACAGCGAGCATCAGCATTTCAACATTGTTCACGAGGCGTGAGCCTAGGAGTCTTGACTAACATGCGCTCAAGCTTGTGAAAACAGACTGAAAGAGCCGGCATCTTCATTGACTATGTAAAAGCTTACACCACTCGGTAATGTATCTCTTTATAACATCTTTTTTTTTTTGGTGAGCTGAAAGCAGTGACCAGTGCGTGCAGGCTAGTCTGCCGAGCCTTTGATAGACTGCTCCACGAAGTTAGGCAACACAAAGGCGGCCTCGTGGATGCGCGAATTGTAGTAGCGGCAGAGCTGCTGCTCCTCCTCAGGCGACCACTTGCGCAGCGGCTTGCGCAGGTTGGCGTCCTTGTCCTTCGAGCAGATCATGAACCCGATCTGTCCGGACGGATAGGTCGGGATGGTTGTGTAGGCATATTCCACAGTGGGGAAAACCTTCTTGCAGGACTGCACAACGTTCTTAATGACTGGGAGATGCAGCCACATGCATTCGCCCTGGGTAGAGATAATGCCCTTCTCGGTGAGGGCCTCGCTGAGAAGCTGGAAGTACGGCTGCTCGAACAGGACCTCTGCCGGGCCTTCCGGGTCCGAAGAGTCTGTAATGATGACGTCGTACTCATTTTTGTGGGTACGGAGGTACTCAAAGCCGTCACCAATGTGCACTTTGACTTTCGGGTGTTGGAACCCGACCGACATGCTGGGCAGGAACTTCTTGGAGACGGCAATGACCTGCTCGTCGATGTCCACGAGCGTGGCCTCCTCGACGCAGGCATGCTTGACTACCTCGCGAAGCACACCGCCGTCACCGCCGCCCACAACAAGGACCTTGCGCGGGTTCGGGTGGCTCGCCATGGCCAGATGCGTGATCATTTCCTGGTAGCTGAACTCATCGCGCTCAGTCGCCTGGATCACGTTGTCCAGCACCAGCACGTTGCCGTAATCCGAGCTCTCGAAGACTAGAATGTCTTGGTACTTTGACTTGGCGACGTGCAGAATCTGGTTCACGCGCAGCGTCATGGCCTGGCCGGGCCACATAGTGTTGCTGATTTCGCGGAACCAGCCGTCTACAATCGTCGGGTGCTGCAATGAATCCATCTTCCTCCGAGTTTTAGTGCTCAATCCTTCGTCACTTCCAGCAACTAGCGCAGTCTGAAATATTAGGGTGTTTAAAGTGAAAAAAGAACGTGAGCACATGCGGATACCCCATGATCGAGCTCGCCGTCGAGCGCGAGGTTAGGGTGGGCCTTTTGAGGGCCATTGAGCAAGCACGCAGAACGCGGGGTGAACGGGGCAGTGCAATTTTACGGGCTGCGCAAGACATCAAAGCTGCACCATCAGCCCAACGAACTAACGGCCGTTTTGACAAGGCGCGTTGTTGACACGGCGCCCAAGCTGGCGCCGTATAACCCACAGCGGCAAACGCACGTGCGCTGGGACTCACACGCAGGGTTGTTTTCAGTGTGGAGGGGGGGGGGCCGGCGGTAATGGGAGGAGGGAAAGCCAACAGCTTTAATTGCAGGGCTGGGGTCGAGGCGGGCCGTTGGCCGGGCTTATCCTTATCGCGCGGCCAATAGCTGTTTAGAGGGAGGAAGCTGGCGCTGCTGTTTGATGGGGCCATGGTGTTCATCCGGGACAGGACGAACCTGTTCATTTCGTACCGCCAGAGCTACACACATCACAGCGTTAATGACGGCGGCGCGCTGGACCACCAGGACCCACTAGACGAGCCTTTGATGGGCGGCGAGTCTATCGAGATGGAAATCATGCCGCCGACGTGGCTCGACCTCACGGCCAAATTCGACCAACTCATAGCACAAATTCAGTCCGACATTGCCGAGTTGCAGCCGCTGCACAAGCAGAACTCGCTGCCTGGCTTCGACGACCGCACCTCGGTCGACAGGGAGATCGAGCGGCTGAACGTGTGCATCACGCGCGACATGCAGCGCGGTCAGGAAAACATTAAGGCCATCAAGGGCATTGCAGAAGCCCTGACGGACCAGGCCCAAGCCAAGATGGCACGTAACATCCAGATCAGCATGGCCACAAAGCTGCAGGAGTGCTCGACGACGTTCCGCAAAATGCAGAGCTCGTACCTGCAGGCACTAAATCAGGACCAGCTTGGCGAGCTGCCCGGGATGATACCTGCAACGCATACTATGGAGGACGACGTTGCCATGTCGCAGCAGGTTCTTGAGCGCGGGCCCTCGGCGCAGTCGTACGAGGACGTTGAAGTGGCACAGCGAGAGCACGAGATCCAGCAGATCGCGAAGGGCATTCTCGAGATCGCCGAGATTTTCAACCAGCTCCAGACTATGGTCATTGACCAGGGCACCATCATCGACCGCATTGACTACAACGTTGAAAACACATTGGTGCACACGCGCGACGCTGACCAGCAGCTCACGAAGGGCGAGCGGTACCAAAAGCGCACGCAAAAGTGTAAGATTATTCTGCTGTTATCTCTCGTAGTTGTCGGGCTCATTCTCTTCCTTATCTTCAAGCCCAGGCACAAAGTCATTTACGAGCACCGCCCTGCACCGGCGGAACCCGACCCTCCACAAAATCCGCCAAACTCGAACGACTCGCATTCTAATTCTGACGGCTCTTGACCTCTAAAGACATACACTAATCCGCCATTTTGGCTGCATCTCACAACCCAGTCAGTAGACCAACGCCCCTCGAGCAAGCAGCTGCGATTGCATTTGCAATTTCAGCGATATTCCTTGAAGAAACGGTCACCAAACTGCCTGAACTTGCCGCATCGAAATGTGGGCGGCCCGCCGCGCCCGCCAATGTTGAATGTGTATCACGTGCACTAGCCCACCCGGATCGAGCGTCCAAGGCCTCACCCGGCGGGTTGGAAAATTTCAGGCCATGGCGAACCTGATGTCCGTTTGCGCCCTGCTTCCAAACGCGGGCCTGCGTGCGCAGCTCGGGCGCCGCGCGTTCCACCTCTCCACGCCTGTTCTCGTGCGCCAGAAGCATCTGAAGCGCCTGAACCGGCTCCATAAGCATTGGGCCAAGGAGTTGTTCAAGGACAAGGAGGAGTGGGTCGACCCCGTGCTGGGCAAGCCGGACGTTCCTTTTCTGTCACGCATGCGTGCCGTTGTGGGCCAGCCCGAGAACGAGATCGATTTCTTGACGTCCGAGACCACGTCGAAGCTGCTGTTTGGCGCCGAGACCGCCATAATGCAGCGGCCCATGACAAGCGGCTCCAGCGCCGAGGACTCCGAGGCGCTCGAGCTCAAGAGCAGGCACCTGTACACTCAGAACGAGGCGCGCAAGCGCGAGGCGCTGCTTCGCATCGTGAGCCTCCGCAATTCGAACCAGCAGCAGGCGCAGAAGCAGGCCGTTTCGCTAGCGCGCCGCGAGTTCCAACGCTTCGAGGGCGACACGGGCAGCCCCGAGGTCCAGGCTGCGGTGTCCACCATGCGCATCCACTTCCTGGCCATGCATGTCAAGGAGACAAAGAAGGACGTCCAGAGCAAGCGGCGACTCGAGCATATGGTTCAGTCGCGACGAAACATGCTGCTCTACCTGAAACGCACAGACCCGCGCAGGTACATGTGGACGATTGAGAAGCTTGGGCTCAGCGACGAATCTGTGGCGGCCGAGTTCCACATGTCGCGGCAGTACCTGTGGAGGACGCAGTTCTATGGCGACCGCACGCTGCCGCTGAAGAAGACGAAGAAGGACACGCGCGAAGCGCGCAAGCTGGCCACGAAGCGCGACAAGGCCGAGCGCTATCTGGCCCAGCATAACCCGGAAATGCTGTTCAAGTAATAGGGCGCGCATGCGACTTGGACAATCAATATCCCCCCCCTCCCCTGTATATACATTTATTATTGTGTTTGTAGACCGCTAGGCACACGCGGACAATGCCACTACTAATGCATCTTTCTTCTTGTGTGTGCTTTTCCAGCGTCCGCACTAGCGCCGCATTAAATTTCCTTCTCGAGAAACCCCTTCAACGGCTCGCCCACGTTCGTCAAGTCTAGCAGGAATGTGTCGTGGCCATACCAGCTGTGCTCGAGGCTCAGTTCGTGGTGCTCGACATGGCGGTTCGACGGGTCGGCTGCCGTGAGAGCGTCGTGAATCTCGCGCTGCTGCCAGCTCGGGAACAGCGCGTCGGACTCAACGCCGAGCACGAAGGTGGGAAGGTGGGCCATGGGCCGCATACCCTCGATGAGGTCGTCCTTCGTGCACTTGCGGACCTCCTTGCGCGGCTTAGGCTTGAAGGGCTCGTTCGGAAACGCCTCGCACGCCTTCTCCTCGCCGCTGCGCACGCGCTCAGCTATGTGCTGGCGCTGCACGCGGTTGGCCGCGCCCAGGTCAAACATGTCCATGGCCTTCGACACATAGAGCAGCGAATTAGGGTCGTACTGCAGACAGAACTTCTCGCCCTGGTGGTCGAGGTACGTCTCGATGAGGAAGTCCGGGCACAGGGCCGGCGTGACGTCCGGGTCAAGGCGATCGCGCGAGAAGCGCGCCTCCCACTCCGGGCCCGAGCGATACGAGATGGTGGCGATCTCGCGGGCCAGCTTCATGCCTGCGTGAGGTGGCACGCTGTCGTAGTAGTAGCCGCGGTTCCAGTGAGGGTCGTTCATGAGGATCTGCCGCTGCACAAAGCGCGACGCAATCGAGCTGGGCTGCGAGCGCGCGCAGCCCGAGATGCTGGCCACGCGGCCAACACGCTCGGGAAACTCGACCGCGAACGCCAGCGACTGCATGCCGCCCATGGACGAGCCCACTGACGCGTACAGTTTTTCGATGCCAAGATGCTCGACCACAAGCCGCTGCTGCACGCGAACCATGTCATGGATTGTGATCACAGGAAAGCTCGTGGCATAGCGCTGCGTCGTGGACCCCGGTAGCAGCGACGACGGTCCCGTGCTGCCGTAGCAGCCGCCGAGCACGTTCGCGCAAATGACGAAAAAGCGCGACGTGTCAATAGCCTTTCCAGGGCCAATGAACGCCTCCCACCAGCCCTTGGCCGGGTTTTTGTCGTGGCTGCGCGCGTGCGACGACGGCGAGAGGCCCGTGTGCAGCAGAATCGCGTTCGACCGGTCGGCATTGAGCGTGCCCCACGTCTCGTACGCAACCTCGACGCTGCTGAGCTGCCGGCCAAAGTCGAGGTCGACGGTGCCGGGCACCTTGAACAGCTCGTAGCCCGTATTGCGCGCCAAGTACACGGGCTCGGGACCGGTTTCAAGGATCTTCTGTGTGCGCTCCTCAACCTTATCGAGGCAGGGGAACGCGCTCTGCGACTGAGGCCGGACGAGCCGCGGCACGGCGCGCGCAAGGCCGCGCAATGGCCACGCAGTTCTAATCATGGCGCAAGATAATAACCCGAGCGAGCAAGAAAGCGCTGTTTCCGGGATCCACATGGGGCTGTATGCAAGGGGCACGTGACGACGTTCGTCGCCACAGCGGCGCCCACAAGCACCACCACCACCACCCCACAGCGCTTTCATTAAATACTAGTTCAAGAGTCTAGCACGTAAATCCAAAGGCCGAACAGACAGTGCCCTCCAAATAGTCTATTGCATAAAATAGTCACCGCGTGGTGTCCCTTCAACGCATGACTCTATCACTTCGACGTTTTCACACGAATATATTCTTGTGCAACTGCAGCAGTTCTGTACCTTCCAAAACAACTACGTTCCTGAGTGCAATTGCAGCCCTCGAACTCAACAGCGCTTCCTTTGGCCCACCGCTCGCGACCCATGAGCTTGCAACTTGAGCAGCACCTAATTAAGCTAAGTCCGCGGTGCAATTGGCGTCCATACTCAAAGCGTAGCCTCTAGGTGTAGCACAGCGCTGCGGTCAATTGCGGCCCTTGGCTCTACCACAGCGCTTCACTCTATTCAGGCTCTTAGTTCGATTCAGGCTCTAAGCTCGGTCCAGGCACTTAACTTCAATCAATCCCTTAGCTCCATTGCAGTGCCTCGTTCAATAGCAGCGCTCATGTCAGGTAAACATTGCGAACCCATAAAGTCAATCAAAATGAAGAACTCAGCCAATCGCCCACGGCTCAATCACAGTTAGTGCCTCAAACGTGAACCACAGCACAACCCCAGTCCAGTCGTTAGCCGCACGTAGTTGGCGAAATTGCTTAATCTACATCGTCCACAAGCACCCCTGCACTGCGATCTTTCTTTTGCATTCTCTTCTAAGTCTGCTGAGCAGGCTCTTTATGATTTTTGCCCTGCAGTCTCATCACTCAGTCACAAATCAAGCCTACCTAGTTTCTATTTTGGAGGCCTTTTCTATAGCCGCGTCGGCTTGAGGCGCGTCCGGGGCCGCTCCTTGTGGCAGCGTGGCTTGCGGCAGCATCTCTGGAGCCACCGCTTCCGAGGACCCGCGCGTGCCGGGCTCGGGCGCGGGCTGCTGCCACTTGCGCATGAACCCATCCATCATGAGCTGCGCGACCTCGGCCTTGGCAATCTCGCGACGGAAAACAGGCTCCTTGAGCAGCGTGAGCATGAGCAGGCAGTTCGGGTACACAATGTATTTGATGTGCTCGGGCTGGCGCCAGTACTCGAGGTACTCGAGATACCGCAGAAACTCGGGCTTCTCCAGGTACTTCTGCTGCGCGAGAAAATGCACGTACATTGGATTGGCCAGGCCCTGCACAAACTCAAGCTCCACTTCCCATCTCGTAGGCGGCGGGCCCTCTGCTTCCATCCCCGCGAGTTGGCGTAGCTGAGCAGAGACAACAAGCAAAAGAGCGGACCTAACCCATCTCGCACACCGCGGAGGACACCCGCAAAGCCGGCGAGCTGGCGCGCCGCAATTGAAGTGTCGCGCCGGCAATTTTTTTTGTATTTTTCAGAACAAGAAGCGGGACCCCACGCAACGGGAGCCCGCGCTGTGGCGAATTAATGTCGAGGACCCGCTCGCGTTGGTCGTTCTGCCCCGACTGGCCCCACCTGATAACTAAGGCGTTGTGCGCGCTTATGCGACCACAACCAGCGTTGGTCCTCCACCCACCTCGCTCCACACGCCAAGCGGCCTCTCCAATCGACAGCGCAATTGGTCCAGGATGGAGATCCAATTAGTGGGCTACAAGCCGTCGACCAACAAGCGCCTGCTGGACCCGCAGCTGGCCAGCGCCATCAAGCACCACCTGCCCGAGCGCCTGCAGCTACGCTCGTCTTGGAAGCTCAAGTACAGCCTTGAGCAGAACGGGTCGTCGCTCAAAACGCTGTACGAGGTCGCGCAGCCCACGACGTACGAGCGCCAGCATGGTTACGTGCTAGTTGTGCGCGACGCCAAGAACGGCGTGTTTGGCGCATACGTGAACGAGCCCCTCAAGCCCAGCGCCGGCCGCTACCACGGCAACGGGGACTGCTTTCTGTGGAAGGGCGCACAGGACTCTTGCACGGCATATCCCTACACGGGTGTGAATGACTTCATGATCTTCTGCACGCACCACTTCCTGTCGTTTGGCGGCGGCGACGGCCACTACGGGCTGTGGCTCGACGACAGCCTTGCCAAGGGCGTGACGTACCAGAGCCTCACATACAGGAATGAAGTGCTGAGTGCCGAGGGCTCCAAGTTCAATGTCATTGGCCTCGAGGTGTGGGAGGTCTGAGTCTAGTCGCGCTAGAGTGTCATCCACGGCCCTTGCTTGCTCTCTTGCCTCCCCTACTCACACTGATTTCTTTGCATATTGAAGGTGGCACTTGGTCTTGGTCCCCTCGTCTCCGCTCTCTCCTCTTCGGCTCCTTATCCTTGGCTCTGTAATTTCGGTCTTTAATGTTTGGCCCGCCTCCCTTCTTATATTGTGGACTTGGGCTCATTTCATAGCGCTTGGTCCAGTGTGCTTGGTCCAGTAGCTCAGTGCACTAGGTTCAGAGCGTCTCATCTATGACTCCTTTCTTAATCGACGGTCTTTAATACTTGGCCCCTATACTCGATCCGTAGTTCTCGATTGAGAGCTCAATGCAAAGAGCCCCACGCCTGGTGTTCGCGCATGTGCACAACATTCCGAGTCGAGTGCTTCAGCCTGAAGCACTGCGACCAGAGTGCCCGGTCCTTGGTTTGTGCTCATTTTCTAGATTTAGCGGTCTCGCCTTAGGGCCGCGCCAGTGTACGCCAGGCCTACTCCTCGCGCCAAATGATCTTACTCTCGGCCTGCGCATACTCAATCGGCAGCTTGCGCTTCACCTTCTCCTCGAGCTGTGCCAGAGAGGCACTGAGCCACTCGATATTTGTCTCGGTCTTGCGCAGCAGCGACTGCACCTGGCTGGCTTTGCTGGCGCTGTCGGCTGCAAGCGCTTGTGCCTCCTCCTTGAGAAGAGCCAGATCCTTCGTGAGTGCATTGAGCGCGCCCGAGTGTTGTGCCTCGATCACTATCGCCCGGTCCAGTGGCAGCGGGTTGAATGCGTGCTGCACGGCCTCAGCAACCTTTGTTTCCCCAGACTCTTGGATCGCACTCACCGAAGCGGCTGACCCCACGTACGAGTCCGTGTCGCTGCTGTCGTCCATGGCCCGCAGTCAATTGCGTGCTTTGTGTGGCAACT
Source organism: Entelexis geochares (assembly GCA_030705075.1). Classification (NCBI taxonomy): domain Eukaryota; kingdom Fungi; phylum Ascomycota; class Dipodascomycetes; order Dipodascales; family Trichomonascaceae; genus Entelexis; species Entelexis geochares. Next base: position 38,704 of record JANIWL010000028.1, on the reverse strand, counting down.
CGGCGCTAATAATTTGTTCCAAATGTCAGGCGCTGCTCCTGTGCACTCTAGCGGTGCGCCTTTAAACCTGCTCGTGTGCGTCCTGGACTGCCGGTGGTGGTGCGTCATGGCCGTGATGCGCGTATCGCGTCGTGCACGTCATTGTCCCCCTTCCCATACTTAGAGCCAAAGGACGCGACGCCGGTGAGACATAAAGGCGCCTAATTGACCGCGAAAAGCTGGGCTCCCATGTCGCGCCTGTCGCCGTTTGGTTTCCTGTTCGGAAACAGTCTCACGGACCTCATTCGCGGGATCCGCAAGACCAACGATGCCGAGCAGCGCGCCGAGTACATCAGGGGCGTTGTCTCCGATCTCCGCGACGAGGCCAGGAGCCAGCGGCTCGACGTCAAAACAACTGCTGTCCTAAAGCTTGCTTACCTCGAAATGCTAGGCTATGACATGTCCTGGGCCGGCTTCCACGTCATCGAAGTCATGGCCAGCCCTCAGTTCCAGCAGAAGCGTATCGGCTACATCGCGGCCATGCAGAGCTTCCGCGGTGATTCTGAGCTTCTTATGCTGGTCACAAATCTGCTCAAGATGGACCTCGTCAGCCAGAACTTCTCTACCGTGGGCATCGCTTTGTCGGGACTGGCCACCATTGTGACGCCGTTGCTGGCCACCGACGTTGCCGACGACATCATGCGCATGCTCTCACACTCAAAGCCTTACATTCGGCAGAAGGCCATCCTCGCCATGTACAAGGTCGTGCTGCAATACCCGGAGATCCTCAGCAGCGCCCTGGGTCGCCTCGCCGACCTGCTGGACAATGCTCAACAAGAGGGCTCTGACAACGACCCATCCGTTGTGTGTGCTGCTGTCTCCGTTATTGGCGAACTTGCAATGCGCGCGCCTTCGGTGCAGGACTTCTTGGAGCTAACGCCCAAGCTGTACGATGTATTCGTAGCCACAAAACACAACTGGACCCTCATAAAACTGCTGAAGGTGTTCAAGTTATTCACGCAGCGCGAACCACGGCTGCGCACGCGCCTCCTACCAGCAATCCGCAGCCTCCTCACCACGTCCGAGGCCACCTCCATCGTCTACGAGTGTGTCAATGCCATTCTCGACGGCAACATGCTGCTGGAGGACGACTACTCGCTGGCAGAAGAAATAGTCGTCCATACTCTGCAGCTGCTCAACGAGCCCGACCAAAACCTACAGTACGTCTCTCTGGGCTCGCTGGGCAAGGTGGCCAAGATCAACGCGGCATTCCTGCCAGCAAAACCAGTTGCTGCCCTACTGCAGCACCTGCAGCCAGACCCTGAGACTCGCAGAAGGGCGCTATTTTTGGCAAAGTTCATCGTGAACGACGACAATCTCTTTGACATCGTTTCTGAGCTCAGCTCGCAGTTCACCGCTGCCGAAAACATCGAGCAAAAAATCGATTTGGCTGTATGCATATGTGAGGTGGTCGCAATAGAAAACTATGCATATGTTCCTGACTTCCAGTGGCTCACAAATGTTCTTGCCGCTGTGAGTCGCGAAGTTTCAAACAGCGCCATGAGCTCAAGGCTCCTTGACATCGTCATTCGCGTTAAGGATGACGCCGTCCGTGAGTCTGTTGCCACTTTGTGTTTCAACTGGCTAGCAACTAATTTCGAAAGCATGTCGCTTAGCTTTAAAGATGTTTGCTGGTGGATACTTGGTGAATTCTCGACTACAGAAATGAAACGCAATCCTATGGTGTACCTTGACATGACGCAGCAGCATCACCCCTCTCCAGCACTGGCGACTTCGCTCGCGAAGCTCGTAACGAAGTTGGACGTGCTCTCAGAGGATGTAGTTGATGCCGTGATCGCCCAGATGATGCCATGGAGCCGAAGCCTCGACTTTGAATTGCAGGAGAGGGCCTGTCAATTTCTGGAGCTGTTCAGACTAGCCCGTGGCTCACCTAACCAAATGACTTCATTGCTCAAAGACGGCCTGGCCTCGTTGTTCTCCGACTATGAACTCGCACCAATCGCAGCTGGCTCGCAACAGAGAATCCCTGTGCCGGCGGGCCTTGATTTAGAGACGCCAGTAGAGTGCCCGCCAATCGACTCGGACTCTGAGTCGGACTGTGACTCGTATAGCGATGGATTCTCGACTAAGGAAGAACATCTTGCCACCCCAACTGACGCTTATGAGGATGACTTTTTAGCGGTAGAGAAAGAGCTGTTCAATCTGTCTCGGCCTCGCGAGACGCCACCCGTTGAGGATTTCACTGACTTCAACCAATTTAGTTCGGACAGTTCCAAGCCACAGAAAGCCCCCAAACCTGCCAAAAAAAAGGTCCTTATTGCCGCGGACGAAACAGTAGATGGAATAGCACCTGCCCCAGCCAAAAACGATTTTTCTTCGAAGCCAACGGAGGATTCAGTGTTCCGCATAGGATTTAAAGGACTGAAAGGGCCCGTTGCTGAGCCGCACACTGAGGACACGCCTGAACAATTACCTCTCGAGCCGGTCAAGGTAAAGCATAAGAAGAAGGCGAAGAAAAGCAAATCTAGCAAGTCAAGCAAATCAACGGAATGATGCTGGCATTTATACGTACAAAAATCGCAATTAGATTTTAGTCAAACTTGACCTTCTTGGCCTTCTGGTTTGGATCAACGTTCTTGAAGAATGCACCGTAAAGGCTGTGCTCCTTCTTTTTTGTGTGTGAACCGTACTTTTTCAACTCCTCAGGCACCTCTTGGTTAGCATCGCGCAGCACGTTCATGAGCGCACCGCTAAGATGCTTCTCCTGCTCTGTAAACAGCGTATGTGCAACACCGGTTTTGCCAGCTCTGCCCGTGCGCCCAATGCGGTGCACGTAGTCCTCGACGGTGAGTGGGAAAGTAAGATTGATCACAACCTTGACGGCTGGGATGTCGAGACCACGCGCGGCGACGTCAGTGGCAAGCAACAGATTGCTCTTACCGGTCTTGAAGTCTTGCAGCGCCTTTGTACGCTGCTGTTGGCTCAGATCGCCATGAATAGCGGCAACGTGATAGCCCTTGTTCACAAGTAGACGCTCAATTCGCGAGGCCTCCTTCTTATAAAGCGCAAAGACCAGGATTTTATCGTCACCACGTGAATAGTCGCGCAGGATTTCAAGAAAGCGACGCTCCTTCACTCGTGGGTCAACGACCTCCACCTTCTGTGTAATGCGCTTGTTGGCGTGCAGCTCGTCCACCTCACCGATGGACACCTTTGCAACGCCATTTGGCTTCATGAATCCGGCAGCCAGTGATCGAACCTCAGGTGGCCACGTCGCAGTGAACATCACTGTCTGTCGCTCTGCAGCGGGAGGCGCGCAGCTCAGAATCTCCTTGATGTCCTGTTCAAACCCCTTCTCAAGCATCCGGTCGGCCTCATCAAGTACAAGATAACGGCACAAGTTCATGTTCAACGACCCATCTGCCAACAAATCACGCAGGCGGCCAGGCGTTCCCACGACCACCTTGACCTGTGGATCCTGGAGCATCTTCTGCTGCTCATACTTGGGCACTCCGCCGTACAGACATACAGCCTTGACACCCCTAACTTTTCGCAGCAGAACCTCGAAGGTGTCATAGATCTGCATAGCCAGCTCTCGTGTTGGGGACACAACCAGGCACGTCCTATCCGATTTAGACACGATTATCTGATGGACGGCAGGAATTCCAAAGGCCATCGTTTTGCCCGAGCCGGTTTCTGCAACACCGACAACATCGGCGTTGGCCAGCAGAAACGGCCAGGTCGTGCTCTGAATGGGGGTAGGCTTGGCGAAGTTGAGCAGCTCTTGCTTGAGCTCAGGCTCTACGATCAATTGCTCGAAAGCAAGGATTGGATCTTGCGCAGCTAGGCCGGCAGGGACCTCAATAGATACGGCGTTGTCCTCCAAAAAAGACTTCACTAGTTCTGGGTCAGAGTGGCTTTGCTTGTGAGCATCTGAGGGCACAGCAACCACATCGGCCTGTGAAGAACCTTCAGCAGCGTCTTTGCTGTCCTTTAGTGCCTTCTTGTCCTTCTTGTCCTTCTTGTCCTTCTTATCCTTCTTCTCTAGCGTGTCTACCTTGGCAGTAGATTCTTCCTTCTTCTCCTTCTTGTGTCTCTTCTCCTTCTTTTCGGACTTATCGGACTTCTCCTTCTTCTCCTTCTTCTCCTTTTTCCTCAATTCCTTGTCGGCGCTCATTATTGCGATTTGAACTTGCAGCCGAAAAAAAAAATCCAACTTGTGGTTGGGTTTACTGCCTGTTCTAGGAACGAGGTTTCTTATGCATGAAATGATTTCTGCGGGAACACAGGAAATATAGAGCAAAACTCAGGCTCGTCTCACGCTGTATCAATTATAACGCGTATAGTATAGCAAATAGGAATGTGAAAAGCGCGGAATCACTACTTACACAGCCTTCCACTCGAAACTATACACGTAGTAGACATAGTTTGGTGAAAAAACATAGAAAAGAGGAAGACCTAATCACGCCTCTGACCAATTAGTCTACTCATCAACGCGCGCAGTGACACAATGGGCAGCCCGACACAGATATATCATGATGCGCTGTCCTTGTTGCAGGCGTTGCCACCGAGGGCTATTTATAAGCGTATCGCGGAGGGTAATATAACCGGTTACGTAGCGGCGCGTCTTTCGCAGACGGAAAAACACGAAGAATGCGCGTAGGGTCTTCGTGGGTGGTTCTTGCAGTTGCCGCTGTGGCTTCAGGAGCCGGGCCGCGGTATCTCCGAGGGACAAATCATGACCTGCCTGTCGACGCGCCAGAAAATCAGGTTCTCCTAAACCTGCAGTCCTCGGAAATTGGCGACACGGATGGCGCCACATTCGGCGACGCGATCAAGCAGAACGAGCTTGTCGCGGAGCAGCTTGACCGTCTTACTGCAATGCCGTATTTATCTACGTACAAAGTCGACCTAAGCGATAAGCGCTGTCCATTCGAGGACGACACAGCGACTTGCGCGAACCGGCAATGCGCCATCGAGCCTCTGAGCAGCAACGACATCAACCAAGCGCTGTTTGAGTCGCAATTCTTGGGGCGTCTTCGTAAGAACTCCGTGAGTGTGGACGCCCCTGTCGACCCCGTAGAGGGCTGCGCTCCCGACTCGGCGTCTCTCTACGCTTTCAACGGTCACTCCGATCGTGATTACTGCTATCCCGAGGACGAAGACAACGCGGACGGCGTTTGGGTTGATCTTACGGGCAACGCTGAGCGCTTTACGGGCTATGCTGGCCACCATGCAAATCTCATGTGGGAAAAGGTTTATGGTGAGAACTGCTTTGGATATCCTCGCCATGACACTGGCGAAGCTGATTCCTTTGGCTCTGCTGCAGACCGCCTGGCCAACATTCTTGCCCACCCGCACAAGAAGGCCGAGGATGACTCCGAGCCGTCAAGCGACCTGGCGCTCCCCGAGGGCGAGTGTGTGGAACAACGCCTGTTCTACCGGCTGCTTTCAGGCATGCATGCTTCCATCAGCACTCACCTTAGTTTTGACTACTACAATACCACGTCGGAGATATGGGAGGCGAACCTGCCCGAGTGGCTTGAGCGTGTGGGCTGGCACGAGGACCGCTTGAACAACATGTTCTTTGACTATGTGCTTATGTCGCGCGCTGTGGCGAAGCTTATCGGCACCTATGAGGACTATCTGAGCTTCTCCCGCTCCTGCGAGGCCGTAGACACGGACGTGCGTGTGGCCCTCAAAAAGCTGGGGCGCTACTTGCGGCAAGGGCCCCTGGCCCGGAGTCTCGACGAGACTACGCTTTTCGCGAGTGAGGAAGGGCAGGCGCTGAAGAACGAGTTCCGCCAGCGCGTGCGCAACGTGAACGCGCTCATGAGCTGCGTCGGCTGTGAGCGATGCCGTCTGTGGGGCAAGATCCAGACGGCGGGTTACGGCACGGCCCTCAAAATTCTCTTCGAGCTTCCACAAGACCCCGCGTCTGACCGCGAGGCAGTGGCTGACGTGCTTTCTACGTTCAGACGCAGTGAGCTGGTTGCATTGATCAACACGTTCGCCCGCATTTCTCATTCGGTGCAGGTCACCGACATTTTCCTTAGCCAAAGTGAGGCGCGGCTCATTGACTACGCCTCCTTCCGATACCAAATCGTGAAGGGTCTGCGAGAGACGAAGGAGGCTATGAAGTTCATCTTAAAGTCCTATATTGACCTTCCCAAAAACCTGGCCCGCCTGGCCCTGCTGCAAATGCATATTTGGTGGGGCCGCTTCACAGGCCGCAATGAGAACCAGTTGGCTACGGAGTTACACAATCTGTACAATGCAGACGATTTTAAAATGGAACTCTAAGCTAGCTCCCTATGTTTGTTGTGGCTGATGTCGGCGTCGGTATCGGCACCACCACCAGTCTTGGTTCTAGCGAATGCCTGCACATATTTATGCGCGGGCTCTCGGCTCGACGTGCCGAGGAATAGGATCCATAGCAAATTTACAATGCTAAGAAGAATCGCGCCAGACGCCACAACAGCAGCAGCACTGTCATCTTTCCACAGCAGCGAGCTGGCAAGTGAAGTCGAGTACGATGTTGCCAAGGCGAGTAGGGCGAGCCATGCATTGCGGTAGAACGGTGTTCGGTTCAACAGCACGGAGCAGCTGACACAAATGACCACCAAAGCCTGGAAAGCGATGATCCACCAAATAAACACAGGACAATCGATGGGCGGCAACAGAATGGCGCCTATTAGCACACACAGCCAGCCAACGATAGCTACCAGCAGTGTGCAAGCCCAGAACGGGTCGCCAAATATGTTCCACGCTAGCATTCGTAGGGCTCGAAAAAATAGCGGCCTGCGTAGCTGCGACGTTTCGGGCACTTTTGGGCGTGGCGACAAAGATATGTATTTTAGAAGCGTTTCCAAATGCGGAAACAAATACATTGCAAATAGGAACTAGCAGCATAAGAAGCATTCAAGTTGAGATGTACATGATCTAAAATTACGTCAAAAATGTCACGGTGTTGCTGGCGGTTGCGCAACGGGTGCGGAATGCCGCGCGCTATAAATAAGGTCTGTCGGGGGAGCGCTAAGTCTAGTCGCCCATTTTTTGGAGCTGCTTGCCCTCAAGTCGGTAGTCGTAGGCGGCGCGGGCCTGCTCGATCTCCTTCTGCAGCTGCAAAAGCTTCTCGACGCGGCCCAGCTTGCGCGGGTCGTGTCTAAGCGCGAACTTGAAGTCCTCGATCTTGAGCTTCTGGCGGTTCGCCGCGCGAGCCATGCGGCTGGCCTCTTGGCATATAGCATAAATATACTCCTGCAGAATGTCTTCGAGGACGGCCACGGTCTCGATATACGGGTTGTCGACGTCGCCGAACGCGTAGAGCAGCGCCTTCAGGTCATTCGTGAATAGGTGCGATCGCGGGCGGCGCGCTTGCGGCGTGCGCTTCAGGTCGTCAGCCATGCTTTGCTGTCAATGCTCGCCTGGGGGTAGCGATGGAGAGTGGTGGCGGGCAGGCAGATTACAGCGGCGCGCGCGGCTTGTGCTCGAGACGAGGCTGCCCTCCTCCTCCTCCTTCTGACACATCAGCTCAGCAGCGCTTGGGCAGTGTGGTGGTGGTGTGCCCTAATCCAGGTCTGCACGCGCGGTGGTTCAGGACACACGCAGTGCAAAGCGCGCGAGGCCGCATGAAGCTTTTCATTAGTTAGGGCCATTGTTTTCGGTGTCTTGTTCGCTTGCCTCGAGTTTCTTCGCGGGCTGTGCGTCGCCGCCACTTTCCTTCTGGTCGACCTTAGGCTCCTCCGTCCCGTCGGCGTCGGCTGCGCTAGCGTCCGCACCATCATTTTCGTCACCCTCGACCTCAGCCTCTGCCTCGCCCTCAGAATCATTGGCAGCTCCCTTATCGGACTCGTCGCCGGGAATGTCGTCCTCGACGTCCACATCCACGTCGCCGGCCTCAAGCTCGTCGATCATTTCGTCACGCAAGTCCTCGTCCTCATTGCCGTAGGTGTCCTCGTCATCATCAGCATCCACATCCGGCTGCTCCGGTGGATACTCGTCCACGTCTTCGGAGTCCCACGGGATGTTGTACTTAGTGACGCGCGGCTTTTCTGACAAAATGTTGCGCACGACGTGGTCAAGCGCCACGCGCGAGGGCGGATTTTCGCGCAGCTCCTCAGTATCGTACTCGTTGTTTACATAGTAGCCGACTTGGACGAACTCGCGGCCCCTGTACGAGCACGAGAGCAGCATGACGGTGATAGACACGAGCTGCTCCTGCGGAATGAGGTCCGGCCGCGGCGGGTCCGTCTGAAAGATGAAGCGGTTCACGCCCTGAGGCACGGGGCCGACCAGCAGGGAGTCGAGCTCCTGGTCGTACTTGCTGCTCTTGGACGCGCCCACGTAAACCAGCTTCCACTCGAGGTCCTCCTTCAGGGGCTCGAGACACTCGAAGGTGATCTCGAACTCGTAGGGATCCATGAAGTTGGCTGGGTTGTTCAGCACTGATACGTTCAGCAACGACACAATTGACATTGTTGTGGTGCAGAGAGCGGAACGCGAGCGAGCGACAATGACGGACGCGTCCCAAATTGCAATAAAAGCTGGTCATGTGATGCCTCGGCCGCTAGTGCTGCCTCCGCGACGAGACGAGAGCACGTGCCGCTTAAATCGCCCCGGCTCGAGGCACGCGAAAGATCGCGCGGTAGTTGTAGTGCGCTGTTTCGAGTCGCTGAACGTCAACACAACTAGCGGGCCAACACGTCTCGACTCACCATGATTTCCTTGCCGCCCTTCCTGCTCCCCAAGTGGATGCTTTTTGTGTCGGCGGTCTCCGTCTTCAATTCGTGCCAGTGCTACTGCGGCGACCTGCATCTGTCGAAGCGCGTGTACTCAGCAAAACCGGCCGAAGTGACGGCGCTCAGCAACCGTACGTTCGGCACGTGGACTCTGGCAGTGGCTGTCGTCCGAGCCTACGCGGCCTACCATCTGACGGACCCCACTGTGTACCACATTGCTCACAGCACGTACATGGTTGCCGGATTCCACTTTCTCATGGAGTGGCTAGTGTTCCGCACCGCGACGCTGGGCAAAGGCCTCATTGGCCCGCTTCTTGTCGCCTCGGTCACCACGGCGTGGATGTTTCTTGTGCAGGACCAGTGGATTTGATCTGCATGTGGCACGTGTGTCTCGGTGTGTACTTCCTGCTTGCCAAAAAAGGGCTTCATAGCGGCGTGGAATTGTCTTTTTCATGTCCTTATTCATTTACTCGGCTCTGCCTCCAACGACTCGGCACACGCGCAAAGATGCATTGCTACGAGCAGCCACATATGAAGACGCAATTGTCGAAGTAGGCTACGAGCAGCTGAGCAGCCAGACAAAGATTCGTAAGCCCGAGCGTGCGGACGCTAAAGCGCACTGTGCGCTCATTGCCATCAATGAGAGCAGCCGTTTGCCCTAGTTCAGCTTGAAACACAGACTATTAAGTACCACCATTATTTTCAGCTAGCTTGAAGTTTGCACCGTTGCTGTAGCTGCTCATTAGTTGTTGACAACCGGTTATCTTCGTACCTACGCGGTCGTCTTCGCACTTTTGCGGCGGCAGCGTAGGTACACACCCTCGCTGAGTACATTAAATAGCTTCGCAACGGACTCGATGAGGCAACGGCTGTGCACGGGTGAGCGTTTTTGCTGCGGTGTTAAACAGAACAGTGATAGATCGTAAGCTTAGGTATAATGTTTGGGCAATTAGTTTGCATGCGTGTCCTTGCGCGGGTCCCTCTTGCGGAGCTCGGCCACCAGGTCGGGGCCAATGAGCTGTTCAAACCCGTACTTGCTGAGCGCCTCAAGCTTCAGCTTCGGGCTCGTGGCCGTGACTGTTGCTGCGCGTGGCAGGTCATAAATAAGCGCCAGCTCGCCGAAGTAGGAGCCGCTGGACAGCGTGTTCAGGTGCTTGCCGTCCGCCGTGATCTCGACCGTTCCCTCGTCGATGAGGAAGAACTCAGAGCCCTGGTCATCCTTTCGGATGACAACGTCGCCCTTCGTGTAGCTTCGCGGCTGCAGCGAGTCGGCGATCTTAAGCTGCGTCGACATAGGCAGCTTCGAAAAGACGTCGATCTGAGCAAGCACCTGCTGCGAGTGCTGGCGCTTGCGGCTAAACTTGGCGACCATGATGCGCTTGAAGATGATACGGTCGAGCTTGAACATGTGCGAGGGCACGACCGTACGGGCCGTGGCCGCGCGCGGTGAGTTGTAGAGCAGCGCCAGCTCGCCGAAGATGGCGCCTGGCTCAAACACACCAACACACTCGCCATCTATGATGAACTCGACCTGGCCGTCCTCGAGCAGGTACAAGCAATCGCCCTCGTCGCCCTGCGTGATGACCTCGAAGTTCGCCGGCACAGACTGTCGTTCCAGGGCGCTGATGACCTTATACATTAAATCGTCGTTGAGCTCGCTGAAGATGATGTTCTTGCGCAACGCGTCGCTAACGCGGCGGTAGGCGGCGTCGTCGCTGAGTAGCGGGTTTGTGGCGGCGCGACTCGACGCGTTGCTTTGGGAAGCTGGCTCGTTACTTCGCCTCGCATCTAACGAGCTCTGGTGATAGGGCTCGCACGCATGCATTGAGCACTCGGCGCTCACAGATGTGCGGCGTCCTGCGTTGAACTGGAACGGCAAGTTCTCGTCGCCTGGTGGCAACGCGGCGTCGCCTGTGTCGCCTTTGCAGTACTTCGAAAAGAGTGACATGGTCTTGTGTCACGTTCGGTACCTTAAGCTCGCTTCCGTGCTTTCTTTGTGCCAGTCAAGCGAAACTTTTCGTGTTCTCGAGGAAACTCGATGATAGCCGTTAGAAACCCGGAGAACCGTTGGGACCGGGGCGACTTCTAGGGTAGGTGTTCCTGAGAAATTAATCAAGCCCACAGCCCACTGCTTTGAGGCGTAACCTTAACCTGCTTAGTCACTCGCAATGCCCGCTATTGTGAGGGACCCAGCACCGTGTGTGTATGCAGCGCGAGCCAGCTGATTCGGTTACCCCACTGCCACGACAGCCCGCTGAGGCGGCCGGAACTGGACGGAACGGGTCATACACAGACAAACTGATTGTTGCCGTTTGATTTCTATGGCCATTTCGAGTGCTTGGTGCGCGACTTTTGTTTCTGTGCACGCTTGGGGCTCTCAGATGCGGGCAGAGAGGGCGGGTTAACGCGGCACGGTAGAGCTAATGCCTCGGTAAGGCGTATGCTAGGCTGGTGGCGATGATGTCATGGTGCCGTGCCGCGATAGCTGTGCGCTCGCAGCTTATGCTCAATAAAGCGATTGTGAGGGGTGGGGGGCAGCTGCAACGCACATGAGACATTGCATGAGGGAGAGTGGTCATTGCCAAGCTAAATGCAGAAGTTCCAGGCGATGCTCCGATCTGGAAGGGCGATGCGCGCGGGGCATCAAACGGGAAGGTTTGTTCTGGCGCCCAAGTGTGTATACGTATTTAAGCTAGCTAGTGTGGTGTTGGTCTCACCTAAAATGCCGATTCTCGCGACCCTCTACGCCTCTGCTGTGACCACGCTTGCGTTTCTCGAAAAGGCTCTGCACGAGATACCCCGCAGTTTGAGGGCACAAATCGCGCCTCAGCATCGCAACCTGCGGCGCATGAGCCCCGGGGCCGCGCGGCCAGCGCGGCGCTACAGGCCTGTTAAATGATGGGCCGTTCAGGCTCGACGCGTTTACGCGAGGCGCCTACACGAGGCTCGGGCTCGTCGAGCTTGAAGCGTCTGCTCGACGAGCCCCTTCTGGCCGCCTCATTGAGGCCATCAGCCTCGCCTCGTTTCTCTACGTTTCGCTTACTTTTGCTTAATTTCTTCGAGATATAAATAAATAATTCCAGAACCGGTTCCGCAGAACAGGACACTTCCGCCAACAACGCGCAGCGCCTCGTACGGAAAACGGCCTCGCCGCAGCACGGATCCGTGTCCTGCCTGCAGGCAACAGGAGCAGGCAACAGGAGCAGGCAACAGGAGCTTACGACGCGCGCTTTGCTAGTGCGCGCCCGGCCCGTGTGAGTGCGGTCGCGGCCGCAGTCTGGGCTGCCGCTCATATGCGTTCGGCCGAGGCGCGCGGCGGGGGCGCGGGCCACTGCCGCTCGGGGGCGCGTCGGAGTCACTGTCGCTCTCGGACGAGCTCTCGGACGAGGACGATGGCGACGAGTACTCCTCCTCGGCGCTCGACTCGCACACTTCTTCGTCGTTCGGGTGGAAGATGCAGCATATCTTGGATTTCTTGCGGTTGAGGTGCTCGTTGTCGACGGTCTCGTCAGTCCACGTCACCCGCGGCCGCGCGCTCGTCGGTCCCGCGGGCTGCGTGTTCTGGCCAACGAGTCTGAGCGATCTCTCGCGCTCCTCGGCAGCCTCCGTCTCGACCTGCGTGCGCGACTGGCTCTCCGGCCGGCTTTGTCGCGACGCCATAGCAATGAATGTCCTCGAAGCGCAGGTACTTGGCAGCTAGAATTCTTGTTTGTGTCCGGCCTCACGCGCGGGCCGCCGCCGTTGATCCTGCCGCGCGCCCTTACGTCATGGCCGTATAGCGGCGCGCCGGAGGCGCTCAGTGGAGCTTTGTTGTTTCGGTGAGGAAGTCCTCGAAGCTCATGGTCACAAAGCCATCGCGATCCGTGTCGTAGCGTTTAAATGTATCCGTAATAGACTTGATGCTAATGCACGTCTGCACAAATAGATCGAACGGCATCTCGCGCACGCCCTGGCGGTTCAACTTCGACCCCGCGTGGAACATGAATTGCACGCACGACGCGCTCAGCGAGTAGCCGAACGCACTCAGCGCGCGGTTGAACTCGTCCGGGTCGATTGTGTCGTTGCCGCTAGTGTCGAACCGGTCGAACACCTGCCGCCATTCGTGGAGGTACTTCCACAGCTGCCCGAACTCGGCGAAGTAAATAGCCCCGTCGCCATCGCGGTCGAACATCTTCATCATTAGCCGCACCGTGTGCGCGTCAAACAGCGTGTAGTCCCCATTGACAAGTGCCTTCGATAGCTCGCGCTCCGTCAGGTACCCATTCTTCTTGCGGTCGACCTCATCAAACAGGCTGCGCAGGTCTGCCGTGTCGCTTGGCCGCGCCTGGGCCGGCGCCGGCGCAGGTCTGCGGCTCGTCTGGCCTGCATCCTCGCGGCTCGGCGGCGGGCTCGGCCGCGAGTACTGCGGCTGCAGCGCCATCGGGTTGCTCGGCAGCCGCGGGCCCGGCCCGGCCCCAAACGGCCCAGCTGCATGCACGGAAGCGCTCGCACCGCCCTGCACAGGCGGCGCCGTCGCCACGCGAGGCTGGTACGGCACCTGGTGTTGCGCCGCCGGCTGTGGCCTTGGCGGCGCCATTTGCGGACCGGCCTGCTGCGGCGTAGCTCGCGGCGGCGCCATCATTGGCTGCCGCACCTGCTCGTACGCGTGCGCGCTGGGAAAAACGGGCTGCGGCACGGCCTGGCCGTTCAGGCCCATGGCGTGGTGCATGCCGTGATAGGCGTGGCTCGGCGTCGCTGGCGCCGACGCAGGGGGGCCCGCCGCAGCATAGTACGGGCCAGTCTGTGGCACACCGGCCTGAGGAGCGCTCACCGGCGTCGTCGGGCCGGGACTGCCCGAGGCCTTCTGCCTATATCGCTGCTGCGGAGGCGGCTTCGGGATCTCGCCAACCGCGTCAAACGCCGCGCTCGTATGCTTGCGTTTCCCCTGGCCAAACGCCTCCATGGGTGTTGGAAACCGGGGGAGATCGTCCTTCATGCTCGGTCGCGCGCGCGTGGTTGTGGAGCGTTCCACAGCGGCGGGCAGACTCGGTAAAGCAGAAGTGCGTGCGTCGATGATTAAGTCAGTTGTAAGATAGGACGCGAGGGCCATGCCCGGCCACCAATGCCTTGCCGTCGTCATGAGCACACATGCTAGGCTAAACTATTTCAGACGCAGGCTGGCCGTGCTTTCGCCATGGCATTGGCTTCACGCACTTTCGAGAGTAATGCAACGGGGCACGCTATTTTTAGATAAGTCGACTGCTCAGAGTCGCACCAACAATGCTAAGGCTATGCAAGGCTTCCTAGCCCTTCAAAAGCTCCCTTTTAGCGATGGCTAGAGTGCTACTAACCTAGAGTGCTACTAACCTAGAGTGCTACTAACCTAGAGTGCTACTACCTAGAGTGCTACTACCTAAAGTGCTACTACCTAAAGTGCTACTACCTAGAGTGCTACTACCTAGAGTGCTACTACCTAAAGTGCTACTTACCTAGAGTGCTACTACCTCTGTGATAACGCAATTCCTGGCAAGTGCTGGCGTCCACGAAACTAATCAAACAGACCTGTATACTGCAGACAGACCGCTTCGTCTCGACTAGATCGTCATTAACTTCACTGCAATCGAGCCTGCGTGGCAGCAGGCCCTTCCAGCGTGGGTCTCGCAGCCGGAGAAGGCCCTCGCTTTCATATCTGTAGAATCCTGTGATTGGTTTCTATGGTAACTCAGTGCTTTGCCTGGCCTGGCTATGCAGGTCCTGGTTTTCAATAGCCTGTTCTTTGTCTGTGCCCGCATTGTGTTCCGCTGCTTAGCGCAATGGCAGGCTCCGAATGCACCTGTCTCAATTCATTAGCAGGCGACTTAAGGCACCAAAGGCACCACCACCCACCACACAGGCAGTCTTACACGGCACACAAGCATGCGCGCGGGAGGAAGCACGCGCTTCTAAAGCAGCCGCCGCCACAAATATCGCCCGCGCTCCTGCTGCCAATGCCAAACAGCTGAGTGCAGTCCGGTTCAGCAACTTCAGTTCACCATGATCGAGTTTACATATCACTCACAAATATAAGTTATTTTTGCGTCAGATTAGGCGCGGAGGGAGCTTGCCCTGCGCTTGCGGATCTCGGCCTTCTGGGCCTTCCTCTGCGAGACACGAGCAGCGAGCAGCTTGGCGTACTCGGCGGCCTCGTCCTTCGACTTCTGCACCTGGGCCAGCTTCTGCTCCCGCACGCGGCGCTTCTGCTGCAGGCGACGGGGCGTGACGAGACGCTGGATCTTGGGCGCCTTCGTGTACTCCTTGCCGTTCTTGCCGGTGACAGGGCGGCGGATAACGAGCGTCTTCAGGTCCTCGTTCGTGGCCTCCTCCTTTGTAAGACCGTAGAACTTGCGGATGTGGTTGGCACGCTTGGGGCCGAGGCGGCTAGGAATCTGCTCGGTGGTGAGGCCCTCAATGTCCTCGTCACCAGCCTTGACAATGGCAAGCGAAACAACGGCCATGTCGGGGCCCATGATGGCACCGTGCACGGACTTCCGCTTGCGCTCACCGTCGCGGCGCGGGCGGTAGACCTTGTGGTTCTTGGACAGCAGCAGGCGCACACGGCCGGGCACAAGCACACCAGGCATGCAAGCAAAGCCCTGCTTGTCGTTACCACCAGTGACCTTCAGCACGTAGCCCTCAGGCAGACCCAGCTGCTCACCGGCAACCTCCTGGCCAATACGGGTATCCCAGAGGTTACGCGAGAGGTGCTCGTCGTCGAGGTTGATCAGCTTCTGCGTGCCGTTCGCAGGGTACGAAATGTTCAGCTTGACCATCTTGGAGATCTAGTGAAAAAAGGATCCTGGTTTTCACAGTGATGAGTTTGTCGACGTCCCTGCCCTGTGCGAACGGCGGGGCAAGGGTCCTCACCTCCCAGGCCTTAGTGTTCCGCTCATGGCGCCCGGGCTGGGGAGGCGACACGCTAACCTTATTATCGGCATCACCACCTTAGTCACAAAGCCCTCAGCCCTCTCTACACACGAGAGGCAGCGTGACCGCGCGCGCGTGCACGCGTAGGTGCCGCGCGATCGTCGCGCAGCACTGCGTCGCGCCGTCCGTTATCGCCTGAAGCAGCAGCTCTGCAAGAGCCGTCCACTAGTTGCGTAATGCGGCCCAGTCACAGCAATCACGCTTCAGTAAAGGATCGCGCTGTGTCTTAATTCTTCTTAAATATACTATTGAAAACAATGAACTAGTGAGTGTGCGGCCCCGCGCTGCCGTCAGCGCTGCGCGCTTGGCCTTATTCCTTCGACCGCCACTTCGAGCTGGCGTTCTCGTCGGCAACAGTCCGCTTGCGTTCGTTCCCCGGTACAGATACAAACTGCAGTGGAGACGATATTGGCGCCTCGCCATGATTCGATCCATTTGGCGCCTGCGTCGGTAGTGAAGACGGGCTCACTCGCGCCGTGCCGCCGGGGCCAGCCGACGCCTGTGGGTCCCATACGCCCCACTCCATTGAAAAGTAATTCGATGGGCTTGCTAACATCTCGTTCATATATCGTGATGGCATGGCCGCCGAAATGGCGCCGGGCTCTAACTTGCTTTGGCTTGTGTCCGCACCACTCATGGGCGCGGGTAGAAAGTATGTCATTGGTGATTGTGGATACGCGCTCCAGCGGCCGCCGCCCGCGCTTGTTGCGGTTGCAGAAGTCCCCGGAGCTCCACTGGGCCGCTGTCCGCCAGCTGCCATTGATGGCCCTTGGCTGGCTTGGGCATTCGCTATCATGTTTGACGAGTTACTGCCTGGCCCAGAGCCTGCATTAGGACCTGGAGGTGCTGGTCTCGACGACGACGACGATGATGCTGCTCCTGCTGATGGTTTCGCCGATCCGCCAGGAAGCGCACTCGGTGGTGCGGGATATCCATAGCCTACCGGGTAATTGTTAAAATAGCCTGCGTATGGCACGTACGGCGGGTACCCCTGAGCTACGAAGCCACCTGGGCTCTGCGGAAGTCCGCGGTTTGTGTTCAATCGCGGCTGAAATGTGACTTGCGGGTGTTGCGGCTCCCCGGCTTGTGCCTGCGCGTGCGCGGCCTTGTCGGCCTCTATGAGATGGGCCGCAGACGCTTCGCTTAGCTCCCCCGAGCTATTTACACGGCCCCCGTTCTGCTGCATTTGCAATTGTTGTCTCTGTTGCGCATGCGCGTGCGCGTGCGGCACCTGCTGTGAGGCCCTTTCTGCGTCGGCAACCTGCTGAGACCGTCCTAGCGCCGCTCCAGCCACAGCATCGCGCTCCCGCTTTAGCGCGTCTTGCGGCTCTGGCGTCACAACGGGCGGAATCTGCGGAATTTGCACTTTCAGCCGCGGCCGAGAGCCGGGCCTGCTGTCGGATATACTCGTTGGGCGTTCAGCGTGCTCTTTGTCCATGATGTGGCGCATCTTGACTTCCTGGTGCTCTGCTTTCTTCTTCATGTGCACTTCCTCAGGCTCCGCGTCCGAGTCTTCCATGTTTGCCTCTTCTTGTCCGTCGTCGTCGCCGTCATGACCCGATGCGCCCATGTATCGCGCGCTGTAGTCCTGAAGGCCCTTACGCTCTACGACCGGATACTTTTGGCAGCTGCGAACAAGGTCCTCTATGTTAGATGCAGTGCAGTACTCGTGGACTTTCCGGTCCGGAGTGATCACTACTAGGGCGAGCTCGACCTGGCACAACACGGCAAGCTCATGCGCTTTCTTGAATAGGCCGCCCTTGCGCTTGATGAACGTGACGGAGCGATTCCGCTCCTCTGTTATGGGCTTAATTTCAATTTTTCGGCGGCCCATTGATCCCGGTTTAGCACTTCGAGGCTCGCCTCTTGATGATGAGGCTGAGCTAAGAATAGCACACCTCTGATTAAAAGGGGCGTCTTGGGAACCGCTTCTCCGCAGCATGGTAGATGTGGCGTGTCATTCACATGCATTTGTGTGCACGGCTCGCACAACGGTTTTACTACATACTGCTAAGCAAGACATATGCCGGCTGGTGACTGCGTCTAAACCTGCCGCCTACATGACTCAAAATGAGGCTTAAGTTGCTTGACTCGCACTACGAGGCATAGGAGCACTTCTGTGGCTCAGCAATGTTGAGTCGTGAATTGCCGCCACGCTCCGGGCACGCTCATCGGTTTCAGACCAGCAAGCTGAATATGCGTCAACAAAATGCGTGAGGGGAGGGAAATTGCACTACAAGCAAGCTATGTAGTTAATGCTTGAATTCTAAGTACATTAATTTGATTTTTCGCACCGCGTTGAAACTTCATTAAGTCATATCTTTCATTGACCTGCGCTGGACCACTTGTGTGACACATTTTACCACCATACATGTGCATCTCAAGAGACGATGGCTGGCCCATTCGAGTCCAGCACATGTGGAAGTTAACTAGATTCAAATATCGCATGTATTTCTTTCGCATGTACGCTTGTTACGTCTCTTAGGATTGCATACACTATTTCTTTCGAGCGATGCCGCAATGTACATTCATCGTGTTCCTATAGTGGCAGCCGACATTGCGGACCTTTGGCTGAAACATCCGCATAGGGCCGCCTCTATTCCGTCCAGAATGCGCTGGAAGATCTCAAGCTCGATAGAATCCAAGTCTTAGCCTGCATTTGGCCTTACCAGACGCACTTTTGTTCACACTAGCGCCTCTACGGGATCTGCGTCACGAAGTGCGGACAATCAGGTCCGCATTGACACCGCTTATATTATACCCCGCCAGTGACCCAGTCAGTAATCAAATTTTAAAACAGGCGAAGCGGTCGGAAAGTATGGACTAACCGTTCTTTGCGCGTGCGATTTCTGGAACTGCGCACTAACCATTCCGCCCCACAGAAGGTCCGAGCCATCGGAAACAATGTTTTGTCCACTACTAGTTCAAGTTTCTGGTTTTCGGTCTTACCTACTGCTACGTTCCGGGCTGATTGATGTCTTTCTCACTCGCGCCATGCCGGAATGCGCTAAATTTATTCATCAATGAGAGAAAGAGCCGCAAACGCTAACTCCTTTTTAAATAATTAATATAGGCAATTTAAGCAAGCTGGGCCTGGGCGTCCACAGACTTGGGCGCGGAGCGGCCGCCAGCAGGGGCCTCGGAAGCCGACGCGCTCTGGTGCGTAGCGGGGGTCACGAAAGAGGGCAGGTACAGCCACTGGCGGAGGAACTCAACACCCTCATCGTTAAGGGTGTAGTAGTAGTGCTGCCAGCTGAACTGCGTCTTGATGAAGCCCTTCGAGTTGAGCGACTGCATGGCCTTGATCACGTACAGGTTCTTCACACCAAGCTCAGGGTGCATGATCTCGAAGTCCTTCTTCGCGACAAGGACGCCCTCGTTGAAGAGGTACTCGTGGATCTTGCGGCGCTCGGCGGTAGGGATCAACATCTTGAACGACTAGCTGTAGGTACGATCTGGTCGGAATTTCAACAAAGTGCTTTCCCGGCCACGCACAGGGCGAGGCCGCCGCGAGCGAGGGTGTGACTGTGTCACGTGTGACAAGCGTCGTGGCGAAACTGAAAATTATTCACTACCCACCCACTCGCTTTGATGTCTAATTATGTAAACACCTGAGCCCTACATGTGGTGCCGTTGCTGAGACGGCTATGGTGAAACTCAGGGCGGGTATGTCGCGCAGGTGCGGGGCACCTTCATGCAAGTGATTACCGTGCCAAGCAGACTGATAAAGTTGCGGCCACTCCACGTGGTTTGGTGAGAAATCGCGATCCACTATCCTTGATACGGGCCTGGGGCTCGAAGCAATGCGCATAACGGATAATTACTCTGCAGCGTTATTATTTCTAAAGATCTATCTTTTAGCAGTTAATACTGTGCTGGGCCAGCCCCACCTAACGCACCCTATTTGTGCCCCCCGCTTCGAGGTTTTTACGCCGCCTGCAACGTGACACCGCCGTATTCGAGATAGGCCGCATTTATCAAGAGGTGATAAAGCCATTAGGGCGAGGAAGCTTTGAGGGGAAGCGGCAGCGGCTTGTTTATTTGCCGCTAATACATATGATGCGAACGGTGGGGAACCGGAAGTATTGCGGTACCCTGGAGATTTTCCGATGTAGCCCCCGCACAGGTCGCAATCCACTCTAGGTGACCGCAACAAGCCGCCATCGCTCTCGCCGCACAAAAGGAAAGATCTATCGTTAACATCATTACATTACAGAACATGTGGATTCACTGAGGAACGCTTTAAATATGCTCGACGCGAGCCATGAGCGCTTGGGACAGCACACCGACCAGCGGCCAGTCTGATAAGCGCACGAGGCACGTTGCCGCTCGCAGAACTCCCTTAACGAGCATCTGCGACTCCGAGGTACGCACCCGCAGAACGGTTCGCACAAGACGTTTACTGCGCTGCAGCAATTGATCCTCTGCAGGCGTTTCCGGCGTGGATCCCCGACTTAAAACAAGCTTTAGGGCCTCGGACAATACGAGCCCACACTCGGTCACAGCAAGAATTGTGGGCAAAAAGATGGTCGAAGACGTCACATGGCCCTCACACCACACTAGTGTGTCAATTGCGTACGTAGCTGCTTGTAAAAGGCGCGGCGCATCAGCAACGCCCGCAGCGAGAACCAAGTCCAGCTCCGTGTTCATCCGAGCAAAGTCTTGCGACCACAGGGCGCTAAGCACCGGGCGCATGTCAAACACAGAGTACACAGCGACCATCGAGACTAACGCAACGCAGTCACTCATGAGCGGTCCGTGCTCAGGGCTGGGATCCAGAGATGCTAGTGGCGACTGCGACCAAGTCCCTTCCCATGCACGTAACGCCGTTCTCACGCTGAGAGGATTGGTCGCAACATCCGTCGTGTTTGCGGGATTACGCAGTACTAATAATAGACTTTGGAGGAGGAACTGCGGAAGCGCCATAGCATCAGGCGGAGTCTCACCTGCACGTAAGTAGGAGATACACCGCGAAAAAAGGTCGCTGGGTCCACCGCCCGTTTGTGCGACTAGGCGTACATCAAGGCTGCGCGCGTGAACCAAATTCCACCAGTCACCAGAACGCCTCAGCATCCACAAATCTTCGTCGCAGGGAACACCTCCACAGGTCTCCAAGAGCTCCACCAAGCGCCGCGGCGCCGGTTTGCTCCACGCGTGCACCGCATGCAAGGCATGCAGTGTACGGTACCGCGATTGCGAGGTAACGAATTGCTCCCATTTGTGCACAAGGTCAAGTTCCGCACCGAAATCAAGGCCAAGAGACACGTCGAGATCCAGTGTCGCGTCCATCGTCTGGCTACCCTTCTGTGAGAAAAGCCGGTCAATGTCCTCAACAAGCCCATCCAGCCGCTCTAATGCATTTGCATGCTCTGAAGGGGCATCATGGAATAGTCCAAATACGGCAACCAGAATACCGGCCTGGACATCTTCTAGTCGACTGAAGTGCTGCAGACGGTTGTCCAGCATGTCTTTAGCCGCCCAGTAGTATGCCAGTGCAGCGCCGCGATCGCCGAGAATTTGAGCGCCGATCGCAGCTTGGGCCTGTGAGAGTGCGTCATTGGTTATGGGGCCTGTGATGATAGACGACGACGATGAGGGCGGCGAGATCGCTGGAGATTGTGACTCATTAGAGTCAGGGCCGTCAAATACGGAGCTGTTTCGCACCCCGAGCGAAGGTGTCTGATGCACAAACGGCAGGTGGCGGTCAAATCCTGAAAAGTAGGCACTTATGTAGCGCCGCAAGTCGTTTTCCTGGCGCGGCGGTGACGCTTGCGTCGCAGAATCGATGGGCGTTGCTCCGGTAGAAGAACCCCCCGGCGTAGCACCATCAACGTCGAACAGCGAGTTAACAAACTCATCGCCTTGTTTCGATACAGTGTCACGCAGTACCGTCTCATCCCGAGAGAAGCGAGTGCCTTGCGGCGCTGAATTGTAGGACCCAGGAGAGTTCCACGCAAGTGGGCTATCCCGAACGTCATAGGGGTCAATGGGCACACTCATCCCAGGGGTCATCCCAGGAGTCATCCCAGGAGTCATCCCAGGAGTCATACCCGGCGTCATGCCAGCATAGCCGGGTGAGACACTTTGAGTGTGCGGATAGTGTGCGGATGGTGACCCGCTGTAAGTAGGCGACAAGTATTTAGAGTTGCTTCCTGGTACCGCATCATGACCGTAGAATCCAGCATGTGCGCTGCTCGTCTGTGCTTGTGCCTGCAGCGCTTGGAAGGCTCTTTGCTGGCCTTGCTCACTAAAGCTCCGCTTCCGAGGGTTCGACATGCTTCCCAAACGCGCACGCGCGCCAGGCTGCGCGACCGGCGCCTGTCCATCAAAACTGACTCTATGAGATGGAACATGAATTTGCGATGGCGCTGAGCTGCCGCTCATGTCGACTTGTGCAGTTGGACTTGCACTGAGATGTTGCGGGTCGACATAGCCCAGATCCAGCGGCTCAATGGAGTCGCCAAAAGCGCCGTCTGGCTCAAGAGCATAAGCCTGCGGTGTGGCAAAGCCGACCTGCGAAGGACCATTTTGGAAGTTGTCCGTCTGCAAGGTGGTATCGGGCAGGTCCTTGCGGCGTACATATGAAGTGGCGCTGGCAGCGCTGAAAGAGTTTGCCCGTGAAGTACGAGCCGAAGCCATCCTCATAGGTGGCGCCATGGTTTGAAGGGCATCCAGCTCATGACCGAGCGGGTTAAGCGGTAGCCAGTCTGCAGTAAACTCACTCAAGACCGATTCCTGCGCGGTTGTTGTGCCGGGAATGTATGCCTGATTTGGAGGCACGCCCTGCCTACCGGAGTCTGCATATGATGGAAAGGCCTCTGAGTCGAAGTTTTCCGAGACTACATTAAAGTCGCGCGTGGCCTGTCCATATGGTCGTGAGAATTGTGTGGCATTCGCAGCATTCGATAGATCGTGGTATGCGGGGAGCATCTGCTCCTGCTCCATATACCGTGAACGGTCTTGAGGAAGAGCCATTGAATTCTGCCGGGGTGGATTTTGGGCTCTATAATGGCCATTGAGGGTAGTCGGAACCTGATGCAGCTGAGACTGCTTGAGAGTTATCTGCTCTTGTCGCCCATCCGTCTTGTCTGGCCTGGCCCTCTGCTGCTGCTGCTGCTGCTGCTGTTGTTTTTGTTGTTGTTGTTGTTGTTGTGGCTGCTGCTGTTGCTGTTGATACTGCTGTTGCTGCTGTTGCTGGTGCTGCTGTAGCTGCTTGCTAAGGTTGGTACTGGACTGCGCGACTTTACGCTGCTTCGCGCGACCCTCCTGGCTGTCAATATCCTCCTGGCTGCCATCCTGCTTATCACCAGGCGAAAACGAGGCGTGCAACTTCTGCTTATGGCGCAAAAGCAGGTCACGGCGCGCGAAGCTCCTTTCGCAGATGGGGCACTGGAAGGGCTTCTCCTTGGTGTGCGAGCGCTCATGACGCTTCAAGTGCTCAAGACGCGCGAAGCTACGCGTACATGTGGGACAAACATAAGGCCTAGGCTTTGTTGTTTTGATGATCAAGCTTTTCGCTGGAATCGGCTCTGTGCCGACGAGGCCGGGCTGGCCCGCCGCAGCGCGCATTTCGGAGGAGTCGACATCGA
The DNA here is from genome assembly GCA_030705075.1 of Entelexis geochares. NCBI lineage: Eukaryota > Fungi > Ascomycota > Dipodascomycetes > Dipodascales > Trichomonascaceae > Entelexis > Entelexis geochares. The sequence goes on along the minus strand of JANIWL010000028.1, from coordinate 15,432 downwards.
GCGGAGCGCGTACAGCAGTAGGCGACGAACTCATCTTCACCTGGGTCTCTGTTGGGGAGTGCGCGGCCGGCACGGGCCTGCTCATGCTTTCGTCTAAAACGGACGGCGCGCCGTGCACCGCGCCAACTTGGGAGACGTGTTTCAAGGACATTATAGGCGCGGGTTGCAAGTGTAACAAAGCTTTGAATCCCGTGAAGCGTGCTGAGAATCTGGAACACCAACTACGCACTAGGAGCTTGGACTTGCTGCACGTTGAAAGTGTGGCCAGACGCCAATTTGAGACTACACGCTTCGCCTCTGCCCTTTACTCTGCTGAGTCACCGGCGCGCCTGTCGAGCTGCCGGGCCGGCATAGGGTTGGGGCGGCGCGATATAATGTGATATGTGTGAGCTTTAGTGTCCAAGGACGAATTTGGCGGGCTTCAGCCACGATTAGCGATATCACTATACTTACTACACAACGCAAGCTGACTATCTAGACGACAGTGCATCTTTGTGTATGTTCTGCTTCCACGAGATGAAGAAAAGTGGCGCTGCATCGTTAAGGTAGCAGCGCGCGATGGCCTATGGGGTGCGGCCTTTACGCAGGATAATACTCATTGGGGGTGCGTGCGTATCGCTGTCAGGGAAGACTCAGGCTGGGGTTTGCTTCATACCCTGCGCCTCTGAACGAAGTGGCGGCCCTAAATACACGTTCCACGTGACATTTCCCCGTGTAATGTGAGGTTTCAGGGTCAAGCGCTCCTCCACAAGAAAAAAATAACCGCGCTACTACAGGCCGTAGTCGAAGCCCGATTTGTGTACCTCAGATTCGTACCCCCGTGCGCGTTGCGTACTGGAGCGCGCAGCTGAAGCTGCCACACCACTGCTCCGAAACTGCGCCACCTTGCGCGTCTTTTTCCTTTGCATATCACAGACTTTGGTTGTGGGGTACTTACAGCTGACGGCGCGTGCCATTTTACCCGGCCACCTGCATTTTGCGGGGGTGGATGTAGGGGTACAACGCCCAAGTGAAGCGCTGCGATTCGTTAAGGTTTGACATGACTGACTCAGGCTGCTGCAGCCGATGTTGGGGTACTTACAGCTAGCCCTTATTTGCCGAGACCTGACGTCATTACCCCGGATGTTGTCCAGTGCCATGCATGAACTTACTAATCGCCGCGGAGGCTAAGTGGAACGGCCTCCTGCGATCCGCGTCAGCGGCGCCACACTGGTATCGCGCGAAAATTGTCGCTGCAGAACGCAGACATTCAGCCTGCTCCGACAACCTCTGCAGCAAGATCGACGCTGTCGTCCCACAATCACCTTGCTGCACATATGTGCTGGGCGCATGACTCAGTCACAACCCTATTTGAGCGTGACGGACGGAATTCGTCCCAGTTAGGAGGCTGGTCACGTGGGACTCACGGGAGGGCCGGTTGCCGACCCTACTTCTCAATCGCGTCTTTTTTTTTTAAGCTGCACAGGCGATCTCAGACAAACTGTCCCGTGCGAGCGGTTTGCCTCCTGCTTTCTGCTATTGCTGTCGTCACTGTTCTAGTGTATGTTAGCTGGCGGAACGGGACTAAGGGCAGCGTTGTTTTATGTTCAGGATAGTGATTCAGATCGCCCAGATGGATAGCTTTGCTTGGGCTTTTATAAGAACTCGTCGTGTCTGTTTTTTAATGCGCGCCGTAGTGTCAGAGAAGCCATACATTAGATTTTTTTAGTTAGCTAGTCTTCAGACAAGTTCGCCGTTTATAATACATTCGAGCAGCCACGTTGCGTCTCGCACAATGATGTTGTCGGCTGCCGCGAGATTTTTCATCTGGTACAGTGCGCCGCGCTCGCTCGCCAGGGATTTCATGCCCTTCTTTTCGCCCAGTTGCAACAAGAGTGCCCCTTCTGGCACGTCGCTACGATCTTGATAGATCCAGAGCTTGTATTGAGCTGCACACAGTGAGGCCAAGAATAGGCGCTGAGTGTCGGCAAGCTCTTGGCTAGGCTCCCGTTTGTCGGGACTCACAACCACGCAGATTGGAATTGTGCACTTGAGAATGATGCGGCGCTTAAAGAATTGCGTCGCCAACTTCTCCCCCCGCAACCACCCTTGTTGGAACTGGCTGATGTTCGCATTTACGGGCGCGCCCGACTTGCGCGGTATTGAAGAAACTCCAGCCGGCAGGACCCACGGTACCCAGTCTATGAGTGCCCCTTGGCCTATACACTCCTTGATGAACCCGGACATGAGGCAGGGCCATCCGACGGCCAACATTTCCAGGTACTTAATAGTGCGTCGCGGCTTTTCAGCCAGTACTGCGGCAAATTCGGCGTCTCCAAGCTGGAGGTCATGGCTCGGCATATCACCGCTTTCAGTGGCCTCGGTGAGGGTTACCACGTCGCTAAGCCCGTTATCAAGCACGGTGCCGCCGTGGGCGATGATGAGCTGCCTAATTTCTGCGCTCTCTTCGTCGGCCAGATCGGACATAGAAATGGAGAACACGCAGTTGTTGAAGATGCGCCGCGGCAGCTGCTCAGCCTCGTCGCTGGCGGCAGACTGGAACGATGGTTGGCGCGAGCCGGCAACTTTTCGCCGGCGCGTACGCGTCTTTTCATACGGATCGGACGTGTCCGCCCTCCGCTTGCCACGCGCAAGACGCCCCGCGCGGTGCTCCTTAGGCGAAGCGAGGCCGTCGCGCAGATGCAAGTCGGCGGCCCGCGTACTCTTCCAGAGGTCAAAGTCGCTTTTCGTCAGCGACAGAGCGCCGGCCTCAACAACAGCGGTGGGCTGCGAGGCTGCGGTTCTAGAGGGGGCGAGCGTCCGCAGCCTGACCATGGAATGGCCGCTGCTCGTGCGCACGGGGCTGCTGATGCTGTCGTCTGAAATTAGATGGACGACCTCGAACCTCTTGCCCTTGTAACTGTCGCCCTCGATTTGGACGCGGTCGCCAACGCGCAGGTCGAACTCGACGGCCTGCCGCAAATCGCAGGCGCCGGCGGTGCCGTCGGCAAAAGTGACCGGTGCTAGCTCGCGCTGAGTACTGAGCCTTGACTCCTCATAGTCAACGCGTTGGGCACGGGCTGGGTACCACCTTCGCTGCCAAAGGCACAGAATGTAGGCGTACTGGGAGACGGTGAATGGCTGATGGCGCATGGGTGTCTCGTCGACGATTCCACCGGAGCCGTAGGAGCCGCCGCCGAGCTGGGCAACGTGCGGCGTGCCGAGCTCCTCGCTGCCGCTCGAGACGCGCTCGTCATCGCTATTGATGAATTCCGGCTCCTCGTCACTTTGCACACCGGACTCCTCGACCTGCGACTGCGGTTGCGGCTTACGCTGCGACTCGTGCTGCGGCTCAGGCCCGGCGTCGCGTTCCGGCTGCGGCTCCTCGAGCTCTCTCTCGAGCTCCGGCTGCGGCTCTGACTCCGGCTCGTGTTCCTGCGTCTGCAGCGGCGTATTGTCAAGCTCGGGGAACCCGAGTCCGAGCATGCGCAGTTGCGAGGCTGTTAGTGGCGGCAATTTCTGCGTCTGCGTCTCGGCCAGAGACGCATCACCGGCTCCGCCGTTTTTGCTCGAGTCCTTGACGCGCTGGCCACGACCCGACGGTTTCCGCACGGCCGTTGGCGTCTCATTGTGGGTGTTCCGGGCCTTTGTCGCGCTTCGCGGCGTTTTGGGCGTGCTGCGCGAGGCGCCGTTGTTGTCTGGCGCTGGACTGGAGATCACGCGGCTGTACTCGAGATCCGAGTAGACCTCGTCATCACTGCCCGAGTCCTCGGCGGTTCTTGCGCTATCTGAGTCCACAGTGGCCTGGCTTGTGTCCGCTGAACCGCCGCGATCAGCGGGGGTGCCCATGAACAGTCGCGAACGCTGAGCTGGCTGCCACGGATATCATGTGGCTGCCGGGGTGATTGAAGGTGGTGGGTAAACGTGTTGGCGTCAAAACTCGGTGTTACACGGTCCAATACGGCGAGACAGAGAGGAAGCACGCAGTATAGAAACGGGGGAATAAAATAAGAGAAGCTTAGCGCAACGTGGAGGTGGTGGTGCGTGGCGGTCGCCAGGCAACATTTGCAGTGGACGCGCGAAGCCATTGCAGCTCGCGCATTAACAGCCAGCGCAATTACTTAGCGAGAGTCGCGGGAGGCCTTGTACTTGAGCAGAACCAGCGAGTGCAGTCGCAGCAGGCAGCAGATCCGTCGCGGCAGATCGCACGCCTGCGCATCAGGTGACCGGCGTTCGTGTGGCGGCGCACACTGGCGGTATGCCGGCGCGGGCCGCTAATATTTTCAGCCGCATCGCTGCCCACGCCAACTGCCTTCTCGCCTTCATGAATCGCGATACCTTTGTGCCTCCCAGCGCGGCAGCACCGCGACAGAACGGCGCGCTCTATTTGTGCGCAAGCTGCGCTGCGCACATGGTGCTGCAGAGGAGCGAGCCCGTGCGCTGCAAGGACTGCGGCCACCGCGTGCTGTACAAGGAGCGCAGCCGGCGCACGATCCAATTCGAGGCGCGTTGAGCCCGCCGCCGCCCTGCCTTAGCTGCTAGTAAAAGTGTATATTTATTCGAACATTTCCTCGGGGCCCTGCGTGGTCTGCTGGTCGTCCTCCTCGTCCTTATCCATGGTGTCGGCGTTGGGCTCGCCGTGTAGCAGGACCTGCTCGCGCCAACCTGAAGAGGGCGCGAGAAGGAAGCGCTGGCAGGCCTCGCTGTTGGACTTAGCCAGCTTCTCGTGCAGCGTGTTGCGGCTGATGTCAAACACGAGCAGCGCCTCAATGGCCTCCTTGAGGCGCATGAGCACAGGCAGCTCGTCCGGGTGGTCCGCGATGTAGCGCACGACGGCGTCGACGGTCTCGCGGTCGTTGCGGCAGGCGCGGAAGCGGGCTAGAATGCGCGCCCCGAGCTCCTGCGCGGCGTCGGCGCTGTGCTCGCTGGGCGCGGCCTGTGTGACGTCCTCAATGAGGCTGCGCTTAACGCGCGGGCGCATCCACTGGCGCTGCCGCACAAAGGAGCGGCAGAAGCGGTGGTGCGCGCTCCAGTTCTTGCTGCCAAACTTCCAGCTGTACTGCCAGCCCTGGTCATCGACGTTCGACGTCATGTCGACGTACCAGCGCGACCACACCCACACCCACGAGTCGTCCGGGACCTCCATGTCTACCAGGCGCGCGCCAAGCGGCTCGTTGTTGCGCGTCGTGAAGTGGTAGGGATCGAGCGGGAACAGCGCGTTCGCGCTGAAGCGGCTGGCGCCGAACAGCAGGAAGCCGCGCTCGTGCTCCACCTGATATTCCATCACGTACTCGTCCAGCCGCTGCTGGTCCCGGGCCATCATCCAGGCCGCATTGGTCCTCAGCATTGGCCGGCAGCTCGTTCGGCCTGCGCGCAGAGCAGTTTCCCGCTTCTGGTAGTGCGCGGTGCGCGCCGGGGTGGAGCCTGTCAGCAGCACTCGGCGTGGGAAAGGGCTCATCCCCCCTTTGGGCGAACGCCTATGCCAATGTCGATGCAAATGCGAGCTCGCTGCGGACCACGTTGGCTACTAGACTGCCGTTGCTTTCCGTCATAGGCCCAGTATTGACGCTGTTTATCTCGGGGTGGTCTCTCCCGTACTGCTCATTTGCGCTGGCCCCATGCATGTCCGCTGCTAGCCAGCACGCGCATGCAGTCTTTCCCCATCCTGTGTTCATAATAAAACTCTCCTCCTTTCTAACCCATCATCCTGATAATGATATGCCCATCGTCTCAGCGGAACGCTTGTGTGCCGCTCCCCCGTTAGCGACCTGGGCATAGCTCGCACATCATTCGACCTTTGGACTAAACGGCTCGAAATCGACACTCGCAATTAGAGTGACTCTAACACTCAACATCGGAGCAGATGCTAACAAGGCGCTCATAAATGGGCGCGTTGCGCACGCATGTCGGACCCCCCCACCAGGCACGCACAGACCGCGAGCGCCGCCAAGCCTCTATATTTCCTTTTTAAAACAACTGCTACCTTCTGACACGCACGCACTGAAAAATGGAGGTCGCGACAGTTCTAAAACATGCTGATCAATCCCCCGTGTGTTCCACACCACTGATGCGGCACAACATGAACCAACTCTTTAATCCGCCCCTAGCACACCTGTAGCGTGTCCTGTACTCCGAACGCTCACGGCAGGCCGCGCCATTTTACGTTAGAGCCACGCGGCCCAGCTGCTGCTGCTGCTCGGCTCGACGGCTCCCAGAGCAACTCCTTGCCCTGTCCGCCACACCCCTAACCGAGTCGAGCCCGCAGGCGCCCACCACCCGCAGCCAGTTTCCCCTCGCGCTCGAGCTACGCGGTGTCGACTGGTCCATGCTCATCTTCGCGCCCTGGCTCTTGGCGGCAGCCACGGCCCAGTGCGTGCTCTACGACACCTGCGGCACTCTCTCGCGGTTCGGCAACCCTCTGCCGTGTGTTGCGAACAACAGCGCGCCGCAGCGGCTGCAGGACGCCGGCGTGCGCGCGCGGCTGGCCGGGGTCTGCGGCACTGACTTCGCCGACGGCCTGGTGTGCTGCTCCGACAGCCAGGTCGAGCAGCTCGTCGAGAACCTGAAGCGCGTGGGCCCGCTCATCGGCAGCTGCCCCGCCTGCGAGCAGAACTTCTTCGACGTGTTCTGCCAGTTCACCTGCTCACCCCACCAGGCCAGCTACGTCGATGTGCTGCGCACGCAGACCACGCTGCAGGGCGGCGTCGTTCCGAAGGAGGTCAACTACTTCCTGGATTTGCAGCTGGCTGCAAACGCCTACGACTCGTGCCGCAGCGTCAAGTTCAGCGCCACAAACGGCCGCGCTATGGACCTTGTTGGCGGCGGCGCCCAAAACTACTCGCAATTCTTCGACTTTCTCGGCGAAGAGAAGCCCATGCTTGGCGGCTCGCTCTTCCAAATAAACTTCCCCTGGCACGACGCGCAGCTGCATGACGGCCTGCGCCGCCAAAATGAGACTCACCCTTGGTCTTGCGCCAGCGGTGACAAAAAGTGCTCCTGCATCGACTGCGAGGACGCCTGCCCGGACCTCGACGACTCGCCGGCCCACCACGTGTGTCGCCTAGGGCCCTTCCGTTGTGTCTCCGTCGCGCTTGTCTGCAGCTACCTCGCGTTCATTCTCGCATGCGTGCTTGGGTGGGTCCAGATCAAGAAGACGCAGCGCAAGCAGTCCGCTGTCGAGATCCAGCGCCTCATCCACGACGACGAGCAGGGCGAGGACGACCCGTTCGTCCTTCCCTCCTGGGAACTCGGCAACCTCAACCTGAGGACATACCCGTTCAACAGCTGGCTCTCCACCTACATGTCGCGCCTTGCCTCCTTCTGTGCCCGCTTCCCCTACATGGTCATCACCGTGTGTGTATTGTTTGTCCTGTGCTCGTCCCTCGGAATCGTCGGCATGCAGCTCGAGACTGACCCAACAAAATTGTGGGTGGCGCCCCAGAGCCGCGAGGCTACCGAAAAGGCCTTCTTCGACTCTCACTTTGGCGGCTTCTACCGAACAAACCAGTTGTTTATAGTCAACGAGACGGGGCCTGTTTTGCAAGACTACTCCATCCTGGAGTGGCTCGCCTCTGTCGAAACACGGGTTGCCAATTTGCGCACACCTGTCCTCATGGACTCGCTCGACTCGTTCTGCCTCAAGCCTGTGGGCGATAGTTGCGTCGTCGAGAGTGTGACGCAGTACCGCGTCGCCAACTCACCAGCATGGAAACAAAAGCTTCAGAGGTGTGCCAAGGAGCCTGTCACATGCCTGCCCTCATTCCAGCAGCCAATTGACCCGAATCTAGTGTTTGGTAACACCGATTCTGGCGACATCTGGGAATCAAAGGCCCTCGTGACGACTTGGGTGCTCGAAAACTGGGATTCGTATATCTATTTGGACCGCGTGCGAGAGTGGGAGGTCTTAGTGGAGTCTTTTTTGCGCGAGAATGTTACCGCTGAGGCTGAAGAGCGCGGTCTTCGCCTCAGCTTCAATGTCGAAAGCTCCCTTGAGCGTGAACTCGGCAAATCGGGTCGAACAGATGCTAAAATTGTGCTACTCAGCTACTCCCTCATGTTCGCATACGTCACGCTTGCCCTTGGTGACAGCATCTGGCTTGGCCTTGTCGGCATTTGCGTCGTGCTTTGCTCGGTTGTATCTGCAGTGGGTCTGCTAAGCATGCTGGGTTATAAATTGACTCTGGTGATAACGGAAGTGATTCCGTTCCTGGCGCTGGCCATTGGAGTCGACAACATCTTCTTGTTGGTTCATCAACTGGCCCTGGTGGTACAGGTGAGTCCTGCGAGCCTGACGGTTGAGGACCAGGTCTCGAAGGCTGTAGGAAGCATCGGACCCTCGATTCTCCTGAGCACGTCTTGCGAAGCTGCTGCCCTTGGAATCGCGGCTTTCGTACAAATGCCTGCCGTGCACAACTTCGCGGTTTTCGCCTGCGTTGCCATCATCATCAACTCCGTGCTGCAGCTCACGATGTTTGTCTCTTTGCTGACTCTACACAAAAAGCGCGTGGAAGGCGGGCCGTACGATGGGTCGCCCAATTCTCCTATCATTTCTGTGCGTCTGCCGAACAACAACGATCAGGCCAACGAATCGCAGCAGGACCAGGCAAATACAACGACCGACAGTCCTCGGGCACAAGCGGCAGGACACCAACTGGACGCGCGGCGCTTCTCCTTTCTGATTGGTACTGAATATACGCCCCTACTCTTGGGAAAACGATTCAAGCTTGGCACGGTGTGCTTCTTCGTCCTATGGCTTGCGGCATCACTATGGGTTTTGCCGCAGGTTAGTCTAGGGCTCGACCAACGGCTGGCGGTCCCGAAAGACTCATTCCTCGTTCCGTATTTTTCCGACGTCTATGAATTTCTTGGTGTTGGGCCGCCAGCGTACTTTGTTGTTGCGGACCGCGGGGTCGAAGAAAGGCCCATGCAGCAGCAGATATGCAGCCGGTTTTCGACGTGCGGCACGAATTCTTTAGTGAACATTCTAGAGGCGGAGAGAAAAAGACCTGATGTGTCTTTTCTCGCCACGGCGCCGGCGAGCTGGCTCGATGACTTCCTTCAATGGCTGAATCCGGAGCTTGATCAGTGCTGCCTGGATCCCGCGGGGTCGAACCACGTATGTTTCCAAGACAAGCCGTGGAGCTTCAATATGACAGGATTCCCCGAGAGCAAAGAGTTTACCCGCTACCTGGACAAATGGCTGAGCCAGCCGTCGGATCGCTGTCCGCTCGCTGGCAAGGCGCCTTACAGCGCGTCCGTCAGTCGGGACAACAAGGGGTGGGTCACGGCGTCGCACTTTCGGGCCATGCATGTACCCTTGCGATCCCAGCAGGATTACATTGACGCGTATTCAGCCGTGCGGGACATTGCTGATCGCGTCTCGGCGGAGACTGGGCTCGAGGTTTTCCCATACTCCGTCTTCTACCCGTTTTTTGCTCAGTACGCAACCATTGTCGAGGAGTCGGTGTGGCTTATTAGCGCGGCACTGGCCGTGACTTGCGGATTGAGCTGGCTCTTTCTAGGCAACTTGCGCACCTCGCTAATTGTGACCGGTGTAGTTGCGTCGCTCGTGTTGAATGTGTGCGGCCTTATGTACGTGTTTGGCGTCAGCTTGAACGCATTAAGCCTCGTGAATCTGGTAATTTGCGTGGGCATTGGAGTCGAGTTCTGCATACACATTGCGAGGTCATTCACGTTTGTGCCACGGGTTGGCGCCATAGGCATCCGAGGATACACGAAGGTGGATAGGGCTTATAACGCGCTGGCTGGCACGGGCGGCTCGGTGTTTGGCGGCGTGGCGCTGACGAAACTTCTGGGCGTGTGCGTGCTCGCATTCGCCCATAGCCGCATCTTCAACGTGTACTACTTCCGGATGTGGCTTGCGCTTGTCATCAGCGCGACGCTGCACTCGTTGGCGCTGCTTCCCGTGCTGCTGAGCGTGTGGGGCGGTGGGGCGTGGCTCGTAGACGGCGAAGGCAGTGGCTTTGCCGATCTGGAGGAGCTGTAAACTGAGCAACTTTTAGTTCTAAAATTAACGCATTAAGATAAATTTTTTTCTTTTATGACCGCTAACGACTTCACAATGTCTATGATGCGCCTATGAGCATGTATCGATCTAGTTGCCCACGGGCCCGGCTTTGTTGTCTTGTGGAGCGGCCTGCACGGCGTGCTAGTCTTGGGAAGCTTTGTCGCCCTTGGATCCGCTGTTCTCCGAAGGGGGGGAGCTCTTGGCTTGGGAGCCATCCTGGTCTTGAGAAGCGCCGGTTCCTTCAGAAGAGCCGTTTTTTTGAGAAGCACTCTGGTCCTGAGGAGCGCTCTTGCCTTTCACCGCGTCAGAGCCCGAAGCCTCCTTCTTGCCTTGCAGGGCTGCGTCGGTTCCGGTCTTCTTGTCCTCGTCGGCATTGCCCGACTTCTTCGCAGCAGCCTTTTGCTCGAACTCGTCGCTGTAAACGCCCTTAGGGTGGTTCGCGTGCTGCACGTAGCCGATGTCGCGCTCCCAGCTGTGAGAGGCGACGACCTTCTTTTCCTTCTCGATGTCGGCCTCGCTCTTGTTGCTGCCGACGCTCAGGAACACAGTCAGCAACAGCATGGCAACGGTGAGTCCCTGCGCGTAGACACGCGCCTGCACGATCTTCTGCGCCTTCGTCATGTAAGGGTCGCGGTTGACGACATAGAACGAGCCCGCCAAAGAGGCGGCCCAGCCACCAGTCACAAACTTGTATTTGTTGCGGCCAAAGAAGTCGGACAAAGCATCAAACGAGTTCGCGCTCTTGTGTTTCTCGGTGTGCTCGACGATTCCGTGCTGCTTCTTGCGCTGGTGGTCCTCGAACGAGCGCGAGGCGCCCTCCATGAAGGTGATTCCTGTGAAAACACTGGGCGCAACAAACACAAGCGTCTTCTGCAGACCCCCGGCGTTCGTGAAGTAGGAGGTGCGGCGCTTGAGCAAGGCGGTGAGGCCGACGCTGATGACGGCGCCCACGCCGAGACCCTTCATGGCGCCGACGCCGATAGCCTTCTTGTAGTCAGCGAGATCTTCCTGGTCAGTGAACTTCATGTGGCAATGGCAATGGGGACAGGATCCACAATGCGTAACCGCAAAGTCAGATCCAGATCCCTATTTGAGGCCGCGGAGTGGTCCCTGCCGTCGTGGGCAGGCTGACTCATCGGTGCGACAAATAAACGGTGAAAGTGACAAACTCGAGCTAGGGTTCTGCACGGCCGGCTAAGCAGTGCTGCAAATTTGTCGGCTCTGCCAACGGTTCTGGCCCTCTCTCAGCACGGGGCCGGCGCCAGATATGCGCTCATAATGCCTCGGCCGCCACTCGGAGTATGCTTTCTTTTTGAACTTCTTATTTGTGCGACCGCAAGCTTGTTCGTCCGATCCAGACACGCAACGGCCAGCCTGATGATCCATGCTAGCCCGCCTGCTCGCCGTGCATGGCGGCGGCGCTTGGATGCACTGCCGCTGTTGCTTGCGGGAATAGCTGGGGTAGCCCCAAACCAGGCGAGCCGCCTTAGGAAAAGGGCTTCACGTGCCCTGGTCTCGCGAACACCTCGACACTCGACCGCGTGGCCGCCATGGACTCTCAGTACGACGCGGCCCTGGACCTGCTGCGGCGCGTGGATCCGAAGAATGTGACGGCGAACTTGAACACGTTGTGCAAGCAGAACCCGGAGCTGGCCGAGGAGCTGCTGAGCACGGTGGACCAGCCATTGACGTTGCGGCAGTGCCCCGGCACAAAAAAGATGTTTCTGTGCTGCGATTACAACCGCGACGGCGACAGCTTCCGCTCGCCGTACACGAACGAGTATGTGCCGCCCATTGACGACGCGCCGGAGCTGCCGGCGGGCCTGCGCCGGCTCGAGGAGACGGCCAACGACGCGTTCGACACCTATCGCGAGCTGTACTACGAGGGTGGCCACAGCAGCTGCTATTTGTGGGAGCAGGAGGACGACGGGTTTGCCGGCGTGGCGCTGTTCCAGAAGGAGCAGGCGCAGTCGCGCTGGGACTCCGTGCATGTCTTTGAGGTGCTCGAGCCGACGCAGACGGGCGCCACGTACCGGCTCACGTCAACGGTGATTCTCGACATCGGCTCGAAGTCGACGGGCCTGAGCGGGAACCTGACGCGTCAGGCCGAGCGCAAGATGCGCATCGAGGAGGCGGCGGACCATGTCGCGAACATCGGCCAGCTTGTCGAGGACATGGAGAGCAAGCTGCGCAGCCTGCTGCATGAGGTCTACTTTGGTAAGACGCGGGACATTGTGGGCGACATCCGCAGCGTCGAGAACCTCGACGACGTGCGTGCCGACGAGAAGCGCAAGCGCGCCGTTGTCAGCGACTTCGAGGAGCGCTAAAAAACGTATCTGCATATCTAACCTGTTTTCATAGAGCCCTGTACGGTCAGCAGCATTTCTGCACCGCTCGGCCGAGCATGCGCTCTAACTCTAACTGTTTAGGTGAAGCTCTTCGTGCACCGCGCTGCCTACTACAATGCTTTTGCTTCGATCTACGCGCAGTGCAGTCCTACGTATCTGTCTTGTTCTTTTTGCGTAATGACTCCACGGGCCCAAACAAGTCATGCCGGGCCATGTGTATTCTTTCATCAAGAACCACGGCGCGTCGCACGGGACTCAGTGATCAAAAAGCATGAGCTCCGACTGTTGCACGGCGCGGCATTGAAGGTTGGGTTGCGTCTTATAATTATAATAACATGGCTGTGCGCCCGCCTGTGCTCTCTCTGTGCCTTCGACGCTCTCCATTCGCGGTGCACTCGCGTCTTTGTGCGCGCAACGTAAAGCACAAAACCCAATGTGCTGCGTACAACGTACAGCGTACAACACGCAACGCTGATTTCCTCCTCCGTAGCTCAGCCGTGAGCCTCATGTGTCTTTCACGTCCTCATCGCTCGAGCTCAGGCTTTCAAGCTCACTCATCTCGCTCATTGCCTCGGCCTCGGCCTCTGCCGCTACGCTGCCCACAAGCGGTTCCAGCGCGCGCGGCAGCCACACTTCCGCGCCGCCGTCAAACAACCAGTCCGCGCTGTGGCCCGTCCCGGGGTCCGTGTTGAACACGGCAACCTTGCCGCCCCGCTGCACAACCTCGTCTATGTAGCCGGCCGCGGGCCACACCTGCGCCGACATGCCAATGCACAACAAAAGATCGACCTCACCGCTCTCCACAAATGATTCAGCGGCCACAATGGCGCTGTAGGGAAGCGACTCGCCGAACCACACGACGCCTGGCCGCAGCAGCGCCGAGCAGCGCGGGCAGTGCGGCGCGGCACTCCTGCCGAGCTCGGGGTCGAAATTGCGCGCCACGTAGCCGCAGTCGAAGCTCATGCACCTCACTGTGAACAGGTCGCCGTGCAGCCGCACGAGCGACTCCGCGGCCTGTCCGGCGCGCTCGCTGAGACCGTCGACGTTCTGCGTGAGCGTGAGAAATTTCGGCGCCGGCCAACGCTCTGCGAGCCGCGCCAGCGCAATGTGGCCCACGTTGGGTGCCGCGCTGAGCGCCGCCCGCCGCCGGTGGCTGTAGAACTGCCACACAAGGCCTGGATCGACGTCGAACGCCTCAGGCGTCGCGAGCTCTGCCGCATCATACTGCTTCCATAGACTCGCAGACCCACCGCGGAACGTAGGCAAGCCCGACGCCACGCTGAGACCGGCCCCCACGAGCGCAAGCACGCGCCGGCTCGCGCCAAGGTGCTGCTGGAAGGAGGCCATATCTACCGCGCCCATGCTGTACTTGGCGGCGGCCATTCCGGAATTCAGAACTATTCAGCGCCTCTATACCGCAGACATCGATGCAACCCGCCTATCGCAAGCTGCTTTGCTCCTGCGCGCAGAGGGTTTAGCGCAGTGGTGTGTGCCAGCAGCAGTCTGGCTGGCTGGCAAGCTGTCTGCTGGCTGCGAGTGCAGCGTCGCCCTGGCAGTCCGTATCACGTCGCCACCGGGCTGACTCAGACGGTCTCGTCTCGCGAAGATGCGCACGTCTACTACCAGCATCTTCCCGCGGTGGTACTAGATTGGTGTTGCATTGACAAGAGCGGCCACATGAGCGTGTCCCAGATCGCGAGCGGCGTGCTCGACGGGATATATAAGTTGAAGGATGAAACAGGCCGCAAGCAGTGGGAGGTCTTTCACGACATGCCACCAAGGGAGCTCACGCACTATTACAGCGTGATGCGGCGGCCGATGTGTCTCACGCAGATCCGCAAGAGCCTGCGCAAGAACAGCTACCCGACGCTGCAGGACTTTGTGCGCGACGTGGCGCAGATCGCGCAGAACGCAAAGGCATACAACGAGCCGAATACCATCTTCTGGATTGACGCCGACGCTGTCGAGCGCTACACAAAAGACCAGATTGCCGAGCTGCGGGAGCGGTACCCGGGCCAGGCCGCGGATTTGCACTATCCGAGTCTGCAGCCCGTGATGCGGCTCGATGGCGCCGACGACGGGCTGGACTCGAGCGACGGCAGCACGAGCCTGCGCAGCTCGCGGCGGCGCCGCTCGACGCGCCACAAGAGCATCACTGATGCTGCCGAGACGGCAACGTCCATTTCGGCGCTGACCGGCGCGTCTTCGGGCCTCAAGCGCGAGCGCGACGACCTCGACGACGACTCGCACGAGGTCGAGGGTCGTAAGAAGCGCGGCCGGCCACCTACCGTCGACAAGCCGCACGAGCATCGCATCAAGGCGATTCTGCGCGCCGTGCGCCGCGTCAAGGCCGAGGACGGTCGCGTGCTGTCCGTCGAGTTCGAGAAGGTGCCGGACTCGAAGCAGGTGCCTGAATATCACCAGATGATCGAGCGGCCCATCGCTATCGACAGCGTGCGCAAGATCATCAAGCGCCGCGGCTACGCGTCCGTTGACGACTTTCTGGCCGACATGAACCTCATTTTCTCCAACGCGAAGCGGTTTGTCGGCGACGAGACCCACCCTATCTGGCAGGACGCCGAAGTGCTGCAGCAGATTCTCATGCATGCGGCCGAGGAGGAGAAGAAGAAGCCTGACTCGGCGTACGCAGACCCAGACTCGAACTCAAAGGTGGCGCGCTTGCCGCTGGACGGCGTCGAGCACCGTGGTGAAACTTATAAGGTTGGGGACTGGGTGCACATCTCGAACCCAAACGACCCAGCCAAGCCCACGGTTGGCCAAATTTTCCGCCTCTGGCGCGAGGGCGGCAAAACGTGGGCAAACTGCTGCTGGTACTACCGGCCCGAGCAGACCGTCCACAAGTGGGACAAGCTGTTCTGGGAAAACGAGGTCGTGAAGAGCGGCCAGTACCGCGACCACCTCGTCGACGACATTCTCGAGAAGTGTTTTGTCATGTTCATCACCAAATACCAGCGCGGCACGCCCAAGTCGTCGCGATTCATGCATGGCTACTCAGGTCACACCTATAAGTGGGTGAAGGAGGACGGCTCGTTCAACTACGTGCAAATTCACCTTAAG
>JANIWL010000027.1:0-125341 GCA_030705075.1 Entelexis geochares | reverse complement strand
GGCAGGCTGCCCTTCGCGACGCCCGTGCCCAGCGCGCTGGACTCGATCATGGTTGTTTTGATGCTCTCAAAGGGCACAATGATCATCGTCTCGGCAATGCCGGCCATGGTCCCGCTGACAACCACCACGGGCGCGCTGACCTGGCCGCCCGTCCCCTCGGACATGAACTTTGTCGCCGAGTTGAACAGGTTGAACCGCACCGCCGTCTTCAGCGCGTTCCCGACAACGAAGGGCGACCATCCGCTGTAGAAAACAGACGTCAATTTCGGGATCTCCAGCTTCGCGGCAAACGCGTGCTGCAGCGGCCGCAGCGCAACTTGCTCGCGCACCTTCAGGTACTCGAGAGGATACGTCACTACGCTCTCGACCGTACTGGCAATCACGCCAGCCAGAGTCGCGCTTACGAGCGTCGCGTCGCTCATGCCTTCGGGTTGTGGGCGGTTGCTTGTTGCTTGTTGTCGTTGCACTCTCTCGCCTGCTTGACTAACGCTTCACGCTTCCCAATTGGCATGGCGGCCGCGCTGCTCCGCCTTTTGCCCAAAGCAACGCAGCACTCAGCGGCAGTACTTGCAAGCATTGAGACTGACCTGATGCGAAAGCATTGCATTAGCAGCTTGGTGCTCGTCTCTAGGCGAGCTTCGGGAGACTTAACTCAGCGTGTGCGTATATGATAGGCGTGTTAAAACATTTTATAGCAGGCGCCGGGGAATCTCGGCTCACTCATTCACTCTGTGAAACATCAAAATGGCTAGGCCGCAGCATTCGAAGGCCGTTTCGTTTCGTTTCGTTTCGGGCTATTCGCCGCGACTAACTTCCCGGCGGTTTCTGGCTCACCAGGGTTGTGGTTTCCTCCACTCCAACCACGGCCATGCAGCACTTGAAGTCCGTGTTCAGGGACGTGGCTGGCCTGCATGCGCGCATAAACCTTGTTGCGGCAAACTCCTCGGTGATCCGCATTGGCCTCATCCCCGTGCACAAGCGGCAGCAGGTCCAGAATGTTCTGAACGCGCTTGTGGACGACCCCGTCGTGAAAACGCCCTGGGCCGCCGCCATCGCAGACCGTCCGCTCTCGAAGGACGCCCTCGTGAAGCAGAGCGCCGTCTTCGACTATGTGGAAACCCATAACTCCCTTATGGTCTACCCTGTACCTTTTAAAGGCCCCGCTGTTGAGTACCTCGAGGTCTCGTCCCTACAAGACTCGTGGGACCACCTCAAAACTTGCCATCTTCACATATTTCTCACAGGCCAGGAGCCTCCACTGACCAAAACGCAATTTCCGACCCTCACTGTGGTGGACTCCACACATGCGCCCGCTTCAACGCCGAGTACCGTCCAGTATGACGGCGAATTGATTGCTGTCGACTCTGCGAAGGCACTCGAAGCGCACAAAGCCCTCCAGGGCTCAGCAAATAATGCCTCAAAGTACCTGCAGCTCACGAAGGCATCAAATATCGACTTTCTGAGGTCTCAGCTCACGGAGCGACCCAGCGCGGTCTACGCGGCTTTGAAGCAGTCCATCATCACCAGCTGCGAGCAGCAGATTGCTGAGCTCCCACAGGATTCGGCAGTGGACTCAACCCCACGCTCTAAGTGGTCCCAAACTGCCCACCACGAGCTGCAAAGCGACCTGCTGCCGGCCGTGCGCTCTACCCTCACACATACCCTTGCATGGTGGAAACTTTATGCGCGCTCGGATGATGTGGATGCTGAGCTCAGCTCCCTGATTGTAGACAGGGGCCTTCCTCAGAGTCAAGCTGCCTTCAACTATCTCGAGGGTCAGATCAGCCGGGAAGAAAATGAGGAATTCACCATACAGAGCACACTGCCTCTTGAGGCGGCAGTACCGGCTATCACTTGGCTTCATAATGCTGCATACACTTCCGTCCTCACCGCTCTGGCAATCCAAGTGCCTACGGTCGCTTTGGCCCTTGTTGGTGTGCTCGCCGACGGGTTTTCGTGGTACCAAATGGGCGCACTTGGGCTTCTTGGCATTGTTGTGGGACTTCGCAGGCTGCAAACAAGCTGGCTGCGAGCGTCGGCTGAATTCGAGAAAGTACTTGAGGATGTAGTGCTGCAGCTGATCCAGAAAGGAGAAGAGAGGCTGTTCAACATCGGCGAAAAGAATGTCCTCGAGAAGAGTCAGAAGCGCAAGGCCATGCAAGCCGCCCTGGATTCCGTTAAGGGCGCAGTCAGCCCGCTCAAAAAGTAATGCACGAATGCTATAGGCGATAGACTACGACCAGACATATTTAATCATTATCCTGCTGCTATGCTCGCTTGAGGATCAGCAGGGTAGTAAGTAGTTGTTACTATGAACACTTAGTAGCATCGCAGCATGACAAGAGTTTCATAACGATATGGGCTGGATGGGCTTTGGGGAATGAGCCCTGCCAGATGAAAGAAAAAAAAAAGAAAACGCTTTGGCTGAAGTAGTGCTAACCTCGCCGCACACGCTCGTTGTGTAACGTAACAAAATCAGACCACTTTTTCATTATGGCGGATTTCGTATTCCCCGGATTTGCTCAGGTAGCGAACCCATGGCAACGCATGGTACTTCAACATCGCCTCTTCGATCTTGAGATATTTTATGTGCAGTCCGCTAAGTGCTGTACCAGGCATCTCAAAGCGCACCATTATTGGCCGTCGACGCACGTTATTCACATCAGGGTCCCCGCGCGACAGAAGCAGCTCCGCCTGCATAGACGCAGTTTGGGAGCCGCTGAAGTTGCTAAGTTTCCATACGACCACCTGATTTTCTGGCGCGTATACAACAGATCCATTCGTGGTCTTGAAGCGAGGCGAGTCACAGTCTTCCGGCACCGGGAAACTGAACTCTGCGATCGTGCACTGCTGGCGTTTCTTGTACTGGGCCCGCGCAGTACATTTGATAAGAATGCGCGAGTTTTGTTTGATCTCAATGACAGGATCGATTTTGAAGAGCGGCCGCACTGTTTCTTGCGATGGGTTCTCCACGCGATAAGTGAGTAAGTCGAATTTGCCGTCCGGCGGCACGAACTCGATCGATTTCGTCTCGTCCCACTTATCGAGGGACACACATTGATGAAATGCGACGTCGCTTAGCTTCACGAATCGCGAGGCTCGATGATGCGACAGCCCCGACAGATCGTCTTTGTTGTTGAGGCCGAGTTTGAGTTGCGGCATTCCGCTGAGGAACGTGCGCAACTGTAACACCCCAACGATCTCGGCACTCAGCGGTTCACCAGCACTGCTGATCCGAGTCGAAAGCGTCTCCATGACATCCACAAAAAGCTCGTTCTTTTTGTACCATATACCCGGTGGGCGCCACGAGATTTGATCTGTTAATGTGGTAACAGCCTGGCTTACTTCGAGCTTGTAGCTTGACTGTGTGACGTAGTCTTGCAGCAGGTTCGTGTCCGTAGTCTGAATATGCCCGAAATCCATCATTTCGTCCAGAAGCTCGTAGAGAACGACGAAATTATCGATCACAGATTCTACTTCCACGTTCTGCACAAACGTCTCGAACGCAGCCACGAGCTGGTACAGAAAATGCAGGGCCGAAAGTACGTTAAATTGAGGCGTCCGTGAGACGGTTAATATGATGAGATCCGCGTGCCGGATGTAGACGTAGTTCACGCCCCGGTCCAAGAAGCACGGCTCTGAGTGCTGCTCTAGAAGCTGCGGAAACTCCTCCACGCAGGATATCGGCACATCGCCGCGATAGTTCCGCGAGAGCAGCGGTCTCCCTATCTCGTTCAGGAAAAAGATCGCGCTCATCGCGTCACTCCGCCCGCCCTGACACGAAAGCGCTCCAGCTGCGGTGCTTATTACCCACCACGCCCAAGACACCTAGCTTAATAAATGTGGTAAGCATCACGACAGGCCGGCAAGTAAACAAACGCGCCCGGGGACTAAAGACGTGCTGCTGTTCAAGCTAGCGTTCGCGAAAATTGAATGATAAGAACAGCAGTATGATTGCGTAAAATTCCGTAGTGACGTATCGACGTGTCTGTCCCCCTGAATGTGGGGCCTGCTGTTCATGTGACTATCTTTCCTGCGCGTAAGGCTGTTGTTTAGACTGCTCAAAGCCCACGTGGGGAAGGTTGGCGGTACCAAAGGCGTCGTTCGTGGCCCTCTGCAGCAATGGGTTTTGCCAATCCTTGACAATCTCCAACGCGTCTGCAGCCCTAGTGCAACTTTCTTGCCAATCAGGGGAGAGCGTTTTTCGAAGCGCTTGTATTCGCGGAAAGCATTGATATGCTTCACGTTGGCCTTTCTTGCAGATTGTAATTACAGCTTGGCATTATAGCTAGGGACGCCGCACATCTGGGTAAGTCGAAAAGATGATGGCCCTGATCTGCAAGCTCAGATCAATTCAAGCAAGTTGAACGACGTACAGACTCGAGCGCACCTTCTTTTTTCATTTGAAACAGGCTCTGAATTGTGACCGACTGTAGATCCTACAGTTGTAAACACATTCGAGGCCCCCGAAGATTGATTTCTGGAGACTCGCACATCATGGATCATTGGCTAATCGTGTTGTCATCGCTTGAACCGTGGTCATTTGCTAAGAATCCCAGTTTGCACTTAAAGATGAGGCCTACTTAAGCGTTTTGGTTGATGGACAGCAGGAATCAGCCAATCAACATCAGCCCACATGATTGGAGCTTCTCAAGCAGTGTCTCTGTTTATTGGGGTGCAGGGCAAAGACGCATGCGTTCTAGCGCTCGAATCAGGCGTTAATTATTTACTTGGACTATCATTTAGCGCGAGCGCCGTTTAAACGAAACCCGTCTATTTTAGCTTCGCCGATTGTGGCCGTTCCATCCCTAGAGGGATTCCTGGCGAGCTCTGCTGCTGATTGTGTGCGTAATTTTACGCCGATGGTCTCCTTGGCATATGCGTCCCTGGCCTGCTGCGGCTCGTTTAAATATCTAACCCCCTGTTATTTTGCACATTTGGTCAAGGGTATTAATCACCGAAGTGCATGCATCTTGCAGGTCGAGGGTGTTGAATCTCTTGAATCAAGAGAAAGAGATTTGAACGTTTCAAGTTGTATCCGAATACAGGGCCTTGGATTCAGTTGGCTCGCTGCTGATGACAGAGCGATTCAAAGGCTTATTTTAGCAGTTCGACAACTGATCGACCATACGCACGAGCCCTAGGGCCTACTGGATTTGTCGAGACACTCCCCTGTTGATCATTTACTCATCGCGATCGCGATCGCGATTGGGATGAGATGACTAGAAGGTCGCCTGCTTTTATCGTAGACATGAGGATCACTCAAGCGAGGAAGCCGAGATGCATACATTCGGCTATGGAGATACAACGCGACATTTGAATGTTTAAACGGACCTGTTTGTACCCTGGCAACGGCAACTTCAGACCGAACGATCGATGACAAACTATGTGCATGAAGCTTTGATTGAGCTTGCATAGTCATAGAGCCGTGGCTACAGTAATCACCTACATATGCACAACGAAATTTCATGACGCAAGATCATCAGCAAGGGGACAAATGCCCAGCCAATGATCAGCAAATATTGCTCGTGTCTTGTCATTCATGTCTGACCCGCATAAAGCCTCCAAATTTTTAGTATATATACCCGGAAGTCGCAGACAGCAGAAAGGCGCACTAAGAAGACATCGAACACGCGCAACAGGGCATTCCTACCGTCGATGCGTTATAAGATTTCTTTTCTGCTCTTTATTGTGCAGTTGGCAGGTGTGTGCTCGGCTCTGCCCAGCGTCTTTCCTCCTGATAACTATGCTGGGGGATGCTTCGGCATGCTGCGTTATACTTATCTTTGGGCTCCCTGTGAGGGAGTGACTGGCCGCAAACTCGCAGCGTGTCTTTGCAAACTACCAGAGGTAATTGAAACGTCAGTTAGTTGCATTGATCAACTGATGGCTAATGTTACTAGCAAAACGCGTGAGCCATTGCGAAGAAGTGTGTATAAGGCCCTGTTAGATCAGTGCAAAGCAGCAAATTTGAGCTTATCAACACTTGAGTTCTACCAAAACAGAAGCAGCAGTCTGCAACCGTACGACAAGCCGCAGCCAAAAGCACTTGCAGGATCCTGGAACGCAACCAAGGCATTCAAGCCCAGTAGCTGGGAGTGCCGAAAGTCAGTGGTCGCCTACTATGGTTCTAGTGAGAAGGTTCCGCGTGGACTACGAACGTGTGCCGCGATGCTTGCCTATTGGGGTGGCGTCCTCCTCATACGTTTTATTTTCCATTGGGTTTCAAAAGTCTTGCCAAAGAGTAAACAAGCTACAAACACAAGGCTGGCAAAAATATGTCGCCGTCTTCTAAGCGTCCCGGCCTTGATCACAAACAGACATTCGGAAGCCGTATGTGTCACGCGACATTTTCCGCTCAATCTTCCTACAAGAGAACAGTCGATCATTATTGCCGGCTTCGTGGTTCTTCATCTGGGCCTTACTTTTGGATACAACCCTTATTACCCAGACTCCTACATCTACCGTTATGACAACGTGTGCTTGTACAACCAGAACCTCGCATTTCGAACTGGCAAAATGGCAGTTTTCGAGCTGCCTCTAGCTATTCTTTTTGCAGGCAGGAACAACTTCCTGCAATGGCTGACGGGATGGTCCCATGATACATTCGTGGTTTACCACAAATGGGTTGCTCGCAGTATTGGCTTTTCAATTCTCACGCACTCAGCAACATATACAGTCGCGCGTATGCGGCGCGGACTTTATGCCCACATGTGGACCGTTGGATACTGGAAATGGGGCGTAGCTGGAGCAGTCGGTTGCTGTGTGATTATTTTCCAAGGAATGGCGGCTATCAGACGACTGAACTATGAAGTGTTTCTCATACTGCACATTGTACTTGCTCTCTTGTTCATAATTGGTGGCTTTTATCATCTGAAGTTGATGAACGAAGAGCTGCAGTACTTCTATGCCACTTTTGCAGTTTGGGGATTTGATCGAGCATTTCGACTTTTCCGCGTGCTTGTCAACAATCCACTAGCAACTGCTGATGTTCAGCTCTGCGGAGATGACATGCTTGAACTCACGGTTTCATATTCGGAATATTGGAAGCCTCGGCCGGGTGACTATGCATTTATCCACGTAGTGCAACCTTCGTTCTTTTGGGAATCCCATCCGTTTACCTTGTCGCTAGGAGTGCGACCAGGAGAAGAGAACAGACTTAAAGTCTTTTGCCGCGTAAAGGATGGCATGACACGACGTACAGCGCTGAAAGCTGCGAGAAGTGGAGGGTCTTTCAAGACTGGCGTTTGGATCGACGGACCATACGGACCGTCGTACAACCTGAAGCAATTTGACGAGGTGCTCCTCGTGGCCGGCGGCATTGGTGTCACTGCGCCTTTCTCTTATATTCATGGACTTCTTCAAGACTCAAGAAGCAGGGTCTCTAAGATTGCGCTTTTCTGGGCGGTGCGAGACGACACAGCTCTCGATTGGTTCAAGGATCAGCTTGAGTATTTGAGACAATCTGGACGCGTGGAAGTAAACATTCAAATAAGTCGGGGCCGTCAAGACCCCGATCTTGAAAGAGAGAACTTTGATACAGAAAGGGGGAATGCTGAGCCAACAGCATCGGCAAACCAGGAATATCTTGAACCTATGAGCAGCGGGAGTAACTCGGATAACGAAAAGACTCTAAAACAGAGCGCCTGCGTCTCTAGCTCTAGTACGCTGACCAACGGCGGCATGTTCAGAGTCTCGAATGAAGGCCTCAATACGCGAAACGTGGTGCGAACTGCAATTGAAGAGTCTCGTGGCTCGCTGGGTGTACTCTGCTGTGGCCCTGGTAGGATGAATGACGACTGCCGATATGCAGTTGCCCACGGATTGTCCCTGTCACCCAACTTTGTGGAATATTTCGAGGAGTCTTTTAGCTGGTAGGTACTAGCCATCACACATGAAGGGAAACACCCATATACACAATCAAGAAGTAGAGTACGTGTTTTTTATCACATCGAGCCCGTTTTAAAGTGAGTACTGAGAAGTAAACTAGGTCAATTCTTACTACGCTCTAATAGCCCTGCTGTTGTTGTGGCTTTCCGACCTCAATAACGGTGTTAATCTTAAGGACCATACGGGTGAGTTGGGTGGCTAGTTGCAACTGAGAGCGCTTGCCAATCAAGGGGTCGACTACGAACTGCTTCTTCATGTCGTTTTCTCCCAGAGACAGGCAGTCAACGCCAAGCTGCGAGTTTTTCTCCAGAACCTGACGAGACTTTAGACCAGAAAGAGTCTCAATCGGGTTAAGACCACTGTTCTCGGCCAAAGTCAACGGCACGCTGTCGAGGGCCCGACTGAAGGCCCGGAAAGCGTACTGGTCAATGTCTGTGCGGTTGTCCGCCTCGTCGCCCACTCGAAGGGACGCAGCAATCTCTGCAGCGCCACCACCGTACACTACGCGGCTATCACGAACAAGGTTACGCACGACGCAGATAGCGTCGTGCAGAGCACGTTTCGCCTCCTCCACGATCATATCGTTAGAGCCGCGCACAAGAACAGACACAGTCTTGGGCTGGGCCGTCTTCTCTACGACGATCATGCGATCCTGCGTAGTGCCGAACTCGATTTCACGGATCTTTCCAGCATGCCCAAGTTTATCAGCACGGAGATCCTCGAAGCGCGGAACAATGCGGCCACCCGTGGCCATGGCCAGAAGCTCAATCTCGGGACCACCAACCCAGCGTAGCGCAGGTAGGTTGTTCTGCAGCAGCAGATGATTAGCCTCGTCGTCGAATCCCCATTGGCAAACGACGAAGTTAGCGCCAGCCTCCTTGATGTCATTGATCATCCGCAAGAACGTCTCCTGCTCATACTTCTGCAGGGCCTTGAACTCATCGACTGATGTTATATCTAGCTTGTGCTTCGTCTTGGGCTTCGGAGGCTCAAATGGGCAGGTCAGAATGGCGATCTTAGCATCGTCGACCTCACGAGGCATTTGAGGATGTGACATATCCTTGTCAATAAGCACGCCCCTGACCAGCAGTGAATCTCCAAGCGACCCGCCTGTCTTTCCCACAACCTTGATGAGGTCGAAGTCGACGTCGCGGCGCTCTTGATCAGCCACGGCCATTACCGCGTCAACAGCAATCTGAGAAAAGAGATCTTTGTACTCGCTGACGACCTTCGAGCCCAGCGACGTGCGCGCAGCGAGCAGCAGATTGTCGTGGCTGAACTTGTCAGCGGCAGTCTCGAGACCCTCCAGCGCGACCTGGCACGCCTCATCGTAACCATTTGCAATGCGAATAGGATGAATACCGCGCTCTATAAGCTCATAGGCCTGCTCGAGCAGCGCGCCGGCAAGGACAATAACGCCAGTTGTGCCGTCGCCGATCTCGTCGTCCTGCGACTTTGACAGCGACACCAGCAGCTTCGCGACTTGGCTTTCCAGCTGCATGCGCGCCAGAATGGTGGCACCATCATTGGTCACAGTGATATCACCGTCGGGAGAAATAAGAATCTTGTCCATTCCGCGCGGGCCCAAGCTTGTGCGCACAATAGCCGCCACGCTTTTCGCGGCAAGGATATGCGCCTTGACGGCCTCCACGCCATGAGCTCGTGTCTTCTGGCCCTGGTCCCGCACAATAATGAGCGGGCGCCCGGACTCATCCTGTGCCATCACGGCATTACTCAGGTCTATTTCTGACATGTAGCCGTGAAAGTGGTTTCACGTTAGGACGCGGAATACAGAGATGTGTGTTTACGTCATACAGCTCTCGCCGCCTGGGTTCTCACATCTGATAACTAAGTCGCGGGAAGCTATGAAATGGCTTGGATAGCGGAGGCTCTTGTTCATGCTGCTACTCTAACACAGGCTTTTATGATACAAATTTCCGCAAAATTTTCGACGGGGTATCTAGTTGCAAATTGTATGGGTCTATTGGACAACAGCGAGAGAAAATGACGCGAAATTCGACTAGACGCATTCTCCGCTTTACCTTGAAAATGCCGTGCACCCATGTGGTCGAATGGATGCGCTATAGAGGTTACAATCAGTGATTTCATAGCGTCTCCTTTGTCTTAGAATTAATTAGTGTGGAACCCATGTGTAACGACTGTGAAGCAGCAGTAAAGGAGCTGAGTACTTGTCGACCTACGACAACCTTTGCAAATATGAATGGCGCATGGAGTCTGGCAGATGCAGTTATAATCTACCGTTGTGCTTAAGACAGTCCCTGAGGGTTGAGGGTGCCATTGAGACTCGCGCCGTAGCTCGGCATGCTATGCAATTAGTGCCAAGCTTACTCTCATAGAAAGAGTGCTTGTGGAAATCGACTTTATGATAAAGTATTAGCAGTAGTAACGCCTAGTCTCAAGGAGACATATGTATAGAAAGAAACCATGAAAAAGTCTACCGAGAGAGTATAACTTCCACGAGTGGAACTCATTTTATTCCCAAGTGACGAGCCTCCATGCCAAGTACCATCCCGACAAAATTCGTACAGCTGAACGTGTTGAAACATTCAGCCAATGCATGTCTAAAGATGTTCGTAAAGGAGTGGAAGATTTCTGCAACCCCATCCGAGGCCTGATACTGTCGAACGCTTGGAAGGCTCGGTGATGGCCATGAAAGGGCTCCTGGCTTACCAGATTAAAAACCATTGAGTTTACTCGCACTACACAAGACCTAGTGTTCGAATTCGAACGGGGGAGGTACACTTTCTCGATTTTCTGGAGAGAGCTAGACACACTAGTTCGGCGCAGCAGAGCGGAGAAATACTTAAGCTATGAAAATCTGTTATGTTGACGAGATGATTGCCGAGATTAGTAGACTTCTTTGGCAGTTGATGACGGCTTCTTCTACCATTTAAATGTCGTAGATGATAAGTCTCTTTCTGAGCTGTTCCAGAAAAAAAGGAACCCAGTGTAAAAATAAGTCTCACGTTTCCTGTTATGCGCTGGAACTCAAACGCTTGCCCTTGTGTCTGTTCTTATAGTGCTACTGGCTCTACTTCTCGGGCGGAATGCTTTAGTGACTGATCTCGAACCTAAGAAATAAAAACATCTTCCTCTTGAGCTCTGAGGGTTGTCTAAGAAAGAGCCAAGTGATTATTTGTTGTAGTTATGACGTTAAGCGCGCCCAATTCCAGTTGATTGACACAGCGACGATACTCGACGGCGCTTGCAGAAACCCTTGTCCAACCGAGAAGGGCCAGAGCCAGGGTCCCAGGGTCTCTCCTCTCTGCAGGGCCGGAAGGTGATCAAGCACACATCCGTGCCAAAGCTGCAGGAAAAAAAAGTGCCAAAACAGCGGCCGATCCTTTTTTTTTCACTCAGCGCTGCTTCGACAATGGACACATTACGCAGGGCTGACGGCGAGGAAGACCTCGCCTCGCTTAGGGAGACTTTGCTCAACACAAGCGGCAACACAGATCTGGCTAATAGGTTTCGTGCCCTTTTCCACCTGAACACTCTAGGTAAAGAAGGTAACAAAGAGGCCATCGACATCATCTCGGAGGGGTTCTCCGACCCGTCTGAGCTTCTGAAGCATGAGATGGCCTACGTGCTTGGACAGACCCGCCAGGAATACGCCATCAAGCCATTGAAGGATGTTCTGGACGACTCTAATCAGCAGGCTATGGTGCGTCACGAGGCAGCCGAGGCGCTGGGTGCCATTGGAAACCGCGACGCCCTCGACATCCTGCGCCACTACCAGAAGAGCGATCCGCTCGAGGTTGTGCGTCAGACTTGCGAGCTGGCCGTGGACCGTATTGAATGGGAGAACAGCGAGCGCAGGCGTACAGAGAAGATTGCGGCGTCGCAATTCGAGAGCATTGACCCAGCACCGCCTCTTGCCCTCGACACCGAGGAGAACGTGAGAAAGCTTGAGAAGCTCCTGAACGATCAGTCGCAGCCACTGTTTGAGCGGTACCGGGCCATGTTTCGCCTGCGTGACCTTGGCACGTCAGATGCCGTACTGGCACTGGCCACTGGGTTCAAGGACCCGTCTGCCCTTGTCAGGCACGAAATTGCCTACGTGATGGGCCAGCTCTGTGATCCCGTATCGGTGCCGAGCCTTATTGAGGTGCTTCAGAACAGTAATGAGGAGGGCATGGTGCGCCATGAGGCCGCTGAGGCCCTGGGAAGCATTGCCACAGAGGACGTGCTGCCTGTGTTGCAACAGCTCGCCAATGACAAGGAGCTTGTTGTACGGCAGAGCGCCGAAGTCGCGCTCGACATGTACGAGTACGAGAAGTCCGGGCAGCTGGAGTATGCAGAGGTTAAATAGGGTTATGCGAAAAAGACACTAATGATTATTGAACTAAATAGCTCAATTGTTTTGAGAAAACTTGTAGCCACATCGCGTACATGTGTAAAACACGGTTGCGCCCTCGTCGGCGCTGCGCATTTGTAGCGTTTGGAAAGACATCTCGTCGTTGCCACACTTGGGGCATTCCTCCTTAATCACTGCACCTTCATCAAGCTCCTCGTCACCAATTGACGTCTTAACGGCACTGCGTTTTGCTCTCAACGTGGATGGGAATGCTGTGGGAGCCGATTCGGTAACGACTTGTAGCTCTTCGAATGCTCGAGCGTCATAAGTACGTGTACACATTTGACATTTGAGTTGTGACTTACGGTCTTTGAGACTGTCCAAAAGGTTTCCGCAGTCTACGCAGAATATAAGACTCCCAATGACACTCATATTAGGTCTATTTCTTGAGGCCTGTTCCAGGTGAAATTTCAAAAAAAAGTCTGGCTTAGTCAAGAGTGGCATACAGCGAAACCCTGTGACCAAGGTCGCCAGTTCCACTAGGGCCAAACACCAGAACATTGCAGCTTAAAACCATGGCAAAGAGGAACTTACCCGTCGGTCGTACGGCTGCAAACATATGCTCGGGCTTAATCTCTCAACGTATGCTTCATCAGTGTTCGGTAAAATATCCGTGGAGGCCTCCGTCATCAACTTGAAGAAACATATTGAGAAATACCATAAATTTAAATACGAGTTCTCTTCCACCAGCCCCAGCGAAACAGTCAAGGGCGGTTTTAGATGTTCTCGGAATGAACCCGGTGCTGGGAATCATAGCGACTTCTTTATTCTCATTCACTATGTACTTTCCCGACGAGACTGGCTCAGTAAACTTCACTTCAAACTTCCCTTTGGACCTAGGTACAGAGCCTGTAGCTGTTTCTAGAGCTGGCCAAAAGTCCTGAAGTCATAGGATTACACTAGTTAGTGTCAGCTACGCGTAACAAAAAACGTCAACAAATGAACGCAATTTGCCGTGAAATGAATCAGCTATACATTCACTTGATTTGAATTTTTAAATAAAGTCCGCAGAAGTGCAATGGCAAGATTGGAGACTTCGACACACTTGTTGCAACACCGGGATTGGGTTAGGTTAATTACGCAGTGAGATGTGCTGCTTTCGTTTCATAACCCTGATGCGCTTCCGCGAAGCGACAAGTGTCAGTCACCATAAAATCATCTAGTAGTACAACTAGCAGAAGATGCTCATACGCTCACTCTCGACGACTAGGCTGACGTGCGATGTCGCGTCTCGTTGCAAGAGCATGTCTATTCTGAGGGCTCGAAAGATGGGCTTTAGCGGTTAAATGCCGCATGAGACTATTTACATTAGTGTGATAATGCAAGCCTTGTTTAAATAAAGAAAGATGGTATAGGGCCCCACAAAGCTGGACTGAGTCTGTTTGGACAGCTCAAGGTGGACAGACTTTTTTAAGTAGCTCATAGTCGAAGTCAGCTTCAGCGCAGAGCTCCTTCTGCCTGTCCACACTGAAACGCCAAAGCGCCGCAAGTGCTACACCAGCGACCATACTAGAGCTCTTGCGCTCGTTTAGCCACTGCTCCTTGAGCACATCTGGCAGCCATGAGCCCACACACTTTTCGTTGATGATTTGCTCCAAACGGCGAAAACCGTCCAACAACTTTTTATTCTGCATCCGGAAAACAGCAAAGATGCCATTATCGGGAGCCTTTACATATGCTTCTGCATCCACACCGGAGCCTGCGCAAACCCTCGACAACAGTTCAGGCAGAGGGCGGAACGTGTCACTGCTTGCAACCTCACGGAAGTATTTCCGACGAAAGTCGGCACTGAGGGTATACAGCTGCTTCTGGCTTCCTGACTGAAGCATTCGTTCTTGATGCTCGTAGGAACGGGCTCGTTCCAGGGGAACAACATCCGGCGCGAATTCGCGGAACGCCGTGCCATTCGAGTCAAACAGCCAGATGGCTGACCTGTGCAAGTCCTTTTTGAATAGAATGATGGGCTTGCCGAAAGACGCCCCTGGCGACTCTACAGTGAGCACGTTTGTGATCTTACGTTCACTGGGGTTTTGCACGCCAACCAAAAAGACGCCGTCCGAGGAAGCCTTGAAGTCCGTGAAAAAAGACATATCATCTGTTTCATTGAGGACAAAAGGTGTGGCTTCTTCCTTTGTCTCGTTCGTCTCGAACTTTCCATCTTTCCAAACAGAAAGAATCTTGTGAGAGGAAAATCCGTTCAGCTCAGTGTTGTAAATGTGAAGCGACAACTTCTTGCGCTCGCTGTCAGCAAACGAAAAAGCGCCCGGAAACGGCAAAGGAGTGGGCGGGATTTCTGGCGCCCCCGAATCGAAGACAAGGTGCGCTCTCGGCTTGACAGGATCACTTTTAGAAAGCGCACCAACAAAGTTCATCACATAAATCTCCCATTTTTTGAAATCGCCCACAAGAGAAAGTAGCTCGGCAGCATCGCTAGTGAACTCCCTACTGTCCTTCACCAGGCCAATCGTGACTAGAGCAACGTTGCGGTGCACCGGCACAATGCGAGTGAGCTGCCACCCTCGACGATTTGTGAAGCTGTACTGAGCTTTCGTTTTCAGCTTGAAGACGCGATGGCTTTCCTCAATGATGCGCACCTCAGGGACGTAGTCATTTACGCTAGTGAACGCCGCCCACATGGATTTCTCTGCGCGTTTTTCGAGACCACGCAGACCAGGCCTGTCGAGGATGATGTTGAGCACGTTACGGTCGACGATCTTGCACATTTGGTTATCTTCTCCGTTTGGGTCGCGAGTATATATTGCTTGTTCTGTTTTGATGATGAAGTCCGAAGTGAGCCTGGCACTTGTACTGCTCGGAAGTGGCAATGGGTCCGCGACCTTCAGGCTGTTTTGAGAGGCAATGTAGAGCCGCATGGGATTGCGCTTGAAATCGACGATACAGTCTTTGCTTCCGAGGTGCAAAAGTTTGAGAACAAACCGGTTCTCTGAATCGATACTGTGGCCACTACTCAAGCACATCCCGACTTCCGGAGCTGCCTGTACACGGCGCAGCTCGCCGTCACTTGCTAGAGCATAAGAAAAATTGGTTGGCGACGCTGAGGCCCGCTTTCCCTTCGCGTTCATGACGATCAACCGCTGGTTGCCGGCAGTCACAGCGCCCACGACGTTTACGGCGTTAGCAACCGGCTCCCACGTGCCGAGTTTATGGTTTACACGCAGGTAAGAGCCACGGCGCGTGCCAAGTAGGACATAGTCCTTAAAAACGAGATCGGGGCCACCTCCGACGTCGCGACGCGAGGGGATGAAGTCTGCGCTGATGTGCACGTTCAATTGGTACACGAGCGAGGGCACGACAAGACGACGTCCCATACCAAAAAGGCCGGAAGTTTTGGCTTTGGACCCCACACTGGCCGTTTGAAACTTTTTGTGGAACTTATTGTTCATATACACAAAGTAAACAACGTCATCGTTGATCCATCCCAGGGTCATGATATCAAGATACTCGACCTCGAGACGAATGACTTCCTTGCCGTAGCAGCTGATGACAACAAGCACTGGATTCTTGCTCTTGTTACGCGTAGCCAAGAAGATCTGCGTTCCATCCGGAGACGGTTGCGGCGGTGGCATGTCGGGATACAAGCCGATGTTTCTAGCAATCTGCAACTGGGACAGCTGAGTGGTGATGTTCTTGTTCAGCGTGCCGATGGAGGCGACGAAAGGATCAATGCCGGTCTCAGCTAGCGAAACAAGTGACATCGAACTCGCAGGCCTTTTGACAGGCGTGTTATTGCCCGAGACACGACCGGCACCCTCTCGCAAGTCGCGATGATCGCGCCCCTCCGTCTTGGGCAGCCCCCAACAGCCCTCAAGCTCGAACGTCAGTTCGACCGGGTTTACGCTAACAACAACGAGCGCAGACAAAATCTGAAGTACAAGTAGGTCTTTCCTGCGGCCCGCCGCAAAGAAAGCGCCTCCCAAAGTGGGCAGTACATCCTCATCCGGGTTCCCCATGCTCATTGGCGGCTGCGGGGTTGCAATGCAGATGTCATCGTCCGCGAATTTGACCGGTTCCGTGGTGGAATCATTTGAGACGAGAATCTGTTTGAAAACAACACGATTTGAGTATTGCAGAGCCAGCCATTTGCGGGAGTCTCCCAGAAAGTTGCCAACGCTTGCGTTCAGCGCGATGCTCGGTTCGAGCACAGGGTGCACCAAAGACATTGCCTGAGGAAACCGTCCGTCCACTTTGGCGGAAACGAAGCGCGCGACTCGCCAGACGTAATTGCAACCCCAGCCCTGGCTCTAGACGGATCTTTTGGTAATAGGTAAAGGGCATGCAAGCATTGCCGAACTCAGCGCGTTTGAGGGCGATTTCAAATTGCTAATTAGGTTGCTCAAAAGAGTGCTTATTGGCGCCGCCGCGCTATAAATACGACGTCGCCCCTTGTGCTTATTAGCAGGGCAAGGTGGCGCCCGTAGTCGATTGAAAAAAATAAGGGGTCCCTGTGAAGCACATAGTCAACATAGAACTAGATGACGCGACGCGCGGAGAAACCTTGATGCAGCGTCAACGGCTTTTGAGCTGCACCACACCGAGGCGGGGATGAGGAGGCTCGGCTTCCTGCTGCTGACTTGTCGTGGGTCTTTGTCAGCGCAGTCACAATTATAGATGCAGTAACCACAGAGGTGAGGCGGCGGAGAAGCCGCCGGCAAATATCGTGTAGACTTAGTCTTCATAATGATAGGCTGCTGCAATAACGCTTTGCTGTGAAAGGGCCCATCCCTTCCATTATACATATAGGTAAGGTGCTATGAGAGCCTAGATGCAGTGTGAGCCAATACATAGCAGCCTGCAGCCTAACTACAAGCGGCCAACAGCTAAGATGCAGCTGGGCCCTAGATAGATTGAGGCACTAGTCGACCCGCGCTGTGCGTTTAATTGACTTTGTTGACGAGCAGATGCTGAGTCCAGCAGCTTGCAATTTCCAGCAGGGCGACATTTCTCTAGACGCTTTTGATGCCTCCCTACGCAGGAATCACACCTCGACGACTCATTGTGGATGGAGTGCGACACTTGAGTGCTATTACGATCTGTTCTCCTGCCTGCCCCGTGCGGGCAGACGCGCGGGGCCTAACCCTGGACACACCTGCTCACATAATTCTTTTTCTTGAAAAATATCCTTGAGGTGCGTCTGCTTGAGTACGTGCTAGTATTGTATCTGTTTAAACAATGGCCACACAGATCCCGCCTGCGACCAAAAAACAGCGACGTGCTGTACAGGCTGGCCAGGCCGATATCACGGAGGCCCCTATGGATCTCCCGAATGTACGCATCAAGCTGCAAGCGTCGGACTCGGGAGAGGAGATTCCTGGCAGCATGCGCGTACCTGGGAACGCGACCGTGGAGCAGCTCGAACTATTGGTGAACCAGCTGTTGCAGAATGAGGATTCGGTTCCTTATGAGTTCACGCTTGCGGAGAGCACCACGGAAATCAAGACAGACTTGTACAAGGACATCATCCAGCCGCAATTGAAGTCCACTGAGGACGAGCTTGTGCTTGTATTTACCCCACGGGCCATTTTCCGCGTGCGGAACATCACGCGTTCAACGGGCGTGGCTATGGGACACGGTGCAACCATTCTGGTTGCTCAATTTGCTCCTCATACGTCTTCGCGGGCGGCCACCGGCGCAGGCGACTGCTCGGCAAGAATATGGAGCAGTGATAGCGGCACGCCTATCAAGACGCTAAGTGGGCATGGTGATCATGTTCTATCCGTGAGCTGGAGTCCGGATGGCAGAGCGCTGGCAACTGCGGCTAAAGACGCCAGCGTGCGCGTGTGGAATCCATACACAGGCACGCAAATTGGTCGCAATATGCAGGGTCATTCGAAGTTCGTGACCGCTCTTGCTTGGGAGCCCTTGCATCTTGTACCCGAGACTAGGGCGCTACCTCGGTTGGCGTCCGCCTCGAAGGACGGCACCGTCCGCGTCTGGGACGTCGAGGCAGGCACTTGCGAGTTCACGTTGTCAGGCCACACGAATTCGGTATCTTGTCTTAAGTGGGGCGGATTCGGCCAAATTTATTCGGGCTCACACGACAAGAGTGTCAAGGTTTGGGATGCCAAGGATGGCCGGCTCATCACGACGCTGAAGTCGCATGCGCACTGGGTCAACCACATTGCCCTAAGCACCGACTTTGCCTTGCGTTCTGGTGCATTTGGGCCCACAACGATGCTCGAGCTGCCCATTCCGTCGCACGAGGCTCCCAGCGCGGAGCTGAAGCGCGTAGCCAAGCAAAAGTTCGAGCTTGCGTTAGGTGGCCGAAAGTACGAACACATTGTGACTGCGAGTGATGACTTCACTATGTTTTTGTGGGAGCCGCTGCGCACGTCGAAGCCAGTGTGTCGCATGACAGGCCATCAGAAGTTGGTGAACCACGTTGCGTTCAGCCCCGACGGGCGGTATCTTGCATCGGCCTCCTTCGATAACTCTGTGAAGCTCTGGGATGGCCGCACGGGTAAATTTGTTGCGTCGCTGCGGGGTCACGTTGCGGCAGTGTATCAATGTGCGTGGTCTGCCGATAGCCGGCTGCTGGTCAGCTGCTCGAAGGACACGACGCTCAAAGTGTGGGACGTGAAGACGCGGAAGTTGAAGTCCGACCTTCCTGGGCATAAGGACGAGGTATTTGCTGTCGATTGGAGCGTAGATGGAACGAAGGTTGTCTCCGGCAGCAGGGACAAAACCGTGCGATTCTGGTCGCACTAAAAAGGCCATATTTAAGCGAAGTTGTCTTCAGTGATCTAATTTCATAAGTGTAATCAAGCTGAAGTGGACAGAAGTCTTTATTGAGAGCTTTTCTACAGCGAAACTGTAGATCAATCAATCAATGCGGAAACAGAAGTCAAAAATCGCCTTAATAAATCGTCTATCTACACATCCTAATACTCAGTGCCCAACATACGGAAGCACGAGCGAGGTTCTGGTTTAAGCCCTGCCTCGCGGTTAATACCCGAACAGCTTCTCTACGCGCATCTTAATGCCTTCCCAACTATTCAGCTTCGGCCGCACGTCGAGGTAGAAGCTCTGGCGCTCGGGATGGGCAGGGTCTTGTTGGCCCGAGTAGAAGTCTATCACGTATTCTATGGTTTGGCCGCAGCGGTCGATGGTCCAGTCGTGGCGGTCGAACGGCCTTGTGGCCCCGAGCAGCATATTTGCGCGTGCCTTTGGTGTAAGCTTCGAGCTGTCGCCCTCGAATTTGAGCAGCTGCGGCCCGCCGCAGATTCTGCCACCTTTGTTCTTCTCCCACTCCAGGATCTCCTGCCAGCAACGCTCGTTTACAGCGTTGTGAATGGGGATGACCACGGGCATGTCGCGAGCCTGCGGGCTGAAGTTTTTCCGGCGCATTGCCGAGTAGAACTGCTGTTCGCTTGGATAAACCCACTTGCGGCCGTCGGTGCCGGCCCGCGGAATGCTGGAGACCTCGCGTTCGCTGCTCAAACTAGGCGGAATGTTAGGCAGCGGCGGCAGGCCCTCGCCGCCGTTTGCATGGTCTCTGCCCAAAAATTTGTTGACGATCTCGGGGTTTGTGTGGTCCACGGGGCACCGCTCCTCGGCCTGTGCTGCAGCTTGTGGAGCTACAGTCTGTGTTCTAGAGTCTTCGTGGGTATGATGCTGGGCGACAGCACTGTCCGGTGCGGCGGCGTCCGGTCCAAGGAATTGCTTAAGAACCTCGGGATTTGTGTGATCCACGGGGCACTCGGGCCGGCCGACGTCCTGTTTCTTCTGCGGCTGGCTGTTGTCGCTTGACCACAGTCCGAACATTTTCAAGTGTCTGAATTGGCGCTGCCCTCAGGGTTCCAGGATTTTTTATTAGCAAACACAGCTGGGACGATTGGATGATGTGGGCAGGCGACGACGCAGCTGGGAGCAATAATCCGAGATTACCAGCGCTCTGGGTGGCCAGTCTCACAAGGCCAGGACGATGCGGAAGGTGCCACCTTCCCGACGTACAACACTTATTACAGCGTCAATGTGGGGCCAAGCATCAATTTTAAAGCGCGAGCTTGACGAAAACGGCTTGTGGGCCGCGCGCCGCGCGCCGCGCTCAGGCAAGCAGTAAGTCGTGACACCCAGTCATCATCGTCAACTTATTATTTGGCGGTGGTGTGCCAGTTAATCACTAGAGCGGACGATGAGGCGGTTTTTTTCCACGAGCAGGCTGGCCCTCCGAGTGCCGCCCAAGGCGCCTGCGCGGGTTCAGCAGGTTCCAATTCCCCGTACGGTACGAACTACGGCGGAGATCAACCAGTTCGTACAGCCCAGCGAGTCACCAGCGTCTCGGGCACTGAACTCGTCCTACATCACGAAAATGTTCCCCGACGCATCGGCGGAGCTGCAACTGCAAGACCCCGAGGGCGTGTGGTATTCTGTGGCTCGGTCACGAGCAGGTAATCTGCCTGTGTACAAGGATTATAACAATGCAGGGCATGTGTGGACCGAGGTGCGCAAGATCAGCGGCAACGTGGGTGCGCTGCGCAATGATATTAAAAAGGCACTTGCCCTTGCGAAGGAGGACATCTGGGTCAAGAACGCTGCACAAACCATTGTGATTAAGGGCGACTATTCCGGGCGCGTGAAGCGGCTGCTTGCAAAGGCATTCTAATGTGTACATATAGTTAACGAAGTCCGCGATAAACGTGTACGAGTAAAGAGGGCACGAGGCCTCTCAGAAGCCTCGTGCTCTAGCAGGTTGTCGCCTCCTGCGGATGTCGCCTTCTACGGCTTTCGGTTCCTGCGGCCGGACGGTCGTGCTTCTTACTTTTTTTTTTTCCTTGATCTGCGTAACTGATCTCTCGTTAGTTTAGTTTACATTCATGAGCGAGAACTGGCGCACAATGCTGGGGCCGTACTCGTCGTAGTCCTTCTTCGAGTAACAGTAGTTCTTGAACTCGGGCGTCTGGGCCATGAGCGAGCCTCCGAACCACACGGCCGAGCGCTGGCGCTTGTGGCTCACGACCTGCACCTCGACGCCGGAGCTCTTCACGCCGGCGGCCTGCTCGTTTTTGCGGATGCGCGCATCAACAAGGCTCTTAATATCGCGCTGCAGGCGGCGGCCGAAGTCCTTGAACATTGTCGAGCCGCCGCTCAACACGATGTTGCGATAGAGACCCTTACGGACGTCGATGGGGCTCGTCTGCACGACATTATCGACGACCTCGGGCAAGGGCGTGAGGTAGTCCGGTGTAGCGATCTCGGGAGAGAAGAAGATCTCCGGTGCCATGAACCGCTCGTAGCCAACGTCTACTTGCGCGTGTCTGCCGCCGGGGCGCTCGGCCAGGTACTTCTTGAAGCGCTCTGGCTCCTGGTCGAAGCGCTTGAACTCGTTCACAATGTTCGGCGACACATAACAGTACTCCTGCTTGATGCGCTCGGCCGTGCGCAGCGACGTATCTGCTTCGCCGCGGTCGCGCAGCATGCCCTGGATGAAGCTCGTGATGTCGCGGCCGGCAATGGGGATGTGCTTGATGGAGGAGCCGATGACGTAGCCCTCAGCGACAGCGATGACGTGCGTGACACCATCACCGCTGTCAATGACCGTTCCCGTGAGCGGCTGGCCAACAACCTTCGGCGACGTCCAGCTCGCGGCAAGGGCCAGCACTGCCTGCACGGCAATGTACAGGCCCGCGCAGTTGAACGTCTCGAACATGATCTCGGCCGTCATCTCGCGGTTCTCGGGGGCATTCAGCGGCGGCTCCGTGAGCAGAAAGCGATGGTCTTCGGGTTCGCAGCGCAGGTAGTTGAAGATGGAAGCCTCCCAGTACCGCTCCATCTGGTCCCAGTTCTCAATCTGGCCGTGACGGATCGGGTAGCTCAGGCTGTAGTTCTGGCCGTCGGCGCGCTGCAGCGCCTCGTCACCAATCACGTAGTTCGGCAGCGACGAGCGCGCCTTCGGCCCGCGCAGCTGTGACTCGTTCGTGGCAATGGCCGTCGGCAGCACAAAGCTCGGAGAGTCGTTCCCGGCGTACCCGAGCTTCGTCAGCCCGGTGCCGTTGTCCATCACTACGGCCGGCGTTGTGTTCATTGTCCCCGCTTCACGATTGGTCGCGCGCCGTCCGAAAGATGTCTGATCACCGTGCCGTGGTGGTCGTGGCTTGCCAGTGGACTGGTAGTCCCAGCTCACAAGCGCTAGGGTTCGTCAGCGACTGGGGTATCACGTGCCACCGCTGTGCCTGCACGACCTTTTCCTGTCGCCCTGGCTGATTCCGAAGTAGGTGTCGTCGGTGTGTGTGAGCTGATCTAGTAGCTAGTTGGCGCTGCTCGTGTCTGTGAGTTTTGACTGTAGCAAGTAAGTAGAAGTCTCAACCAGGAACCCACTTGTGGCGGTCTTTATGGGGTTGCGTCACGCCCTCCATGGGTCTAGCCATCAATGCGCTGCGCTATATTCGTAGTCTGTGTTGACCCCGCCATGGTACATCGACTGTGTGATCTACGACAGCCCTGCAACATACGTCAACCGTGCTATGTACATCAACAATGCTATACACGTCAGCAATGCTCTGCACGTCAATAATGCTCTACACGCCAATAATGCTCTGCACGCCAATAATGCTCTGCGCGCCAACCCTATGTATTTGAATCGCACTGTGTACTTCAACCAAAGTGTATACGTCAACCGCGCTATCTACTGTGGTAGGTCTACCCATTCGGCCTACGGTGGAGAGAGGCGGTCGCACTAGTGCATGGCCGACACCCTAATATCGATCTACAGGAGCCGTCACCAATTAATTTCAAAGTTAAGCATGTGCTCGGCAGCGGCAGCGAGAGTGTAGAGCATTCGTTGCGCTAGGTTTAGTTCATGATGGCGGCGTTTGCTTGTGGACGTGCGCACGTGTACTTGTCTACTTGCCTGCGAATTGAGAAGTAGTGCTTTCACTACAAAAGCCCTTGCTTGTTGTACACCGCAACACACAAGCTTTAGGTTGCTAGCAGTTCGCACTGGACACAATGCGCGGTTAACATCCACAACCAGCGGATTAGGGTACTTGCGCGTGCCCTCAGTTGTGCATGGCCATTCGTTTGGTCGGCTGACGCGCTTGCATCGCTTGCTCCTGTCGTGAGCTATGGAATAGGAGTTAATGGCTTCTTGAGCAAAGGCGTGATCTAACCTGTGCACAGCGGTCCCATCTGTAATATCTTTCCAGGCAGGTTTCTAATCAGCGCCCCGTAGTGCGTCGAAAAAATCCACTGTTGCTGATTGATTTCTGTACCGCCGCAACCCCTGTCCAGCACGGTATAGCAAACTGCCGGCTGAGAAGACCTCCGCACTTGTATAAGCTCTGTGTAAAACCATTGGCGTATTCTGGGGTCTCTGAGTCCGCTCAACTGTCTTTGACAACGCTTGAAATTCACCTTAAGGGCCCTGCTTTCGCCGTGGCACAAACCCTGCATACTCACGCGACGATGCGCTAGGGGCCTGTCATGCAGGTGAAACCCCCACCCTGGATGAGCACTATGCGTGTTCTGAATCCGGGACTGACGATGCGTCTAGATCTCGCGCGGCCAGCAGCACTCGGCCGGCAGGCACTCTGTGTCCTTGGACAATGCTGGTGCCAATTGCCGAGCCCTCTGCGGCGCCTGTATGCGTTCAGTTGTGCGCGCCCGCAGCCGCCGGCTTGGCCGGCGTTGGCGGTATCCAGTCGCATCCAACGTCACGCGATTGTTAATTTCGTCGCCGCTGCGGGTCGCGCCCCAACCCCGCGTAATCACGAGCGCCCTGTCTCCTCCGCCCACCACCTCTCCATCTTCTGTCCCAACCGTGACCCCCCAGAAAGCACCCGGCCCGCAGCCACTTGACGGAAGCAGAGCCCGCGTAGCCACTGCCTGCCCTCAATTGACCTCAATTGACCTCTCTGACCCGCCGGCCGCCATCATGCAGTCCATGCACGGCATCCCCACCGCGCCCAACAGCCCCTCCTATCCGCGCGTCGCCTCCGTCGAGCCGCGCGGCGACATCGACGCCTCCGAACGCGAGCATGAGCATGAGTATGCCGCGACAGACTTCAGCGACTTTGACATGATGTCCTCCATCGAGTCGCTGCCTCGAGAGCCATGGCCGTCCTCAGGCCCTGCCTCGGACTCAATCGAGAGCATGAACTCCGCGCAGGCCTCGTCGCCTCAGGCCTCGTCGCTCCTTCGTCACGGTTTTATCATGCCCAGCCTGCCTAGCCTCTGCGAGCTTAGCGACGACAGCACGCCCACCGGCCTAGTCGGCCGTCTCACCGCCGTAGTCTGCGGCAGCCCTCAGCGCACTAACCTAATAGACGTCCTGTGCAATGAGGTGTTTGAGCCGCCGCTCCCGCCGCTAGGTGAGCCTCCCGTGACTGTAGATGCTGCGTTCTCACACCACGTGTGCTCGTCTTCGCGCCACGAGCACAACAATATCACGTTAGTGGACTGTGCTGTGCCAGTCGACGGGCTGACTACGTGGCTTGAAGCCCATTTTCGCGGAGCAGCAAACTCCGCGCGCCAGCCTGAGATCGACGCGCTCATCTATGTTCTTGACGGCGGGCCCGACGAGAAAGAGCTCGCTATGCTCGCGGAAGTCCAACGCTTTGCCGCCGTAATCCCTGTTACTCCTGCTAATGACCCCAGCAACGATGATGCGGTAGACTCCGAGGCCCTTTTAGAGCGTTTGAAATCTGCGGGGCTCGCCCCGTTCCTCAAGCGCGTCTGGACTCTGGCAACCGAGCTCACGCCAAACTATGAAATGACGGCCAGTGCCGTCGAGGGCTCGGATTATCGACAGCGC
Source organism: Entelexis geochares (assembly GCA_030705075.1). NCBI lineage: Eukaryota > Fungi > Ascomycota > Dipodascomycetes > Dipodascales > Trichomonascaceae > Entelexis > Entelexis geochares. The sequence goes on along the minus strand of JANIWL010000027.1, from coordinate 100,304 downwards.
CTGCTCCAGCCAAGTGAGCTGTCTCAATTCACCACGGCCCTGCTCTGCGCTAGTGGGCGAGCTCGTGCCCATGCTGCACAGCTGTATGCGCGCTGGGTGCAAGCACAGCTAGCCCTCACATCACCAGAGCCCCCGGGAGCTCTGGTAGTGCGTGTGAATTTGCGAAAGTCACTCGAAAGTATAGGCAACCTCGACCCCCTGGGCTTAGCCCACTGGTGCACCATGCCTCGACTCGTGGGCGCCGTGCTCGCCGGCATGGCAGCAGCAGTAGGACTGTCCGCCGCGTGGGCAAAGCTATTCCCCGTCGTCCCCGCCCCGCCCGTGCAGTGCCATCGACACATCTTGTTCGACAACGTCTTCGAGAACTGGTCGCAGTGGCTCAAGATCTGAGTGGGGCTCTCAGGCGCACGCAGCACTAGTGGTGAAACGTATTCGTATTTATTATTGCTCCTTTACGGCTCTTGTCTTACAGCAGCAACAGCGCTATTGCGGCCACATTTTACGCCCGCACTGCTAGCTGCCGGTTACAACTTTATGATACTGTTCTTTAAGCTTGTTACAAGTACGCTCTGCTTCACCATGCGCCGTGCCGCGCCGTGGCTCGCCGTGCCTCGCCTCAGCTCAGCTCAGCCTCAAATGACTGTGCTCATGCATGTCTAGCTAAAGTACAAGCTCTCGTTAACAACTGCATGCTTGTGGTCGCCAACAAAGAACCCGCGCTCGCTCCCCAACCCGAACACCGGAAGGAAGTGGTTCTGCTTATACTCTAATAGCGGCCTTTCCTCCTCGTTCGTTTGAGGCACATGTGCCGTTTCCAAGACCAGTCCATTCGGAGGTGTCGAGGCGAGTTGCGACTCCAACGTGTCGTCAAGCCTGCCCTGTCCCAACCAGAACCGTAAGTGCTCACCGACTCGCGGCGCTGCAGGTGGCTCCAACACTAGCATGGATGCCCGCGGTGACCACAGTCCACCACCGCCAGCTACCACTTTGATCATTTCGCCCGAGCTGAGCTCGGCAAACACTGCCGGCTCATGTAACGTCTGCAGCTCGGGCGCACGCTCAAGAAAAGTGGCCGCCCGCTCACCGTTCAGCGTCTTTAGCATATTGTCTGCGGCAGACGTCACTTCTAGCTGCTCGCTGATGGGCTGCACGGGTCGGATTGATATTTTAGGCTTCAGAGCCAGCGGTATTTCAACATGCAGCGCTTGCAGCGGCTCCTCGCCACCGCCATAGATCTCCGCCAGCCTTCCTGTAGAAAAAAGCGTGTTAGCGGCCGGAACGCCAACGTCAAAGCGCGAGTCCGCGCTAGATGTGAACCGCACGGCTGCCGCGGACTCTTGCCAGTTCCGCGACTTGTCTTGCGCCAGCGGCATGCGGTCTTTGATGGTGATGGGCTGCTCAGTCACCAACCAACTGAATCCAGACCGCTGGCAGCCCAGCGGCACTGTGTCGCTCGCGATCGTAACGGTTTGCAGCTCCGGAAACTGGCTGGCCAAACCTTTCAATTCAGACGCAAAGCCGGGAGTCGCCACCGCAACGAGGGCCCGCGCAAGCTTGTTGGATGCATGCAGTGACACATACTCTGCCAGCCGCCGTGTGGGGTTCACAATGGTTCCAAACGTGGCAACCATACTCAACTAGCGAACACCAACAACAACTGTTTTTGAGGCCGTCACGTGGTGGTGGTGGTCTGTTCCCGTGTGGAAGCTCGGAATGTCTGCCGATCAGAGCAGTTCGTGCAGAATTGAGTCAAGTTAGCTAGTTCAAGATTGTCCTTTATCTTTTTCTGGGCCGAGGCCGAGGCCGAGAGTATGTGGGTGTGCTGCTATGAAATTCATGATTCGTTCTTCGGGTGGCATTGAGCTATCTCTCCTAGTCAACCAGTTTGTTCCGAATTCTGTTGCTTCCATTTAGAGCCTGGTCTCAAAAAAATGCTCAGTTACAACAACGTTCAGCTACTATAGCCTCAGTAGTGATAAGACCCTGCTCACACAAACCTATATACCGCATTAGGTCCAACGCTCTTTTTTAGTGACGTCGTCTCGCATCGAAATGCGAATTAAGTTTACGTAGCCCGCTTTTAAAAATAACAAACTCAAATGCAACAAGCACTCGTCTAAATCCTATAGATATGGGTATCCTTGTTGCTGCTGCCCTTGACGCTTGACAGAGGACAGTGTTGCGCACCGCATCCTCACCGTTCTCCAGTTGTAGACGCAATGAAGTGGGGTGTGCACATTTATTGGGCCCAAAACGGGCTGCGCATGTACATGCCTGCACGCTACAAAATGACCTTTTACATCAGCTCTGTGTCGCTGATATGTATGGCAGTACTTGCGGCGGTGTGCATTGTAGAGTCTCGCAGCGATTCATTAGGACTCATGGCTGAGAGACTCGCCCAGTTCGCGTCCATCCGAGCCAGTCAAATTGAAAGAGACCTCAATGACCAGGTGGCGCTGTTAGACTTTGCCATGCAAGGCAGTCTAATAACGACTACAATTAGAAGCCTCTACTTTGGAAATGTAACAGCTCTGTCGTGGGCAGATACACTTGAAGACATTGTGGCCGCCATGTTCACTACCTCGATACGTACGTACGAGGCATTGATTCTATATGACGTTTCTGGAAATATCATATTTTCTATGGCGAACCCAGACCAGTCTCCCGCCCTCATTCAAAAACTCATACCCGCGCTTCCGGGAATGCTTCCATTTGGAAATACTCTCTATGAGCAGAACATTACGTTGCCCTTCAATCCAAATGCCACCTTAGAAGCCAATGAGGTACGAGATGCAGCCGCTGCAGCTGCCATGGCAGCTGCGAAAAACGCGACTTCGAGCTCAAACCACAGTAGCAAGATACCACAAAGCTTGAATTTCTCGAAAACTGTAGACAACATATCGGCATGGTTGTCGCAGCCTGCTCCGCTTGTAAATAACAGTGGAGTGATAGATGGCTATAGCTATGCACTCTCGGTCCCAGTTTCGTCCACCACGATTGCAAACAAGACACAGGTATCGCGGCTCATTGGCTATTGTACTGCCATTCTCGACTGTAGCCATTTCATGAATTATACGGCTGTAGATGACATGAGTGATCTGCGGGAGATGGAGATAATGCGAAAGTCCTGGATATCGGTGATAGAGGTCCAGGACGATAAGTGGCATTTCCTGTTTCCATCAGGGCTGAATTCCACTGCAGATACAGAGCTTCATCCTCTCTCGTCTTTCCCTGCGATAAGAGAAGACGTGCGACTACAGGAGCGCCTTCAAGACAACAGTAGTAGAAAACCTGGTGGGGCAACAATGAAAACCAATACACCAAGAGCAAAAAAGGCAAGTGTTGGTTACTCTTATGTGCGGGCCGTTAACAATGAATGGTACATTACAGTCGAGCTGTCGCGCTCTCAAGCGGAATCGCCAATCTGGCGCCTTACAAAAATCCTTTGTGCAGTTGCTATTTCCCTTTTGGTAGTGGTCACAGGTGCAGCATATTTGTTATCTGGTATGGCGACATTTCCTTTGTTCCACATCTACCGAGCAATGGAGCTTCGCCCTAAGGAGAACAGCACAGATCTCGAGATGGGTGGCAGACACACACACAAAGTGAAAGACCTCGTGTTAATCACTCCTGCCTTCTACAGAGCTGAGCACTTCAAGCTTCCTCGGCGTAGAAAAAACTCGAATCCTGGAAGTGTGCAGCACACATTCACGAAGCGCCCTAACATACATACTCAGGATACACGGCACTTTCTTCCTCAGGACCATAAACCGCGGTCAGGCTCGTTTTCCTCGACTAACACGCTTCAATCAGGACATTTACCGTCTCACTCGAAGCTAGTGGTACGCTCAGCCTCAGAAAGCTCTGTTTTAACGGTAATGAGCAACTCCGAGAACTCGAATAGTGGCGAAAGTGAAAGAAGTGCGCTTAGCTATCCTGTTCCAACAAAGATTCCTCTGTTGAACCGTCCTATTACTGATGAATTTGATGATCTTGTCACTGAATATAACAACATGGTTGATCACCTAGCAAAAAGGTATACGAAGATGGAAGACGAAGTCCGTGAACGCACGAAAGAGGCACAGGAAAGCAAAGAGCAGGCCGAAGCCGCAAACGAGGCGAAGACGAAGTTTCTGATGAACATCAGCCACGAGTTAATTACTCCAATGAACGGGATAATCGGAATTGCAGCAATAAACGAGGAAGAAACAGATGTTGCGAAGATACGGCAGAGCCTGCGTACAATCATTGAAAGTAGCAAGCTTCTGCAGGAGCTTCTTCAGGCGATCTTGAATTATAACTCATATTTGGCCGGTGTGGAAACCAAGCCTGAAAAGTTCACACTCGACGCCTTGATCACGGACCTGAGAGATACTTTTCAGGACCAAAGCGATGCTAAGGGCATAACGCTGAATCTCAGCTGTTGTCCAGAAACCTTGGCAGGGTGCTGCTTGGAAGGAGCAGTTGAGCCCATCTTACATATATGCATTGGACTAGTTTCAAACGCTTTGAAATTCAGTGACCCAAAGAAAATGCAGTCAATTTCACCGGCACCGCCGTCACCATCATCTGTGACTTTTCAGGCGTTTTTGCGCGAGCCTGATGGCCTTGTTGATGTTTCGGCCCTTTTCAGCTGCACAGCAACTTCTGCAAGTAATGCCATGCTTGAGGTCGTCATTGCCGACACAGGCGTAGGCATTGAGCGAGACCAGCTTGGGCATGTGTTTGACGAGTTTGTGCAAGGTGAGGACGCTTTATCAAAGCGGTTCACAGGAGCTGGCTTGGGACTTGCGTTGTCAAAGCTGTTGTCAGACCGTATTGGTGGATACATTGCCGTCTACAGTGGAGTGAAAGTGGGCTCAACTGCAGTGCTGCGTGTGCCAGTAAAGAATACTTCGGAAGTCAAAGTCGACAGCGTTCTACGACGTCCTGAGTTTTCTCGGAACAACTCGCCAGTATGGTGGACTGACTCGAAGCGCCGCCGCGTTTTTTTCGAGCCCGGAAACGTCACTCAAGAAGCATCCAAGGTAATTTTGGATGCTAAACGAGCCTCTGTGATCACTAAAAGCGCTGAGAAAAGCAAGGAGACGAGCTGTGTCCCCTCCTCTGAAATTCATGCTCCTGAGAGATCCGGAACAAGCAATGTCAGTGAGCATTCCAGAATATCAATCATGAGGTTGAGCACTCCTCCTATGAGCACAATTAGATTAACTGAAAGTGACCATTCCAAAATTGAGAAGCCACAGAGCTCAGCGAGCAGTAGGAGCCAGGATGTAGGGCTGCGGGAGAAAGTTTCGCAATTTCGGGTTCTTGTGGCAGACGATAACCAAGTCATGCGAGAAATTCTTCGGAAAATGCTTCAGAAATTGGGCGTCAAACACGTTGATGTGGCCGAGGATGGCCCACGTGTCATCAAGATGGTGGAGAAGGCAATTATATCTGGAACTCGATACTCAATAATCTTTATGGACTTATCAATGCCTAAAACGGATGGTATCAAGGCAACACAAGACATACGGAGACAGTTAGGCTATTTTTGCCCTGTCGTAGCTCTAACTGGGTACAGCGACGAAGCTACCGTGAGAGATTGTTTGGAAGCCGGACTTCAAATGGTGCTAACGAAGCCCGTTGAGCAGCATCAGCTGCTGGCTGCTCTTCGCCAGCTAGTGCTCGACAAAGCAGAATAACAAGCAAGTGTTGAATTTTTCAAACCATCATAGCGACGTTGTTGGGGTATTTTAAAGAGCGACGACTACAGGAGTGAAACTAAAGAATGTACTGCCTCGACAGGGGATTCGTGTTTATTGTAGAATGTTGCGCCACATGATCCACTACTTCACACAGATGAACGATGTGTTATCACAAGTGGTAGCGTAGCGAGACAGTTTTTCTGTTACATTATGATCATAGCAGCTACAGAGCCAGAAAGCGACTGCTGCACCTGCAATGCGCCTTTGAGATAATAAGTTATATACCTCGCAGCCAAACAAGTAGCCGCAGAACGTTACGCTTATTTCAACTTCTTCTTGGGGCGCAGCTGGTTCGTGTGGCCACACTTGCGCTTGCGGCAGTTCGTCGCACGAGGAGGCAGACGAGCGTAGCACTTGCGGCAGATGGACTTCTCGCAGTTGTACTTAGAGGCCAGAGCCTTGAGCGAGGGCTCAATGACGGAGGCACCACCACGGAGACGAAGCACAAGGTGGAGCGTAGACTCCTTCTGAATGTTGTAGTCCGAGAGGGTGCGGCCGTCGTCGAGCTGCTTGCCAGCGAAGATCAGACGCTGTTGGTCAGGCGGAATACCTTCCTTGTCGGAGATCTTGCTCTTGACAGCCTCGATCGTGTCGCTCGACTCGACCTCCAGCGTGATGGTCTTGCCGGTCAGGGTCTTGATGAAAATCTGCATTTTCTGTCAAAGAACGATTACCGATGGTAGAAGAGAGGAAAAGGGAGGCGGAGATACTGTGTTAACGTAAGTGGACGCAAAGTTTGCACTTCGTGAGTCGGTGTCCCAAAGCATCACGTGGAACACATTAGCAGTCGCGCGCCTCAGTCCCCTTGCCCTGCTGCCCCACGAGTGCTTAACGACTTCTGCAAACGCGCGCGGTGCGAGGACGTGCTAGTGTGAGAATTTGTTTACAACATACGCTTTGTATGGCTCTGAGGGTCTCCCACCGCGCGATAACCTTCCAGTAGTTTGTGGCACCCAACGCACCGCCGGCTTTGGGAGGCCACTCCTACCTGAGTCATTCTGCAGACAAAAGCTAAGGCAGCAGTACCTGTTCCACACATACTCAGCACGATTTGGCTTCGACAACAACCGTTTCTTTGGCGCCAACTGCGAGGATTTGCACGTAAAGCCATGTCTGTTCGACCAAACGATCCTGTATTCAACCGCGATGAGTTTGACGCGGTGCTGCGCGGCCGTTTCTTCTACGCGCCATCCTTTGACATCTACGGCGGTGTGAGCGGGCTCTACGACTACGGCCCGGCCGGTTGCGCGCTTCAGTCCAATATAATCGATCTGTGGCGTAAGCACTTCATTCTCGAGGAGGATATGCTGGAAGTTGACTGCACCGCCCTGACGCCGGCTGAGGTGCTTAAAACGAGCGGGCACGTCGACAAGTTCAGCGACTGGATGTGCAAGGACCCCAAATCGGGCGAGATTTTCCGTGCCGATCATCTTGTAGAGGAGGTGCTTGAGGCGCGACTCAAGGGCGACAAGGAGGCTCGCGGCATTGCAAGTCTCTCACTCGACGAGGAAGAAGGCGACAAGAAGAAGCGCAAGAAGAAGGTGAAGGAGATCAAGGTTGTCAAGCTGGATGATGCCACCGTGGCCGAGTATGAGACGGTGCTGGCCAAGATCGACGGCTACAGCGGGCCCGAGCTGGGCGAGCTCATTGAGAAGTACGATATCACAAACCCAGTCACTGGTGTCAAGCTTGAGCCCCCTATTGAGTTTAACCTGATGTTCGAGACCCAAATTGGCCCCAGTGGACAAATGAAGGGTTATTTACGCCCGGAGACAGCCCAGGGCCAGTTCCTGAACTTCGCCAAGCTCCTCGACTACAACAATCTGAAGATGCCCTTCGCCTCGGCGTCAATTGGCAAGAGTTTCCGTAATGAGATCTCGCCCCGTGCAGGGCTTCTGCGTGTACGCGAGTTCCTCATGGCCGAGATCGAGCACTTTGTGGACCCGAACAACAAGAACCACCCGCGCTTTGAGGAGGTTGTCGACGTCGAGATTGCTGCTCTGCCCAAAGACGTGCAGGAGGCCGGCTCCTCCGAGCTGCAGCGCGTCAAGATTGGCGACGCTGTTAGGTCAGGCATGATTGACAACGAGACTCTCGGGTACTTCGTCGGTCGTATTGCTAAGTTCATGGACAAGATTGGTGTTGATCCGAGGCGCATGCGCTTCCGTCAACACATGAAGAATGAGATGGCCCACTACGCAGCCGACTGCTGGGACTGCGAATTGCAAACATCTTATGGATGGATTGAGTGCGTCGGCACGGCCGACCGTAGCGCCTACGATCTCACCGTGCACTCGGCGCGCACGAAGGAGAAACTCGTTGTTCGCGAGAAACTGGATGAGCCTGTTGTCGTCGAGCAATTCGAGGTCGAGCTCGACAAGAAGAAGTTCGGGCCAAAGTTCCGTAAGGATGCTGGACGTGTGGCCAGCTGGCTCGAGGGTCAGACTCAGTGCGAGCTCGAGGAGCTAGCTAAGGAGCTGGAATCCAAGGGCGAGCTCGTTGCCAAGCCTGATGGTGACAGCTTCGTTGTCGACAAGGAACTCGTGAGTATTACGAAAAAGCAACGAACGGAGCATGTGCGCGAGTTCACGCCTAATGTCATTGAGCCCTCGTTCGGTGTTGGGCGCTGTCTGTATGCCCTGCTTGAGCACTCATTTTGGGCTCGCCCCGAGGATGCTAGCCGCAAGGTGCTTTCATTCTCGCCGACGGTTGCGCCGACCAAGGTTCTAGTTGTGCCTCTCTCGAGCAATGCTCAGTTCGCCCCTTATGTCAAGAAGGTAACCCGGGAGTTGCGCCTGGCAGGCATCAGCGTGAAGATCGATGATTCTTCGGCCACAATTGGCAAACGCTATGCCCGCAATGACGAGCTGGGAACGCCGTTTGGCCTCACCATTGACTTCCAGACCGTATCTGATAACACTATCACTCTTCGCGAGCGCGACTCTACGGTGCAAAAGCGCGGCCCGATCCCAGACGTCATTGAGGCTCTGGAGAAAATGGTGAAGGGCGTCTCTTGGGAAGAGGGAACACAGAAGCTCAAGACTTTCGAGGGCCAGGAGGTGAACTAAATTCGACGTTTTAGTTTAATATAAAACAAGTTCTCACGCTAGAGATCGGTAGATTCAGTAGCATTTCCAATTGGCATGCATGGGAGAGTCATGATTTGCAACTAGTGACAGGTGACTATGTAGTTTTAGGCCCCCTAACGTACTCTAATCTGCTTCGAATGTATTGTTTCCCGGCTTGCTCGGCGGGCGTGCTCGACGATGGCCTGGGGCTGCTGTCTCGAGTCTGACACAGTTTCTGCGAAGAGGTGGTGGCGCCACGTCAAACCCGTGCCCTGGGCCTTCTAGGCTTGAAGCCAACTCGGGGCTATGTGTTAGAAGGCACCATGCGTTCGATCAAAGAGCTGAGCGCAGAGGCAAACTCATACCCGTTTTCAGCAGGCGTGAGCTTCCCCTCATGGATCCATGTTTGCCAGACGCTTCAGCGTGAGGCCCGTGTCTACGACCTCGAAGATGATGTGAACGGAATAGAGCGCGCTTATATTCTGTATCTACGCATGGCTGATCTAGTCTTGAACCGCTTGCCGCGGCATCCGAGCTTTGCAGCGTACAAAAAGCAATACAATTACGTCTGCAGTCAGATACCAAGTGCAATTGATCGGTCCGAGGCACTCAAGAAACGGCTGGAATCTCGCAGACCAGCACAACCGCATAAACCGCATGTGGAAGTATCAGAGAAACCAGCAGTAGAGGCATCAGCCCCATCAAGTTCGAGCTCAAGACAGCAGCCTCCTCACAGCAACGACGCCGATGTTTTAGACAGCATGAGTAACGCCGCATCAGCGCAGGTCGACCTGGACGATTCATTGCGCGCTACACTACAGTCTCTGAAGATGCCGTTTCGGTCTGCTTCAAATTTTTCGCAGGCTCAAGCGCCACGGCCACCGGCTTTCGAGTATCCCACGATTGCTGAGACGGACCGGCATAGCCAGCCTTTTCTAAGCCCTCGGGAATCAATTTCGTCTGCTTTGGCTCAACCCCCGCTTCCAGAGAAGCCAAATGAGGGACTGTCGCACAGCATTGCTGCGCAACACAAGAGCATCTACACTACAGAAAAGGGTGAACAGTTGCGCCCACTTTTTGTCCCTGCGGATTTACGAGCCCGATTCCTGGACATTGCGGTAAAAAACACGCAGTCCAATTTGGAGACTTGTGGAATTCTGTGTGGAAAGCTCAATCGTAATGCCTTCTTTATCACGAACCTTGTGGTACCCCATCAAACGTCTACGTCGGACTCATGCGATATGACAAATGAAGAAGAGCTGTTCGAGTATGTAGACAAGCGGGACTTGTTTATTGTCGGCTGGATTCACACTCACCCTTCGCAGTCGTGTTTTATGTCGAGCATTGATCTCCACACGCAGGCTGGCTACCAAATCATGTTACCTGAAGCTATTGCTATTGTATGCGCACCGCGGGCGTCTCCATCATGGGGTGTCTTCCGATTGACAGATCCTCCCGGTGTTGACATCATCAAAAATTGTCGCCTCACCGGATTCCATCCCCACTCGCAGTCTAATTTGTACAAACTGGCCAATCCTGGTCACGTTAAGGAAATCGATTTTTCCTTTGAGGCAGTAGATTTGCGGGACTCGTAGACATTTTCCCTGACACTGCGTTGACGGTTGTTTTCATTTGTTTACATTCCACCTACTTCGTGCTGACAAACTGGCGACAACCCACGGGGCGAGGGGTACCACAGGCGTTCCACCGCCGCCCACCTAAGCATACAAAAGGGTCACGTAACTCCACCTTGTACACTCAACTTAACAATAATTCAGGCATGAGTGACTCGCTAAGTTTCCCGTACTCGTCTAAGTCCAGTGACGAAGATTCACCCTTCGCTGCATTCGATCGCATGATAGCCTCGATGAAGCCCGCAATCGCGACGAGGAATTCCCCCACTCCAGCCATTCCACTGAGCAACATCAACCCCAATGCGCTCAATTCTGGTAGAGCAGAGCGCGCAAGTGATACGCGCGCTTCTATGTACCCTAAGCTCGCCGAGAAAGACCGCGAACTCGCGGCTATGAAGCGCGAGATGCAGGATCTCATGGCCAGTCGACGCCAGCTCGAGAAGGCTTTGAGTGCGCGTGACTCAAAGATCGCCAACTTAGAGAAGAGTTCTGAGGCGACGGCACGAAAGCACACTGAGGTCGCGATGCAGCTCAAAATGACGCGCGCAGAGTTGGATCGCACGAGACATCGCGCGCTTACAGGCCATCGCCAGCAAGAGCAGCGAATCGCGGCGCTCGAGCAAACAATCGCCCGTAAAATGGGCCTGAGCCGGCCTGGAGCGTGTGTTCAGCACGAGCTGCTCGTGAATCCGCTCACTGGTAAGCCCACTGGCACTGTAAACTGCAGCCCATCATGCTTGGTAGTTTTAGACGCGTCTATTAATGCTCAGCACAATGTTGATGCGAAAATCAGCGGGTCACTGCGGCTTGAGTCCCTTTGCGAGTTGCTGGAGCGGGCGTTCGAGATGGGTGAGGGAGCCGTGGTCCCACACAACGTAGTGCAACGCCTCGAAGTAGCAGTAGAGTCAGCAGTGGAGCTTCTGGACGTGTTGGTTCAGCGCTTCGAGGACCTCGAGTATGCCAAAACTGAATATGCCCCCGTTGAAGATGAGCCACTCCATGAGGCCGAATATGGCGCCTACGATGGAATCCCTACAGAAAGGTCTGCTGAAGGGTCTATGAATGAGCTTTTTCTAGGTCCGTAATGTATAATTGTATAAATGCCAAGCGTCCGGTTTTCTACGCGCTAGGCTTTTTTAATTTTGAACTACTCCTGAGATTGCTCGGAATCCTTGGACCAGCCGAGGGCTTGAAGCTTGTTCAAGACTTCCTCCTCAGATCCGATTTTCTGGACCTGAGTGGCCTCGAGCTTGTCGCCCGCGGCTTGCCTAACCTTGAGTTCGTCAATAGCCCGCAGCTTCTTCACCAGCGAGCGGATCTGCTTCTCCTCGGGCTTCTGTCCTGAACCAGCGATAGGGGCGGAGCCTGGTTGCTGCGTAGGCTGCTGCTGCTGTTGCTGCTGCTGCTGTTGCTGCTGTGGCTGACCTGGCTTCTTGCCGTTCTTGCCCTTTGGGCCTGCACCGCTACTTGCCGCCGTCTGAGCAGCAGTAGCCTCGTACAGAGAGCGCGTGGGGCGAGCGCTGTTGCCAGCTAGTCGCGCATGCGGAGGCATGTAGGCACCCAGAGGCTTTGTCGGCGGCGGCGGGGCAGGCGTCTTCAGAGCACTCTCGTGAGGCTCTGCCACAGGCTCGTTGAGGTTCAACGGCAACGACTGAGGGCGCCAGCCAACTGAGTAAAGCTCGATGTCGTCGTGAACATAGACCAACTTGCCAGAGTAGTGCCAAAGCTTGACGCCGTTGTCGACTCGAAGACGTGGCGAAGTGGTGGCCGTTAGGATGAAGCGGCCGCAAGGGCTCCAATCGTAGAAGCTTGAGTTAGTGGCCAGGATGGCCCCCACCTTGGCGAAATTCTGCTGTCTGTCGTAGATGTCCATTTGGCCCTGGAGATTGCCGAAGCCAGAGACAACAACAAACCGCGCCTGCGGGGAATATTTCACATTGTTGCGCGCCGTGAGAGGAAGGCTGCGAATCTCGTTTCCGCGAACATCGAAGAAGCTCGTCTTGGACGGCATGAGCCCGTAGACAACGCCGAACTCGTCGCTATCCGGCGACCATGCAACATCATACACCGGGCCCTCACGATCAAGCATAATGCGCTGGTCTGCGCCGCTGTTCACGTTGAGCAAGTACAAGATCGACTCGCCGTAGTATGACTTGTTCGACTCATCAACGTCAGTCTGAGCAACAACGAGCAGTGCAGTGCCGAGCTTGTTCCACTGTGTGAGCACGGACTCTGCCTTGAACAGAGTGCGCTGAGCCACGGGGTGGGTGAGCGTGGGCAGCTTGTACACGCGAATCGAGGCGGGCTTGCCCTTGTTGGACGCGACAAACACACTCACGGCAGGGTTTTTGCCTCTGCTCACACTGAAGTCGGCAACGCCGTCAGGAATCGTGAGTGAGCCAAGTTTGGCCTTCGTACCCTGGCCGATCTGCTTTGCGTCGGTAACAACAAGGGTTTTGGGCCCAGTCTGCTGCACGCAGAACTGCTCGTCGCCAGTGAACTGCACGTGCCAACCGCCACGGAAAGAGCCCTGGCTGAGCTGCACAATAGCAGTTATGAACTCGCCGGTCTTCGTCGACCACACCTTCAGATTAGGGGTCCAGTTTCCAGAGGACGGGTCCTTCTTGGCGCGGTTCCAGGTGACCAAAAAGTTGCCCAGCGGACTGAAGTACAAGTCAGCCGCAGATTCCGGTATTTCGCAAATGGTTTTGCGCGTCTCTGGGTCCAAAACGGTGGTGCCCTTGGCCGTGGAGTATGCAAAGTGGCCGCCGGTCTCGCTGTACAGAGCAACCCGCGAGGTCTCCTCCGGAGCGACGAGGCTATCAAACTCGTCATAGGATGGCGGACCGTGGCGAAGCACCAGGCTTTTCGACGCCCGAGCAAAGTACTGCTGCATGGCGGCTGCTGTTGTTAGGTAGTTTGAATGGAAGGTGGTTTTTGCCAGGTGAGTAAGCCCAAGCTGCAGGCTGCTGATGCAGGATCAAGCTAGTCGTGAATGGCTTTCAACAAGTCAGATGTCGTACAAAATTCGCGGCGTAACTGTTTAGGTGTTCACGTTTTACGAGTAATTAGGAGCTCCGGCAGTCGTAGTTTGTTTTAGTGTAATGTTTCTTTTTAGTCGTCGTCAAAGTCGACCTTTCTGTGTGCCACGCGCGGCCTCAACGACAGCCAAACATTGTGGTAATACCGAGTGTTAGTACTTCTATCGATCGTTGTTTTTTGGAGCCCGCAAACTACATCGTGCGGGACGCCTGCTCTGTTGAAAACTGTTAGTTTGAACTTCTTAGCGCGTCCTAATCCTGATCCGTCCCGGTCTTCCGCTTGAAGTGCACGCTGGTTGGCTTGTCCACAAGCCGGCGTCACCATCGATTGTGGGTCTATTGATGTGATGCCTCTGAGGCGCGCCGGCCGCCTATCAGCTTTTCCGGTTCGGCCGGATCCTAAATCGCCCACTTTACTATGTAGAATAATAAATATGCCGTCGAGTTCTTGACAAAGTCGATGTCGACAGGCACGACGGTCACGTCGTCGAAGTGGAACCACTGCCCCGTGCTGTGCTTCATGAGGCAGGTGTAATGGCCAGTGTCTAGCGACCCCGTGTGGCAGATGACGCCGTAGAGCTCATACACGAGCGGTGCATCCCCCTCAGTGTAACTTGAAGTGTACGGCGCCAGATCGATCTGCAAAGGAAAGTCGACCACGGTGTCTACCTTCGTGCTTCCGACTCTGAAGTGCTTGAACCGCTTCAACTGGATAAGCAGCACTGGCGGGAACTGCGAAATGAGAATGCGCTTTGTGACAGTGTCTAGCTGGTGGCATTGCTCGCATCGGTAGTTGGCTACGCGCTCGCCCGAGGTGAACCGCCGCAAGCACTCATCCAGGGACGTCGATCTTGACTGTTCCAAATCGAGGCTCAGGTCGACCAACGGGTCGCGCTTTTGGTTGCGGTAGCCGCATTCACAGCTCAGCGTGCTCTCTAGTGAGCCAGCAAAGTTGCGGTGAGTCACACACCCACAGTTCTCGCTGGAAGCATCATTCTTACTTCCGAACATTTCTTCCGAGTTATGCGATGCGTGGAACTCGCTGAGCAGAAACAAGTAGAACTCGTGCGCGTCCTGCTCGGTAGATCCGGCCCCCATGTTAGGCTGCTTGCGGGCGAGCGACACAAGCAAATCAGTGATTCCGTAGCCAGACACCGAGGGGGAGGCAAAGAATTGCGTATAAATACGGTCGACGCTGCATTCAATACAACTCTCGCGCTCGCACAGCTGACTATCGTGGCCACCAGCAAGAAAGAAAGCCCGTACAAGCGGGTTGTGGATTAGAGACTGTAGCACAACACTCACGTAGCACGTAGCGCCCAGATTCACAAACCCCCGAATTCCTAGGAATGCATGGAATGAGACGTCCACGTTAGATTTTTCCAGTTGCTCGGTGGTCTCGACGCCAACTGAGCGCTGCTGCAGAGCAGCCTCGATCTCGCTGAGGCGCTTGGCCTCGAAATGCGGATCAAGAATAATGTCTCGGCACTGGAAGCACCACAAAAACCCTTCGGATTGGCCACACAGACATGTTCCCAGAGCATGCTCGTGGGCAGTATGGTTGGGGCAGCCAATGAAGTCGCACTCTGTGCAACAAATGGGGACGCTTGTGTTTCCGCACACGCTGCACTCGGCGCGAAACGACGTGAGTCCAAGCTCCATGGCAATTGCCAGCCGCACGCCGAACCCGTACATCTCGACACACTGCGGTGATGCAGGGCGGCTGTGTGGACACCCCCGTGTGTGGCCCGCACCCTTCGCCTCAAGAGACGCTCCGGGCCTCGAGGCCACGGCCGTTGTTGACATGGTTTGTGGTCCGCCTAGAATCAATTGTGGATGAGATGACGTCAGGGTCCCACCTCCCAGAGCGTAGATCGGGGGCTGTTGAATTTATGCTCGCCCATCAACTGAATAGCCCTCATGTATTTTTGATGAAACGATGTACTTTTAGTAGCGCTAATGAATTACTGGATTATGGTAGTACCCGACGCGGCTAGCTATGGGTTAGCAGAATCGAGTCTAGCTTGAAGACGACCTACCGCTGCGACCAATAGCGCACGAGCCATTGTTTCACACAACTCGCTGGCAGTGGCCTACCTAGAGAGGTCGAGAATTCATTTAGGCTCGTGTATGTCTGAAAGCTTGTAACGTCGCAAGCAGCTGCCCACTCAACGCGCCCAGGAATGGACGCAGGCATGGGTTTTTTCTTGCATGCTTCGGATGCGGAACGGAACCCGTACCCGAGCGCCGGGGCTGCCCTGGTGGGCCTTAAAACGAATGCATTCGAGCTTAGGGTGAGAGGTCGTTGTGGTTACATCAATTGGAGAATAATATGCTGTGTCCCTGGAGCTCGGTGGAAACGCATCCTGCCAAAACCCCGATCAAGATCCCTACTGCCGATGGCCAGTTGACCCACGAGGAGTTCGTCAACAAGCATGTTCCCGAGGCGCGTGCGGGCTACTGGTATTACAATACGTGGTACCTTGGCTCAGGCGATGTGCAGACAATGATCTCGAGCTGCGATTACGAGAGTGACTACCCAGTGTGGTACGGCCGGCGCCTCTTCCGGTGGTCTGATAACTCCCAAGTCAGTGTAGATTATATGCTGCAGGTCACTCCACGCAAGCCGCAACACTGGGACGAGGATGCGGCCTTCATGCCAGAGCGTGACACGCCGCCGCTTCCCAAGCGCACACGGTACTTCCGCCCCGAGGAAGTAGCCCCGCTCGATAACCCGGACAGCACGCAGCCGCTGCTGCTCTCGTTGCACGGTTTGACTGGCGGCTCCCACGAGAACTATGTGCGCGCACTCATCACCGAGATGGCCAAGGTTGCTCCCGACATGGAATGCATTGTGATGAACACGAGGGGCTGCAATCGCACAAAGATCACAACGCCGCTGCTGTTCAACGGCGGCTGGACCGAGGACGTGCGTCAGCTCGTGAAGCACATCACGACGCGCCAGCCCCACCGGCCTATTTTCATCGTTGGGTATTCGCTTGGCGCGTCGGTGCTCGTGAACTACGTGGGCCAAGAGGGAGAGAACCTGCCTCGCCAGGTCCGCGCCGTGGCGCCAGTCTCGGCCCCCTGGGACCTCATGATCTGCAGCATTATCATCAAGAACTCGTTTCTGGGCCGCCACATCTATGAGAAGCAGATGACAAGCAACCTGAAGCGGCTCGTAAAGAACAATCGTAATGAGCTGAGTGAGAGCCCGCTGTTTCGCGAATACGAACCCAAGGTCAGGCGCGCCCAGACCATTGCCGAGTTCGACGATTACATGACAGGACCCCTCTTCGGCTTCACCGGCAGCTGGGACTACTACCGCTCTGTGTCGTGCGTGCAGCGGTTGAGCAACGTGCGCGTGCCCATGCTGGTCCTCTCGGCCAAGGACGATCCCATTTGCGGTGACATTGCCACCCCGTACGTTGACTGCGAGGCCAACCCGTATGTCCACCTCATAACAACGACGCACGGCGGTCACCTGGGATGGTTCGGCGCTGGCGGTGGCCCGCGCTGGTACGCGGCTGTCTTGTCAAAATACTTCTCGTCGCTAGCTACGCGCTATGATCTGAAGGCGTCTGTGGAGAAGCCGACGCAGATCGACAAGCCGCGCTGGTTCCGCGACGGCAAGTTCCAAGTCTCCGAATCCTTCCACGAAATTGAAGAACCCTCCATGAAGCAGTAAATCGAGATTATTTCTCGCTGTGTGCTTCCCTGCGTGTAGTAGTGCAACTGTAAAGGTTATCGCTACTGATGGAGCAGACGCACCTTGTTCAAGAGTTTAATAAAAAAGGTATCATGAGACATTAACTACTTGTAAATAACTTAAGAGGGTAGTAGGTACAGCACGACGTGCATATTCGACGCATCTGAACATCTGCTCGTCTATAGCAGGTTGCTCCGAACTCTCGCTTGTTGTTGTACCTCACGAGGTAGCCCTTGATGCAAGGGGCGCGAAGACTCAGGCATCTCAAATAGCCATCTCAGCGACGAGCCCACTTTCGAGAGCGCGCGACGTCCACGACCTCTGCGTTCCGTATTTTTTGCGGCACGTTCTGAGCTGAATTTGTTACTGACTTCTCGCGTTGTGTGAATTGTAGGCTCATGTGTCTCGGTATTAACGGAGAAGATGGAAGCGGATGATGTGTGAGAGCCGGAGGAGTTGGCAGGTTTGAGGTAGCTATCTGCAGTTCGCGACATGGTTGACGTTCTGTATAAATCCCAAATATGAGATTTGATGCCTCTTTTATAACTACATTCACAGTCTTCTTGGACCCGCAAGGTGACTCGATTTCTCCCAGATGTATGCACCATTACTGCATATCGTCCTAGTGCATATCATCACCTTAGTGCATGTTTACAACCCTAGCACGCAGGTCCTGCCAGTGGATGATGCAAGCTAACCGTTGGGCTCTTTGGCGTGTGACAGCCGCCACTCTTCAGCTTCCTGGCCAAAAACAGAGACATATGTAGGTATTGTACAAGTGTTCTTGTGATACATGTTTCGTTAACACTGAGAATCCTTCGAATGCTATGTGCAGTCGGGGTTTAGATGCGTTTCTGGCTTTGTGAAAGTTGCGCCTAGTAAATCGCTGCTTTAATGTAGGAGCCACCGGACTTGCGGCCGTCTGAAACGTGGAGCGTGCTCCCCAGGCTAACACACTTCACTGATGTAACGCTGCATGCATGATAATGGTGTAAGATGTGAGTAATCTACGCCTACACTATGAGTGACACCTGCATTAGTTGTTATAAGCCAGGTAAAGTAGAATGCTAGTATACTGAAATGCTGTTGTCGTATGGTTCCATGTCTAGTCTTTAAAGTTGTGAAAGCTCATTGGCGAAAAATCGCCTGATCAATACTCGCCACCGTATTGTCCTGCAGCCCAGAATGGGTTGCACATCTCACAAACTCTTGCCAAGCTGCGCCCCAATTTCTTGGCTCTTTTATTGTTGCCCTTCAGTACTATGCTGTTGTGCAGTCTGATATAGAAAGCACTGGTGGGTTAGTGGTATACTGAGTCGTTGCCATTGGTAAAGTCGACTCGACCCCGGTTCGATTCCGGGTCAGTGCAAAGTTTATTTTTTTTTCCCTCGCAGAAACGATGATCCCCATGAAACCTTTTTATTCCACTTCTTGAACCTCAAATCTCACTTTCCGAAGACACGATAACAGTCCTCACACCACGGATCAAATGAACCATGAATTTAGCTAGTCCCTTTATGAATGCTTTGCTTATAGATCTGAGCTCGGCTAGCTTTATGTCGCAAGCATGATTGGAGGATTGCAAGAACAGTTCTAGACATAGTTGAGATCCTGCGTACTGACGGGACATCTTTGAAACCTGTTCATAGCCTTCCTTCTACTGTAGCCCTCATATGTTTTGCCCATTGATGTTAAATATGAGCACTCGCGTCAGTTGCGATGTCAAATCAGGCATCGCATTCTGAGTTCGTAGGGAACGCGGAGCACCATTGTAAATAGTACATTGATATGTATTTATAAGAGCCCGCTTCAGCTCCAATTCTCGGGGTTATATTGCGCTACAAAGCATTTGAGAACCCGGCTGTTGTAGCTGCGCTCTAGAGAATCTTGCCGGAACCGGTGAGTGGTATCTTACTGCTCCATGCCAAATCCGAAATACTGCCCTCCCTGAGCAGGCTCAACTCCAGTGTTGAGCTCCTCGCCATCGTCTTCGGAGAAGTACTGCGTGATTATGTTGTAGGCGCGGTTGTAGATTTGCTCATTTGGCGAATGCTGCAGATCAGCGATCTTGTCAACGCCGCCAGCCTCCTCGACGAACAGTGCGTACTCATTCGTCGGGAGCTGCTGCTGGTCTTTCTCGAGCTCGCCAACCTTGAGAATGTTGTCGAGACCATCAAGCGCCACGTTGACGACGCGCTGGTCCGACGCGCTCAGTAGATCGCACAACGGCTTAATGCAGCCCTGCTGCACAAAGAACTTGATCTGCGCGGGCCGAGTCACAGCGCCACTTGTGGCGTTCGAGATCGCCCAGCAGGCTTCGCGGCGAGTCTTGAACTCGGCAGTGGCCATGATATGAATGAGCGGCTGAATCAGATTAGCATCAATGACGGCCTGGATCTGCGTGGCGGTACCGGCAGTGATATTGGACAGGGTCCAGCACGCCTCCTTCCGCAGTCCTTCGCTACGGCTGCTCAGGATGTGAGCAAGCTGTTCGAGGGCGCCAGCGTTGATGACAGTTTGAGTCTGTACATCATCACCGGTGACAATGTTCCCAAGCGAGCGCAATGCGGGCGTTTGGAGAATTTCTTTGTCCTTGCTAAGCAGATTCACCAGCTGGCGCGGGATTCCATTGTTGATCACCTCCTGTATCTTCTCGTTTGCTCCGTCACTCAAAAATGACACAGACCAACATGCGTCCACCAAAACCTCTGTATCTGTGTGGTAAAGCAGCTTGGCCAGAGTGGGCAGCACTGTGCGCACGGTCTCCCAGTCAGGGGGCGGGTTGCGACCGCGGCAGAAGTTGGAAATCGTCCAGGTAACATTACGGACAAGGCCAACGCGTGGCGAATCCAGAAGTTTGATCATGGCCGGCAGGGCTCCAGTGGAAAGAACAAGGTCGCGACACTGAGTGCTGTCGCCGGCAATGTTACCAAGCGCCCACACAGCCTGCTCCTGAATGGTGGGTTTATCAGACTGGAGGAGCTTTATGAACAAAGGCACAGCACCGGCATTAATGACCGACCACGTCTGTTGCGACGTTCCGGATGCGATGTTCGTGAGCGCCCATGCCGCCTCGAAGGCCAGATTATCGTCACCAATCCTCAGAAACTCAACAAAGCGAGGAACTACACCCGAGTTGATCACCTCTTGGATGGGCGGGTTCGATTCGCGCGACAGAATCCTTCGGAATCGTGCCGTGGCTTCGAGCCAGCGCTCAGCATCTGTGCTAGCAAGGTCGTCCAGCAGTCCAGGAAGCTCTGCCTTAAACTGCTCGTCAGTCGCCGTCGACATCGTTGGGGCACCCAGGTTCTCAAGGGCATCGTCGGCAAGGCCGCCCGTGCGCCGCTTGGCCAGGTTCTCCTCACGCTTTTGCCGCCTAATCTCGACCTGGGCCTCTTCGCGACGGCGTCGCAGCTCGTCGACACGGAACTGCCCGCGGTTCTTGTAGCTTGTCCGCCGATGCTCCGGTACGTACTGCTGGTATTCGCTCATTTCACTTGTGGTATGTGCGGGTCAAATTCACAAGACAAAACCAGGACGCTGCTGTAATAAAGTTTATTAGGTAAAGCTGAAAAAGGCCAAACAAGGCAAATGGCCGTTGGTCACGTGTGTAAACAAATCAGCGACCGGTTTGTGGATCTCTGGCCCATAACCGAACCCTGAGGACGCGGAGGCAGTCGGCAAGCCCTAGGGACATGTATGGTGGTCGTTTGGGAGCTTCTCGCTGAAGTTTAATGTTGTCTGCTTTAGTGGCTTCTTGCTGACCTGAGCGCTTCGTTGTTCGTAGGCTTCTGTTCTTAAAGTGGTAGGCTTCCTCTCTCACGCACATGCCTTCTTATTTATGTAGCGTTAGGAACAGGGTCATAATAAACGTGTGAATTCCAAAGAGGGTGATGCTTCTAGTGTCACATCGTCTTGAAGCGCCATTCCTGTCACCTGCACTCCAAAATCGAAGAAATGTGTCTGCTGTAGCTTGATGCAGCGTTCATTTTAGCCAGAGAGTTGAAGGGCAAGATCGAATGCGGGCTCCTAGCGGAAGACAAGTTACCAGGGCCTCACATTGGCATTACACGCTTGCATCTGGAACTACAGTTAGAAGATACAGCTAGTCTCTGGTTTTGCAGTGAGCCAAAGTACGGAGGTGGCTTACATGCGTGCATCGCTCAATGTAGAGCTGGGTGCATCAAACTCAACTAGCTTGGACACGCAGCTCAGTTACCCGTTGCATGTTGCCTGTACGACTGGTCTGCGACTCATCAGGTGTCGATGATTGAACTAACAACATGTCCTTCTTGGCTTTAGTGCCCTCGGGGTCCACCGCCCCGACTTAGAAACGAGTCGTCCGAAACACTTGCGGCCTAAATAGGAGGCCGTAGATATAGCTCTTGGAAATACATTTGGTTGAGGCTGGGAAACAAGAAAAGGAGCTATAGTGTAGTCGGTTAGCACGTGAGATTCTGATTCAATTGGGATTTCTCGAGACCTCGGTTCGAATCCGGGTAGCTCCTTCTTTTTTCACACCGATAATGGTAGGCCTATGTTTTTGACGCGGTTAATGGTGACGCCGCCAAAGCGCCGGTGCCACTAACCCTTGACAAACACACTGGCCGAGGCGTTTTCGAAGAAAAATAGCCTTTCTTTTGCCCAGGGCTCGTCGTGCCATATGCAACAGCAACTACTGTATTTCACGTTTAACAGTTAGGTGTTTATATGCAGGCTAAATAGGGTGCGTAACAACGCTTTGTGGCAAGCTTATAGTGAGCTTTGGTGCTATGGGGCTTGCAGCTTCGACTTTTCTTTATCTAGCCGGGCTTGTACGGCCAATCGGGCCTGATGTAACACGTACTTCTTGCCGGCCTCCATTGATGGGGCCACGGGCTGTTGTTGCTGGTTCAGGTTTGGTGTACTGTCTAGTCGCAGATTGGCATGCGAGTTCTTGAGCTTCAATCGAGTCGGCGGGCTAGAGCCCATGACCGGCGAGCCAGGCGGAGAGGGAGACGGCGAGATATGCGGTGAATGGCCTGGCGAACCCGGGCCGGGACGCAGCTTGGGAGTGGCCGACTGGAGTTTGGGATTGCTCTGGGGCGCTGCTCGCGGAAAACGCGAAGGGGATGGTGCCCGCAAGGGCGACGACGGCCGTGATGCGGCTGGAGATGTTCCCGAAGGTGACGCACCCGAGGGGTTCCCGGTGGGTACTTGCCTGGTAGGCGAGGCCGGCCGCAGAGGCACGCGTGCTGGTGAAGGGGACCTTGAAGACGCGGGGGAATGCTGCGGAGAGTGCTGCGGGGAATGCTGAGGCGACGCATGGGGCGACTGCATTTTGGCAAGCATGGCCTTATATATTCGCGCCACCTGTATTTCTGTGGCTACAAGTTGAACGTACTCGAGGATGACAAGCGCACGCGTTTCCAGGTCCCGCTTGGAGTGCTTGCGCACTACCGTGGCAGCGATTTCATGCCGAATCTCCCGCGGCAGGTTGTGCTCGACGTAGATGTCGCTAAGTGAGAGCGTGCGAATGTACTCGTCGTTGGAAGCGTCCGCCTCCAGAACCGAGAACTTGAAGTGCGGCTCGGGAAAGGTTGGCAACCGCTCCATCTGCGGCATGTGGGGCAGAATGAGCATGGCTCGGAAGCGGTTCTTCGGCCAGTCGACCAGCACGCGGTGAGGGGAGTCAAAGACCACGCGTTCAAAGCGGCTCAGATTGTAGAGCTTATCCAGCTGCTCAATGTCGTCCTTGTGAATGCCCTCGAGGGGCTGGCGCTCGAGCCGGTCGGTGCTGCGCGCAATGCCTAACCGTTTGTACATGTAGAGGAGGCATTTGACCTGCAGGTCGACGCCATCATTCACGCTGTATTCCGGAATGGCTATGTTTCCACGCGGGCGCCATAGAGACTTGAAAACCTCCATGTGGAGCGGAATCAATGTGGGCCTGGAGGAACCGAGTGAGACGCTGAGCTAGGATACGCTGACGCGATCGTTCTCATCTGCCCTGCACCAGGGCAAGGGCCAACAACACTCAATAACAAAAGAGAAGAAGTACAAACATGTTGTTGCACGAGCAGCAGCAGCAACAGCAGCAGCAGCACAAGCAGCTTGCGCTGGCCGAGGTTCGTGCATAAGGGCAAGCTGTATGTTACCGTTGTGCCAAGGCACATACCTCCTTGTGGATTAGTCTGCCATGTAAGTTTCAGCAGTTTGGCGCCCGATCGCGCAGCGCCGGCCAGCTGTTTGTGCCTAAATGCATAATGTATGTACCCGAGACAAACGCCGCCTTGTGGGCTAGTCTGTCATGTAAATTTCACCAGTTTGGCATCTGATCGCGCAGCGCTTGCATGTTGTACGTTTGGCTCTGGTTGCGTCGTACATACTGTGGAGGCGGTGTGATTTGGAACTGCGCTTGCTGCGGCGTCGTGTTTCCGACAAACTGCTGGGGGACCTGTGGCACTTGTGGTAGATGCGATTGAGGTACTGGTGGCTGGGTGGGCTGTGGCGTCATGGCCGTGACCTGCGATGCATAGCCCGCTTGCGAGTAGCCTGTATGAGACGGCGACAATCCTGTGCCTTGCGGGGAGAGTCCAGTGGTGAAACTCTGAAATGAGGGCGGGGCCAGCCTGCTTGGGGGCGGCGGAGGCGGCTGGCCCTGCTGTTGGTGCATGCTTAAAGGAAGCGAGCCTGTGGACTGAGCAGTCACCTTTGCCGGGGGTGGTGGTGGCGCAAGTGACTGATGCGGGTATAACTGCTGCTGAGGCTGAATGTGGCCCAAGCTTCCATTCATGTGTCCCTGGCGTCCGAAAGAGCCACTAAGTGATGAGGATTGCAAGCCAGCTTGAGGTTGGAAGTTGGCCGGTCCTTGCTGGAAGTGGCCCGAGCCTTGAGGCTGTAAGCCCTGGAATTGTCCCGAGCCTTGAGGCTGTAGGCCCTGGAATTGTCCCGAGCCCTGTGGTTGCAGACCCTGGAACTGGCCTGAGCCCTGAGGCTGTGTGCCCTGGAACTGGCCTGAGCCCTGAGGCTGTGTGCCCTGGAACTGGCCAGAGGGCTGAGGCGGCCGCATCCCCTGGAACTGGCCCGTAGTCTGTGCTTGCAGCCCTGAGGATCGTGGTGGGACCGGCGGCCCCTGTCTATGTTGTTGTTGGAATCCAGTCCCTTGCTGCTGCAGACCGATGCCTGGGTATTGAACGCCAGTTCCTTGTTGCTGCAGACTGGACCCCGGCTGCTGGTACCCGGTTCCTTGTTGCTGCAGACCGGACTGCTGAAACCCAGTTCCCTGTTGTTGCAGGCCTGGCTGGTAAGCTGTTCCTTGCTGCTGCAGACCAGGCTGCTGATACCCGGTTCCTTGTTGATGCAAACCTGTTCCCTGTTGCTGCAAGCCAGTTCCCTGTTGTTGCAAGCCAGTTCCCTGTTGTTGCCAGCCAGTTCCCTGTTGTTGCAAGCCCGTTCCCTGTTGTTGCCAGCCAGTTCCCTGTTGTTGCAAGCCAGTTCCCTGTTGTTGCAGGCCAGTCCCCTGCGGTTGCAAGCCAGTGCCTTGCTGCTGCAAGCCGGTTCCCTGTGGCCGAAAGCCATTGAAACCTGAAGTCTGTGGTTGGAGCTGCGAGCCCGAACCTGTAGTCGTCTGCGCTAGTTGGTGGATGAAGCTGTCACCTGCTTGCGACTGTTTGCGCGGTGCCGGCGGCGCGGGAACTGAAGAAGTACCATTGTGAAGCACGGACTCGATATTTAGCTTGGCGAACTGCGAGTTTATGGGCAGCTCGGGCTCGGGCTCGGGGTCCGGATCAGGCTCTGTCGGCTGGGGCGGGGGTGGGGGAGCCGGGGAGATCTGTGGCAATTGGTTCTGGAGCTGGTGTTGGCGAAGCAGCTCGCTCATGCTGCGATGCGCAGCCTCCGTGACCTGTGGTGGCCGTGTATCGAAAGTGACGCGCTTCTTTTTCTTGATGCCCCCACCGCCCGTCATGAGAGACATGAATGAGTCCATGTCCTGGGGCTGCTGCGGCTTCGACCTGAGCTTCGAGCGCAGAATTGGCCTCGGCCGCGGCACAGGAGCGGCCACAAACGCCAGCTCGCGGTGGATGCGCTTGCCCTGCAGAATGTGGCCTGTGAGCCTTAGAAACACATAGAATTGCGGCGGATCGACCGTGACCAGGCGCTCACCAAACAGGCTGGTGATTGCTTTCTTGTCGCTGGCAGAAAGTCCGAAATTATCTACAAACGCCAGAATGTCTCCAACTGCAACCGAGTCCGTGCGCTTCCGCAGCAGCAAATCCGTGTACCACCGCGGAAACGACCGCTGCTCCGCAGGCGAGAGTGCCAGCGCCTCCAGCGTCAGGTTTTTCGGCAGCTGCTCGGACATTCGACTGAGCCAGCGCGCGACTCGGCAGACCTGACTTGTGAATGCTTCTGGCGGCCGCCGCTGGCGAGCTGATCGCGCGGGCCCAGGGTACGGCACGTGACGCTCCTTTTTTAATTATGCGCGGTGCGAGTCGACTGCCTACAGAGTGGCTATACTTATCTGGGGCGCAGCCAGAGTGACGAAGAGTTTACAGGACGCAATTCACCGCTGGCACACGGCATTGTCCACTCTATTTACGGTTCCCTTTCGTTTTTGTGAGCACCAGCCAGGGTTGTGGCCAGAAGCACAAACCTAAGAACGGTTCATCTGGACCATAAGATTAGCAGGCTCTAATAATAGCCCTTCAGCCGTACACAATAGCACACTTAACTAACCGGAGCATTGTTTGTCCCACCATTCACGTTCTCGCTTTCAAGAAAAGGCCACTAAGCGCCGCACCACGACGCATCTTGGGCGGCGCTAATTGCCGCAGGGCAGACTTGGTCCGGGGTCGCCCTCATCATATCAGGAGCACTCTCGAGGGCGAGGGTTGCACCGTCCCAGGTGTGTGGCTGCCGCTTACCTCACTAGTGTTGCCAGGGCGGCCGTGAATCCCCAGCTAGACAGTGACGAGGCACTTGCGAGTCCACGACAATGCCGAGCGCGGGCCTGAGTGATGACCAAGTGAACAGCGAGCTGGCCAAGATGGTCGAGTTCATCAAGAAGGAGGCCGAGGAGAAGGCCAAGGAGATCCGCATCAAGGCGAACGAGGAGTACGAAATGGAGAAGGCGGAGATAGTGCGCTCCGAGATTGCTGCCATCGACCGCGAGTACGAGCAGAAGCACAAGCAGGCCAAGATGTCCCAGCAGATCACGAAGTCCATGGCCGCAAACAAGACGCGCCTGAAGGTTCTAAGCGCAAAGTCGGAAGTCCTGGACGCGCTGTTGCAGGAGGCCGAGAGCGAGATCAAGAAGGCCAGCCAGGACGAGAAGGCCTACGAGGAGCTTCTTGTCAAGCTCATTGGTGATGGAATTGCTCTCTTCAAGGACGAGGATGCAGTTTTTGTGCGCGTGCGTGAGGCCGACGTTGAGGTCGCCAAGCGCGCAGCCGAGACGGCGGCATCCAAGGCGAAGCAGGACGTCACCGCGAAGGTCAGCACCGACGTGTTTCTGCCTACTGGTAGCGCGGGCGGCGCCTTCATCACGTCTGAAAGTGGCAAGATCGTGATTGACAACACGCTTGAGGAGCGCCTGAAGCTCTTGGCCGAGCAGGCGCTCCCCCTAATTCGCCTCGAGTTGTTTGGATTCTCCCGGGCTCGCAAGTACTTCGACTGATTGGCTGCAGCCCGTTGGCCATTTCTTTGGCTATTCCTTTGGCTAGTCCTTCGGCTATTCCTTTGGCTAGTCCTTCGGCTAGTCCTTCGGCTAGTCCTTCGGCTAGTCCTTCGGCTAGTCCTTGTTGAGAGGCGCTTGGCAAGACTTGTATGCAGCTGGCAAGGCATATACTATGCTGTTCGGTTTTGTAACGGGGCTAGTCTTGCGTGAGGCCGAGAGGCAGTGCGCTGGAAACATCTCTAGACAGTCTGCGCAGGTGCTGAATCGAGCAGCTCGGCCCCCTGCTCGTAAAACTATTTTTAGCGTCACAAGCTGTACAATACAATATTGTGCATTAAAACAGGACCCTTTTTTTGTCGCTTTAAGTGAGCAGAGCCGCGCGCTAACATCATCATTAAAAGCTGCTGCTCTTGGTTGTGCAAAATGTTCCATTGGGGACGGTCCTTCAGCGTTTCAACCAAGGCAGACAGATCTGCTTTTCTTCCTGTTGGCTAATCCTAGCGGCCGGCTCTTACATGCATTCCGGCCATTCCAGCTGCGCGCTAGCTGTTAACCGGGCGACGTAAGTGAGCTGGCTACGAGTGTCTAAGAGTGTCCCGTGCGCGACGTCACGCAGTTCGAAGGCTGGCAGCGCGAGGTGCTTGTTGTTCGTCTTAGCGCTCAGTTTCCGATAAATTCACGACATTTCAATCAGGGTTTCATAACTATTAAATACATTCTGCTGCATCATTGAACGGTTTGGCACTCGCGTGGGCTGCGGCGCCGCCTGGCTGCCCAAAACACACACACACCCTGCTTAGATGAGATAAATTTACCTTCAGCAGCTGGTTGATGAGCGCGCTATTTTTGCGCCGCAATTGGACGGCAGCGACTCGGCTGCCAAGAAGTGGGCCTTTTCTAGCCGCCAGCACGACACTGCGACATGTGTACTCGCTTTCTAGCGGCGGCGTGACCTTACCTGTGCCGCTAACCTCCGAGCCACCCCTGCGAGCCACCATCTTCGACGAGCGCGGCAAAGTGACCTCCGTCGACGCCCACTTGGAGCGCAAGCGGTTTCTCAAGCAGAACGGGCTGCATTCGCGCGACCTGCGTCACATCGACGGCCCACAGCGCGCGCTCGTGCCGTACATTCAAGTCAACAAAGGAAGCAGCATTCTCGTGAACATCTGCGACCTGCGCGTGCTGATCAAGAGCAACCAGGTCCTTGTGTTCCACAGTAAGGACCCTGCTATTGCCGAGCGCCTATCTATGCTTGTATACGACTTCAGCGCGAAGCTGGGCAACCCGTCAAAATTCACTAGTCGGCATCAGGACTACGAGCAGACCGCTTTGGAGATAGTCCTTATTCATGCCGTGGCCTATCTCGAAGTCGAGCTGAACGTGATACTGCGGGGCACCGAAAGGGTTCTTGAGGACCTTGAGCACGAGCTAGGCTACGAGAGGCTGCGCGAGCTGCTAGGGTTCTCGCGCGACCTGCGGAGGTACTACCGCCGCTCGCTGGCAGTGCGCAAGGCCCTTGACGATGCCCTTGACGATGGTCCTGGGCTGCTGGATATGTATCTCACAGACAGTGCGCGCGGCACAAGTCCCAAGGACTACAACGACATTGAGATATTGCTGGAGACGTACTACAGCCTGGCTGATGAGCTTGTGCAGAAGGCCGGCCGCACGGTGCGCGACGTGAGCATGACCGAGGAGATCATGAACATGGTCATTGACGCGAACCGCAACTCGCTCATTCTGTATAGACTCGAGATAGCCGTGCTGACGGTCGGGCTGGGCCTTGCCACCTTTCTGGCCGATCTCTATGGCATGAACTTGGAGAATTACATCGAGGACCAGCCGTGGGGCATGCCTTCCGTGTCGCTGTTCATTGCTGCGCTGGCCGTGGCGGGAACCGTGTTCAATTTCAAGCGCCTGGCTCACACGCGACGTGTGTTCATGCCCCACCGCCGGTCCAGAAAAGAGACAGACCACCGCGACGCGCTCAAGCAATGGCTGCAGCGGTCCAAGCACACGCCGAACCCGCACTCGAGCCGCCCGCCGCACCGTTGACTGGCCGCTTAAACTAATGTCATCTATTTATTAACCAAAGCTTATTATAGGCCTGCTGGTTTATCGGCGAGAGGTCCAGCAAAATTTGGCAGGCATAGCGTGGCTTGATGGTGCTTTGGCTGGCTCACAAGCGGGCATCAGAGGGCAGCCGCGGGCGCCGCGCTGCTTACGTTGGATGTGGTACCATCACAATCGACTTTGAACCACCGATATTCAGGGCCCCCAGACCTTGCGCGGCTGCAAACAGCCCAAGCCACTCACCGATGTGGACGGCAGGCACGGGGCTTATCGAGCCTATCTCGAAGCTCCTCAAATCACTGCGCATCAACAAGGCCTTTGCCCACCTGACAATAATGCCTGAGGGCGTCAGGGTCCAAGTGCTAGCGCCCTCGAAGACGTTCACGGCCCAGTTGTTTCTCGAGCCGAGCCTGTTTGCCACCTACGACTACAGCGATGACGACTTGCCCGAGCTCGATGCCACAATCTCGCTCAATGCGTTAGTGCACTGTTTGCAGATGTTCATGGAGTGGAATACGGGCGACGACGCCGCGGGCTCTACAAAGCAGGCCGCCGTGTGCTTTCTCACGTTTAACAAGGGCGAGAACTTTCGCGTCAGCTTTGCCCACGACACAATGACCTCGAGGTGCGACATAATGGGTCTTGCCGGCGACCACGAAAGCGAGGTTGATGCTCTGCAGTTCGATAGCGAGAATGTGCGCGTGCAGGCCATCATGGTCGCGCGGGTGTTTGGAGGAGTGCTGCGCGACCTGGAGGCCGTCAACGCGGCCGAGGCTGCCATTGTTGTGAACCTGCGCCCGCCGCAGATTGTCATTCGCGGGCTCGGCGATTCGGTCACTTCTGAGTTCATCCTGCCCAACGAGGCCAACGTGCTCGAGGCCTTCACAACAGACGGTGAGTATGAATGTCGGTACAAGGTGGAGAGTCTGCTCAAGTGCCACGAGGCCGTGAAATTGTCGCGGCGCGTCAGCCTACGCTGCGACGAGCAGGGCGTCCTTAGCGTACAGTGCCTCAGCGATCTCGACGAGCGGCCCGTATACCTCGAGTTCCGCTTCTTGCCAATGGCTTAGCCTGGCCTCCAATGCCACCCGATCGACCTTCTCAGCCCGCAACCAATGAACATAGACAGCGCTATGCTGGACAACGTGGGCCAGGGTGCAAAGCAACGGGTTGAGCACTCAACATCAGCGTTCATTAAATTATAGAGTGCGCTGCTAATGTAGCCATAGTCATCCGGATTGCTGGTGACCAGAACGTTAGAGCGACGGCAGAAGGCAGTGCCCTAGAACTGTGGTATAGAAGTGCGAAGGCCCGCTGCGTGGCCCACACGAGTAATGAATTACTGTTTTTTATACGCGGCCCACCGCACACTTATTACCGCGACTTAGACGCACATAGATCTAGCAAGTTTAGTCAAAAAAGAACCCAGGAAACGATGAGCCACGCACAGGGATTAGCGCCATAGCAGCCGCATCGCAGAGCCCAATTGGCCATCTGCTCAAATTTCAGATATACCACTCACAGGCGCACGCCCATACCCTCGGTCATTGTATGCGGCCCCCCCCCCCGCGAACGTCGTGCATGCGCACCGCCGCTCCCACTTCCAGCATGTGGCCCTTCAGCAAGGCCCTAATTAGTCAACATTGAGACGACGGGGCCACGCACCTGCGGGAGGGAAAAGCGACCCTACCCTAACGGGTGGAGTGAAAAATCAGCACCGCATCGTGACGGCCCTTTCCCTTGTTACAGCGGAGCAGATAGATTCTGACGACGAAGCAATAAACACCAATATCAAAAATGAGTGACGTTGAGGATGTTCAGGCCCAGAACCAGGTCGAGGTTGCCGCCGACCAGTCGGCTGCCCCCGGCGGCATGTCCATTGAGGACGCCATCAAGGGCGCTCTGCGCAACGCCATGATCCACCAGGGTCTTGCCCGCGGTCTGCGTGAGGCCGTCAAGGCCCTCGCCGCCGATGAGGCTCAGCTCTGCATTCTTGTTGAGTCCGTTGACGAGGCTGCCTACCTGAAGCTTGTGGAGTCCCTCTGCAACGCTCCCGAGGAGCCCGTCCCGCTTATCAAGGTTGGCGACGCGAAGGCTCTCGGCGAGTGGGCCGGCCTTGGCAAGATCGACCGTGAGGGCAACGCCCGCAAGGTCGTCGGCTGCTCGTGCGTCGTCATCAAGGACTGGGGTGTCGACTCTGAGGAGCGCCAGGTCCTGCTGAAGCACTTCCAGGAGTAAACATGTTTATAACTGTAGTGTATAGCTTAATTCTTCAGCGCGCCTAGCCATTTTCATGCGCTACTTGAGTCTGCGCAGGCCTGTGCAGGCTTGAAACTCTCATTTGGGAGCTAGTGTGCTACCGCCCTGTGTTGCTTCAAAAGTGATGTCTGTATGAGACCATACTATGCAAACAAGTGGCCTCAGGGCTGTGAGCGCGATTTTTCTAGTGCGCCATCGTGCGTCGGTAAGCTCCTAGACTAGGCTGCATGGCACTCGTGCCAGCAAGGTTAGCCCAAAATAAGTAAACAGCTCAACTTGAGAATAGTTGGTGCAATCTCCATTAATGAATTAAATACTTACGAGCTACTCCTTCGAGCTGGACTCTTTTGAGCTGGACTCCGCGTCCGATTCCGAGTCAGAGTCGGACTCGGAGGCGGAGGATCCTGAAGAAGAAGAAGAAGACGATGCCAATGGAACAATTCCGTCGTCTTCGTCCTCAGCCTTGACGCTCTCTTCGTCGAACTTCTTGTGCTTTTTAGAGTCGCCGTTCGCAGCGGTGTCGTCATCATCGAACTTCATATGCTTCTTGTCTTTGGAGGGGGCAATGCTGGGCAGCGACACGTCACTAGCCGTGAGTAGAGAGCCGATGATTAGTACGGTACGGCCCGCTTTATTGAAGTATTTGACGTCGAACCGCAGCTTTCCGTCTATGCGCGACCCCTGCGCATCCTGCCAATATCCAAGCGAGCGGCCACCGGTCTCGTCGTCTTCATTAGGCACAAACTGCCACGTGTCGGGTATATCGGTGGACCGAATAGTCGCATTGAAAGTGTCGTGAACAAGTAGAGCAATGTGGCTTGGGCTTTGGACACTTACCCACCCTTCGAGAACGTCGCCAGGGCGCGGCGACCACACCAGAAAATCAACCGCAATCCACATATAGCTGAACGGGCTCTCGTTCTGGATTTTTGCCAGCGGTGCTGTTGATCCGTGTCGGTCCTGGCCGAGCAGCCGCATGTTTGAGTAGGAAATGACGACGCCCTTGGCGCCATTATGGTAATGCAGCACGAGAGGGTCGAGGTGCTGACGCTGGATGCCCTCAGCAACCGAAGACGCAAACGCAGGCGCTATGTACACGTACATGTGCAAGGGGACGGTGCGGAAACATTGGGAGAGGCCCTCACCGGTGAGGGGGTTTGTGTTATCGGCGCTTATGAGCGACTGCTTCCGTCGCTTCACCTGCCGGTCGCCCGCACCTTCGGGGATCTCCTCGTTTCTTCGCTTGGCCATTTAGCGCTGAGTCCGCGGGATCGGGCTTCGTCTCAGCACGATTGATCCAATTTTCATGACATAATTTTTTTCCTTGGTGCTGCTGGGTTGGGGTGGGCCCACACCACCGTGCTCCTTGGTGCCGAAGCGATGCAGCATAATGCCGCAAGACCCGGATTACGGAGCGTGATCGCATGGAACCGCTGGCCAAGCAGCGCAGAACGATAGCTTTCATAAACAAATAGCTCAAAAGTCTGGAGGCTTGCTAGTGGAAATGGATGGCAGAGCTATAAGCGACCCAATAAAATATGGCGAACGCACAAAAAAGCAGCAGCGTGATGTTACAGGAAGGGATCATTTTACCACAGACCTCTGCTGGCTGCGGTAAGAAGTATATGCAGTAGTGTATGTACAGGATTCCGGAACGGCGCTAACCAAGCAGCTTTTCGTACCACGAGCGCGAGTCATCGCCGCTCGGCCGCCAGGCGTCCAAATGCTCGCGAATCTTTTCCAGCGCCTCGGGACCGGTGTAGTTGCGGCCGAGAACGTCAATGAACTTGCCCTCAGGGTCCATGACGTAGAAGAAAATCGAGTGGTCTACGAGGTAGGACTGGCCAGGTTTCACGTTTGGCGGCGTGCTGAAGTACACGCGATACTTCTTGCAGATGTCCTTTACCTGCTCATAAGTGCCGGTGAGGCCGATGATGTCAGGGTGGAAGTCGGCCAAGTACTCCTTTAGCACATCCGGAGAGTCTCTCGCTGGGTCGCAGGTGACGAATATGGGCTGCAGCTGCTTGTTGTTCGGATCTTTGTTCGTCTCGCGCAGTACATGAGCCAAGACCTCGAGCTCCTCGGGACACACGTCCGGACACATAGTGAAGCCGAAGTAGAGCACGGAAAACTTACCAAGAAGGTCCTTGTCAGTAAAGGGCTTGCCATTGAAGTCTGTCAATTGGAACGAGCCACCCACGAGCGGCTTGCCCATGCCCTGGCGCTCCTTCTCAGCCCGGCGCGTCTCGAGACGCTTCTTTTCTCTCTGGAAGAAGTAGGCCAGCGCACCGCCGCCCACGATCATGACGGCAAGGCTTGTCCAGACCGTGCGCAACGGGGGCTGGTTCGAGCCCTTGCGCACTCGGCGTGTGTCGACCCCGAGCTCGACGCGGCTCAGCGGCTTTCGCGGCTTTGGCGCGCCGGAGCCAGCGCCCACGTCCGACCCGTCGTTGGGCGGCGACGCAGGTGTGGAAGACGAGGACGGAGGCGGCGGGGGCGGTGGTGAGCCCGCGCTATATGCCCTGACAGGAACTAGCACTCGCCTGGGAACCAAGCAGCGCTGCTGCACCAAACGTCTGAGCATAATGGAGTCAGTTACAATAGGTGGAACCTCTGGTATGACACAAGAGGCCTGTGGCCGCCGTAATGAGACTCGCAGTCTGGCCATATGTCGGCGCGCGCCGCCAGCTGCGCGTATCGCGCGGCTTCGGCGCCAGGTCAGAACCGCCGAGGCTATCCGTCAGCTGCTGGCCATGTGATGCGGGGCAGCTGCGCGCCTTAATAGCTGGCGGGCGCTGCTGCCCAGCGTCAGCCGAGCGATCACCGGCACGACGCACACGGCAATGATCGAGAGGGATAGCGCCATTCTGAAGGAGGTGTTCTTCCGGGTTTTCCAGGCTGCCGTGGGCGAGATCAATGACTCGTTTTTCGGCGAAACGAAGCTGGAGATCGAGGCCGAGGACGCGTTCTTCGACCCCGTGGACGGCCTGCCCACAACGGTTCTTAAGGTGACGGTCGACGCAAAGAGCCCCGACGACGGCAATGGCGCGATGCACTCCGGGGCACTGTGCACCATTGTCGACCACTTGTCCACGTTCACCATCTTTGTGGACCCGAGTTGGTGGGACTCCGACGACGGCACTGCCGAGACGACGCACATCAACAAGGACATTCTGAAGCGGCTGGGTCTCGAGTTCGGACTCTCGCGCAACATCCAGATGCACCTGCAGCGGCCCGTGCCGCTCGGTAGCACCGTGCACTTTGTCACGAAGCTGCTTGAGAACACGCCCGTGTCGTCGTACTTCTTTTCGCGCGTCTACGACGACAATGGCCGGCTGCTTCTCACGGGCCATCACGACAAGGTGAAGCTCACGAAGGCCGTGACGGCCAAGCTCTAGGCTGGGCCGACGCTGGCGCTCAGGCGTGGACACTGTTTATTTGATAGATCTAGAAATATAGGCGTGCCCCACAGCGGCCGGTTTGACGTATAGCAAACTTTCAAGCTGCTGAACTAATGTCGTCTGGTGCGTATGTACGGAAAGCCCCGGCGCTAGTGAGACTAGAGAGTCAGGCGTGTACTTGCAGGCCATGCGAGACATGATGGATTGTTCTGGCGGCTGCTCGACTGAGACGCCTCTGTCTGCGTTCGTGAGGCTGCGACTACTCGCGTCTATTAGAATGCCTTAATGTGCGTTAACTAGGATAGACCGCTAAAATGCAACAACTCAGATGGCCTGCTAAAATGCAACAACTCAGATGGCCTGCTAAAATGCAACAACTCAGATGGCCTGCTAAAATGCAACAACTCAGATGGCCTGCTAAAATGCGACAACTAAGATGGCCTGCTAAAATACAACAACTGAGATGGCCCGCTACGAGCTGAATCAAAGCTACTAGCTACTGAGACTAATATGCCGAAACTTAGAGCAATAGAAAGTCGACTCATAGAGAACACCATTGACTTGATTTGGCCCCCCCTACCCCAAAGGAACCATCGGTTGCGGCCAAACGTCGCGCGGAACCTCTTGCGGTTTTTCATTTTTTCACGTTACCACCTTTGCTTGTGACGCCACCTATCCCTGCTCCATCTGGTCACGCCAGTGCTTGTCGCTTAATCGCGACCCATGTTGAACCGCCCTAATTTGCTGTTTTGTCACTCTGACATGCGCGGATCTAACGGCGAACACTGGGCTTGCCACGCGCAAAGCGCACTTGCAGCAACCCTAACCAGCGACACACGCCGGGGAGCTCAGTCTTATAAGGTGGGCTCAGAACTCATACTTGCAACCCACAATTAGCCGAACAAAAATACGGAAATGAGCCTACCCACGAGCGTAAGACTGAACAACGGGCTTGAGATCCCCACTGTGCTGTATGGCTCATACAAGAGTAACGGCGACGAGGGCAGCAAGGCCATGGTCCATGCGCTGGACCACGCCGGCTACCATGGCATTGACACAGCACTCATCTACGGTAACCACGCCGACGTAAGAAAGGCTCTTCAGGAAACTAAGGTGCCCCGCAAGGACATCATTGTGCAGACGAAGCTGTGGCCCACGCAGATGCGCGATCCCGCAAAGTGGCTCGACCAATGCATTGCCGAGCTTGGTACATATGTCGATGTCTTCATGATCCACTGGCCCATTCCGCTCTCGGGCCCACAGGAGATCGATGAGGAGTGGGATTTCATCAAGACCTGGAAGCTCATGGAGCAACTGCCCAAGGATAAGGTGCGCTCCATCGGCGTTTCGAACTTCACTGTGCCACAGCTCGAGGAGCTGCTCAAGGAGGCCAAGGTTGTGCCCGTTGTTAACCAGTGCGAGTTCCACCCGCAACTGCCCCAGACTGAGCTCGTCGAGTTCTGCCTCAAGCACAAGATCATCCCCGAGGCGTACCGCCCGCTGCTCCACGGCGAGACGTCGAACCCGACTGTTGAGGCCATTGCCAAGAAGCACGGCGTCGACCCAGGACAGGTCCTACTGAGCTGGAACGTGCAGCGCGGTGTTGTTGTGCTGCCCAAGTCCAGCACGCCGAGCCGCATTGAGTCTAATATCAAGCTCGTGAAGCTTGACGACGACGACTTCAAGCAGATTGCAGAGCTGGGCAAAGCGCACAACCGAACGTGTACGCCGCTCAAGTTCTACGGCTTCGACTACTTCAAGGAGCAGGGCCAATAATTTTACATTCAAGGCTCCTGTTTCTTGCTGTGAAATAGTTTGGTGGTGCACACGTTAGTGCCCGCACACTTGAGTACACAACAAGTAAATAGTGTACAACTTGTGAGGAGGGAGCATACAAGTCACTCATACACAACAAGTAAATAGTGTACAAGTTGTGAGTTAGCACACAAGTCACTAAAAATACACAACAAGTGAATAGTGTACAACCCCCGCGATTGTATGTAATTATGATTATTCGCACTAAGTGCAATACAAGTGCTGCACGGTTGTTGTCATGCGTCAGTTTTTCTCTAAGTAGCCGTAAAGCAGCAACAGCGTTTAACTGACGACGTCTCAGCGCGCTGCCAAAGTGGCTTACGCAGCAGCGCGTGAGGGCGCCAGCCTGCTTCCCACACATTGAGGCGCGAACCCTGGCGGCTCCCAAAGCCCCGTGGGCGCGAGCACCCTTGCCCACACGTAAACAAACAAAACAAACAGGTCTGCCCAGTCCCAACTGCGCGCGAACTACATTTTCAACGCGCGCATTGAAATGGATAAGAGCACGCACGGAGAGCGCCCTCTCCCCGAAGCTCCGAGTCCGGCAGCGCGCTCGCCTGTCAGGGGCTCGTCGTCGTCCCCCTTCAAAGACCCCGAGTCGCCGCGCAGCTCGAGCCACAGCCCGACTCGCAGCCCA
This sequence comes from Entelexis geochares, assembly GCA_030705075.1. Taxonomy (NCBI): domain Eukaryota; kingdom Fungi; phylum Ascomycota; class Dipodascomycetes; order Dipodascales; family Trichomonascaceae; genus Entelexis; species Entelexis geochares. The sequence goes on along the minus strand of JANIWL010000027.1, from coordinate 63,259 downwards.
AACCGATCCGCTAACCCGTTCGAGGGCAGCCCGAGGGTCTCGCCTGTGCGCATCCCGGTGTCGCCCTCTAGGTCGTCTGTTTCCGCCCACGGCAGTCCCGTGGGGTCGCCTGTGCGCCGCATGGCTCTCAACGATTCTGACGAGGACCACGACGACAGCCTCGGCCTCGGAATAAGGCCGCTTCCTCGCAGCCCGGACTTCCGAGTCGCGCGCAGGCCTCTGCCACCCATGGCGGACTCGCTGCGGCGGTCCACGTCAACTTTCTCAGGGTCCACGGTATCTTCCAATTCGAAGCTGAAGGACAGTGGGCACAGCAATGATGAAGACGCCTATTCTGACGACGGCGCGTCTGTGCTCTCGGACGCGGAGACTCTCAGCCCCACGGGAGAGTCTCCGCTAATGCCCCCTGCGTCCCCACAGCCTCGGCGCAACAAGAGCATTAGTCGCAAACAGGTCAAGCTTGTACGCGGAAACTTGGTTCTCGACTGCCCCATCCCAACAAAACTGTACTCCTTCTTACCCCGCCGCGACTCGGACGAGTTCGTCTACATGCGCTACTCGGCAGTAACGTCAGATGCAAATGACTTCGCTGACCATGGCTTTACGATACGACCCGCCATCTACGACCGCACTACTGAGCTCGCCGTCTGCATAACCATGTATAACGAGGACGAGGTCCTTTTCACCCGCACGTTGCATGCTGTTTTCAAGAACATTGCCTATCTCTGCCAACGCTCTAAATCCAAAGTTTGGGGCCCCAAGGGATGGAAGAAGGTCGTTGTTACAATCGTGGCTGACGGACGCCACAAAATATCCCCCAAGGTCCTCGACTGCTTAGCCGCAATGGGTGTCTACCAAGACGGCGTCGCCAAAAATCTGGTCAACGGCGACCCTGTTCAGGCTCATATTTTCGAATACACCGCCCAGGTTTCCCTGACACCCGACTTGCGTTTCCAGGGTGCCGAAAAGCAACTTGTTCCGGTGCAGCTGATTTTCTGCATGAAGGAAAAGAACGCTAAGAAAATCAACTCGCATCGATGGTTCTTCAATGGCATTTGCCCACAACTCAATCCTAATGTCGTTGTACTTCTTGATGTCGGTACTCGTCCCTCGACTAAAACCCTTTATCACTTGTGGAAGGCGTTCGATGAGGACTCAAACGTCGCCGGTGCCTGTGGTGAGATTAAAACTATGACAGGCAGATTTGGCCGCGACCTGCTTAATCCCCTCGTCGCCGCGCAGAACTTCGAGTACAAGATCAGCAACATCCTTGACAAACCCTTTGAGTCTGTCTTTGGATACATCTCGGTGCTTCCTGGTGCCCTGTCTGCATATCGCTATCGCGCATTGCAAAATGATCCTGAAAACGGCAAGGGGCCTCTTTACAGCTACTTCAAGGGTGAAATACTCGACTCCGTGGAGAGAACTGCTAGCGGCAAAGCGGCCGGCATCTTCGAGAAGAACATGTATCTCGCTGAAGACCGGATTCTGTGTTGGGAATTGGTTGCCAAACGCAACGAAAAGTGGGTCCTCAAATACGTCAAGGCAGCTAAGGGCGAGACAGACGTACCAGATACTCTGGCCGAATTTATTAGCCAGCGACGTCGCTGGCTCAACGGTGCTCTGTTCGCAGCCTTGTATTCGCAAGCACATTTCCGCCAAGTATGGAAGACAGACCACTCAGTCGTGCGCAAGATATTCTTGAACATCGAGTTTGTGTATCAGTTCTTCGCTATGCTATTCACGTTTTTCTCGATTGCAAATTACTATCTCGCATTCTACTTTGTCGCGGGCTCTGTCTCCGGCAAAAATGACGCCACGATTCCCCACCATGGCGGCGAAGCCCTCTTCATCATTTTCCGTTACTTCCTGACTCTTGCCATTGCTGCTCAGTTCGTGCTTTCACTCGGTAATCGACCACAGGGCGCCCGCATGCTCTTCATGATTACCGTCGTCATCCTCAGCCTGGTGACTATTTATATTTCAGTGATCGGCCTATACTTCGTGGGCCGCACCTTTTCCGTCGCTGGTTCCGGCGATGAGTCGGTACATACGCTGATGACCCTCGTTGTGTCTCTCATAGGCACATATGGTGTCTATGGTGTTATGTCCTTCTTGTTTCTTGATCCATGGCACATGTTCACCTCTGCTCTTCAGTACTTCATCCTGGTGCCGCTGTATGTCTGCACTCTCCAGATTTACGCCTTTTGCAACACCCATGATGTTACTTGGGGCACAAAGGGCGATAATGCTGACGACATGGACCTTGGAGCCGCTGTGGTCATGAAGGACGCAAAGGGGAAAGATATCGTCGAGGTCGACATGCCCAGTGAGCAGATAGACATAGACACGGGCTACGAAAACGCGCTGCATACGCTTCGAGAAAACGCCCCGCAAATCCCCAAGAAGATTGATCCCCAGACGCAGCAGCAAGACTACTTCCGCGAAATTCGGTCTCGAGTCGTGCTGGTGTGGATGCTGTGCAACCTGCTGCTGGTCATGTTAGTTACACAATTCTTTTCACTGGACCACCCGGGATCGAACGTCTACCTACAGATCGTGCTGTGGTCTATGGCTGCGTTTGCTGTGATCAGGGCAATGGGTGCATCGGTGTTCCTTGGGCAGCAGGTCGTGAGATGGATGCACAAAACCAACCTGCATACTCGCGAGCGCGTCACTAACTGGCGCGGCGGCAAAAAGGAAACAATCTAAATTTGATACCATACGGACATAATAAGTTAGCTCGCTACATTAATACAACTGTCTTTGTCTAAAAACCCGCCAAGCATCATTATTGGCGAAAAAAAAAGAGCAATTGACGAGAACCGGAGCCGTGAACTATCGAAAGTCAAGCAGATGGCAATCGCCACCAGCTCCGTAAATGATCTTTCTGTTTTGGAGTCGCACTGATAGTACCCAGTTTGACTTAGTAGCGTTTTCTTCAAGTGTTTGAAGTAGCGCTCGTGTCTTAAGGTCCCACAGCCGTACCGAGCAGTCGTAAGAGCCTGTGACCATATAACGCCCATCTACGTGCATTGCCCTCACTTGTCTCTGATGACCCGTGAACTCACCCAGGGTGCGTCCATCTATCAAGCTGAATTCCAGAATGCTACCATTAGCCAGTCCCCCCACAAGAAAGGAATCATCGTAAACTGCTAGGCAAGAGAGATCGCTATTTCCACAATGCAAGACATATTTGCGGCAACATATGAACCGGCACTGAGCTCTCGACCACCGCCATACTTTAACGTGGCTATTGCAGCTCAAAGTGACTATGAAATCATGTTTTGCTGAGTACACTAGGCCATTTATTGCGGCCGAATGAGCGGCTCTCAGCCTCACAGCAGCGTTGCCTTTAGCATCTTCAGGAACAAACAGCGAAAGTGACCCGTGCGAACCCGCAAAAATAATGCCAAAAGGACATTTGACAGCACGCAAAATAGCCTCGTCACTATTTCCAAACACTGACACATGTGTGACGAGCTTCATCGTCCTCGTGCAAACAACGAGGCAGCGGCCGTCATTCGAACCTAAGTAAACCAGGCCTCGCTCAGAATCAATGAGACAGGTGTATATGAGGCCAGACGTATTCACTACGACCTCGTTTTCGAATGAAAGGCCTAGTTTCGACACGCGAGCAGTTCCATCTGACAACGCGCGCACAATGAGTGACTGCCCATCAAAGTCCACATCATAGATCCTATGGTCGGCAGGCTCAATTTCTGGTCCTGAGAGGATCGTGGCTTGCGGGGTTTGAAGCGCCCAGTATCGATATCGCTGAGCATAAGAATGTTTCCAATTCACAACGCTGGGATCAAAATCAAAATCAGCACAGAACTTGCTTCTCCAAACCCACTGCCTGCTGCCAATACTCTCCAAGTATTTGCAGGTCTGTAAGCAAGCGACGTGGTCTTCGACGGGAACAATGGCCATAATGTGTCCTAGTACGTCTTGAGGAAGATCAAGAAAATTCACTTTTGGTTTCTTATCTCTTTGCCACCTCTCCCTGAGTCTCGACAACTTCATTGCACTCGTTTCGGCCTAGGACAAGCTTTGCCACAGTTCGCATGACATGTTGATCTGAAGAATAATGGTAAAATGCTGCACTGTTGTTTGTTGGTGGTGGCTGCACTTCAATTCCAGTTTGGTAAACCAGGTTAGGGTGAGATGTCTGTTTAGGCACTATGACGTATCGACCGATCGCGTGGGTGGAACCAAAAGCTAGGACGAGCGCGGTGTAGAGCACAGCAGTACAGAGGCGAGCACAGTGTGGCTTTAAATACGGAATAAATAAACAATGAGGGCAGCTTTGAGGTTCGCTACTACCAGCTTTCCTTTTCTTTTTCGTTCTTCTTCGGCACATCCACTTCCGCAGCATCTACGGGTATGCCGAATTGCACAACCTCAAATTGGAAGCGCCCGAGCTTGAACGCCCACATATATCTCTGTTCGACCATCTCTCCACGATCGGTTAGGTCGGCAATTCTATTAATGTGCAGCAGCCCATGAATCTTGTCGTCGTCAGACTCGATGGGCTGAAGTTCAATGCAAGTATCGCAAATGAGCTCCAGCCCGCCTACTACAGATCGCGTGCGCGGGTACAGCTGTAAGGGCAGGCTCACGAAACCGACGGCATTTCCATGCAAAGCAATTAGTCGTTTGACCTGGTAGAAAAACGGCAACAGAACTTGCGGATCACTCGATTCAGGGCTATAAAGGACCGGGTGCAAGAACGACGGGGCAATTACTCGCACCAACGTTTCTTCGGGAATACCCTTCAAAACATAGGCAAGCCTATTGACGAGGTCATCCAGCGACACGCCCAGCACATAGGCAATCTCGTTATGCTGCGGCGACGGCAGTAAGGTCGATTTAAAGTCCACATCACGGCAGTACCGGTTGGAGACACTAGAGTCCTGCGTCTGTTCTTCCTGAGCATACTTCGCGTAGCGCCAGGCAATTTTCATGCGCTCACTGTTCTGTGGAGAAGGATTAGACACCGCAGACCGTTTTCGTTCCTTAGCCAAGCTAGGAATCGCCCGCAACCAGTCAGGAATACCCAGACAAACAACCAGTGACGGCACACCCTCGCGGTTTTCTGCCACGCTCTGCGTGCACATAGATTTGAGCAGGCTCGACGCAAAGTCCGTAGTACCATGTTCCTCGACCAAGGTGAGTGAGCCAATTGGTACGCCGCCATGGACAAGCACATCATCTAGAGATCTGCTGCCAGTAGAGGTGGTGGGTTTCGAGCTAACGAGCGAGGGCCTCACCGCAGGGTGAGAGCGCCTAGGCTGTGGTGACGGCTCAGAGGTCTTCACAGAAGCTGGCGGCTCCTGCTTAGCTCCCGGTCGCGCTAGAACCACATTTTTGCGCTTGAACATGGGTGTCACTAACGAATTTCATCGCTAGAGGGAGTCGAAATGGGCACGTAACTCACGTGATACCAAATCATGCGACCACCACAGTGGAAGGCTGTTCGCTGCTAATTTTGCCCCCGATTTTGCATTTCATTTCATCTTGTTTATCGCTAATTTAGCATGGTAGCAAAGCTAAGCGCGGTGTACCTCTAAGCAGTGCGTCCGCACAAGGGAGGCCATCAGGGAGCCACTTCTATTGCCAGTCAGCAGTAAGTAAGAACTATGTACAGAGAGGGGTTTCGAGAGAAGTTGACGCATTTCACAGTCATTGTGTGCATACCCCGCACGCCATACAACTTTGGTATTGTGGCAGAGTGCTCATGACCCTAGCTTAAAAGGTTAGACGCATTTCCCGGCTGATCTGTTCTGACCATTTTTGAGCTAATGCATGTGATAGTCCTTTGGCGCCCAGTGTCACATCTCAAATAGGTGAAAGCAACGCTGTCATATTGACTCGCATTTCCACGGAGTTACCCTACGGGGCGATGCAATGTAATCTCAAGCGGAGACAATATACTTGTGCGAGACACTCAGTAGTGTAATTCACTCCGTGGTCTTACTTTGGTGATTCTGTCAATCCAAAAGCGTCTTTTGAAGCCGTCTAAATCGGTAAAAGCTCACTTACTAGCTTTTTTTCTACGTTTATCATCTCATCGCATACAAAACGCTCTGCGCGGAGCTGCACTGCACTAAGGGAAAGCCTTCAGCTTACGCCCCACTTGTGGGGTGAATGTGAATGTGTGTGGCATGAACCCCACGTGAGGTTATACTACCCACAAAGATTGTGTTCTTTTGTAACTACCTATTTAGAGTAAAATATAAGTGCGATCATGTGTGATTTCACATTGTGGCTGTCACGGGGCGGCACAGAGTTTTTAGCTTCATAATCCATGTGGTGCCCCTGCAGGACGCTGTCGCTTAGGGTCGTCTAAGCGGGATGCGGGTATCGCGCGATTGCATAAGCACTACCCTTACCACACACCCCACACACACACAAAGGAGCGCATGTCATCATTAGTGAAATATGAGTAATGCAGATTATTTAAAATTTCTTTGGGCGTTGAAACGCACTGGGACATTTTTCTGAAAGAGCGCGAAATGGCAGCTCGTCTGGACTCATCTCAGCTCAAAATCAAGAAGAGCGCTACGCGCAAGAGCTATCCTTCTAAGGAGGCTCTCTCATTTGGCCAAATCATGACGGACCATGTTTTGACGGCCGAATGGGACATCGAGACAGGCTGGGGTGCACCAGAAATCAAGCCGTACGATGACTTTCGCATTGACCCTGCTTCTGCCGTCCTGCACTACGCCTTCTGCTGCTTTGAGGGTCAGAAGGCGTTCCGCGACGTGAACGGTAACATTCGGATTTTCCGCCCGGAGAACAATGTACAGCGCCTGAACAGATCTGCTGCGCGCATTGCCCTGCCGCAGATAGATGTTGAGGAAGGCGTGAAGCTGATCAAAGAGTTTGTAAAGGTGGAGGAGGAAGCCATTCCTGAGGGTCGCGGCTTCTCGCTGTATTTGCGCCCAACGCTCATTGGTACATCAGTTGGCCTTGGCGTGTCCCCACCCACAAAGGCTCTTCTGTACATCATTGCCTCCCCAGTAGGGAGCTTTGTCAAGGGCGGTATTCGTCTGAAGGCGACGGACGATGCGGTGCGCGCTTGGCCCGGTGGGACTGGCAATGCCAAGCTTGGCGCGAACTACTCCCCGTGTGTTGTGCCGCAAATGGAGGCAGCAAAAGAAGGCTTCAACCAGAACCTGTGGCTGTTTGATGGTTACCTTACTGAGGTGGGCATGATGAATTTCTTCTTGGTGCTCAAGGACGCTAAGACGGGGAAGAAGGAACTGACAACAGCTCCGCTCGACGGCCTGATTCTCGAGGGTGTTACGCGGCTGTCCATTCTCGAGCTCGCTCGTGAGCGGCTCGACCCGAAGGAGTGGGACGTGACTGAGCGTAGGATACACATCAGCGAACTGCTTGAGCGCAGCAAGAAGGGTGAAGTCCTGGAGGCATTTGGCGCTGGCACTGCGGCCATTGTCGCGCCCGTAAAGGAAGTGAATTACCGCGGCGAAGCGGTCTTGCTGCCGACTGGCGATAAGGCGGGAGAACTCACGCAGACCATCCAGAGGTGGGTGCAGGATATTCAGTACGGCGTCGAGAACCATCCTTATAGTCAGCCTATTTAGAATGAGTACCAGTGTAGCTAGTACGTATTGAAATCATGACGGTGATGGATATAGCTCATTTGTCGCGTGTTAGCGGCTTTTAGCACTGAAGGGAAGTGGCAATGGTTCACAAGAATCTGTGAGATGGCGGCGCTTCAGCTAGCGTTCAAAAGAGGAGTGGGGGCATTATGGGTATAAGTGTTGTTCTATCCGTCATAAATTCATGGAGCGGGCCTTACACGAAGTAGTGCTTGATAAATAAGTAGTAGACGATGTTTGTGAACATCGCCGAGAAAAAAGTTGAAACCGCCTGCACGTTCACAGCGACCTTTGCTGCGTAGTTTTCGCGCAGTGTCTCCTGAGTTATCTTGTTGTCCAGGATATGTTTTGACCCGGCGCCGTAGCTCATCTGCGTGAAGTTGCGCACGCGCTGCATTGCTAACCGCCGCGACGCGTGGTGCTCATATGTGTGAGGTAGACGTGGTTTTGCGGCCGGCCTTGATGGTGAATCTGGCAACAGGAACCGAACCTGCTTTTTTGCACTGCTCATCTTCAAGGAAATTGTACAAATTGAAATGATCACTGGCTCAAACCACTCATGCGTATTTTAAATGGCACCGCATGCCGATTGTGCATAGGACTTACAGTCATCCTGCATGTGAGGGGCTGACTCAACTTACTAAGGTCCACGTTTCGCTGCTCGGCTGCACATCCGTCGCGAAAGATGCTGGCTTTTGCGCCACCGTCATTTGTCATAAGACAACGGAAAAGATATCTTGCACATGGCAAACTCGTTGGCGCTACATAATCTAGATTTTTTTTACGGGCGCGAGATTTAGCTGAGAAGTTGAATTATTTTCTTGGTTCCTGTTTTGTGCGTAGACTCTTTGAGCGAGTTATGCGTGAATTTTGACCATTCAGCCGCAGTTTATAATTAGTTGATTCTCAGTAACAATCAGATGACAACGTCCACGACTTCCCGACCCGAGATCCGAGGATCTCACTACCCTGAAAGAGCACCCTACTCTTAGGCGGAGGCTGACGCGACCAGGGCGGGGGTTAAATACCCTCACCATAGTAATGCATGTCCACCTGCATCTGACCTGCAGGCTGACTGTCTGACTCCCTTAGCGGCAGACTAACGGTGGACTGGTGTCAGAAACCAAAGACGCGGGAGTACCGTAGCCAAGACATGCTGGGGCCATTGCGCCATGCCAGAAGATTGTCAGAATTGGCCCAGTTCTGAACCTACGGACCGGGCGCGGGCTCCAATTAGTCGAGCCCGCTGGCCCAGATGGGGTCCGAGACCTCCTTGTTGAAAGGCTCGACCGGCACCTGGAGTTTGTTACTTTTCTCCATAAGCTTGAACTGCGTACCACGGAGCAATTTGTAGATCATGGTAAGCGTTGGTGCCTTGATGTTATACCTCTTTGCCGTGCGCAAAGGGTTACCTAGCAGCATTTCCAGCTCCATAGGCTGGCCTTTCTTGACGTCCACAAGCATGGAGGGCTCGTAATAAACACCCTCGTCTGAGTCCAGCATCATCATCTCGATCCCCTCCGGCAGCTTTTTACCAAGTTCCGCCTCTGCGATCTCTCGCACCTCGCGCATCGCCGGCAGCACAATTGTCTGGTCGAGTCCCGAAAAATAGAGACGGCCTGTATCGAGGCCAGTCAATGCGGACGTCGTGTTGTAGCACGCGTTATACACGAGCTTGCACCAGCGGCGATAGCGCAGGTTCGGCTCTATTTCGCACCTGGACTTAGAGCTTGCGTACACGTCATGCAACCGCTGCATTGCCTTCTCTGCCTCGGGCCGGTTGTCTAGCGTGCCTAGAATGAGCCAATCCGGACCGGTGTGCTTGACCTTACCGCCGTAGATGGCTGACCCGATCATCGAGATGCCGCCGAGCACATACGAGTCGGGGAAGCGGGCCATGACGGGGTCTTCATTACCGATGCCGTTCTGGATAAGCACAATGGAGCAGCCCTTAGTGACCAGGGGCTCCACGAGATCCTCGGTCCTCTGCACCTCAGGGATGTTCTTTGTAGTGACAAGAATGTAGTCGAAGGGACCGTGCTGCTTGGCCTCCTCTATGGAGGCTGCGATATGGGACGGGCGCCAGTTCTTGACGTGCCCGTAGTCCACAGAGTCGAACTCGAAGCCGTGCTGCTTCACCTGCTCGTAAATACTGCGCGTGACCACGGTTACCTCACACTTGCCCGTGCTTTCCAATGCCAGTGCCGTCACTGAGCCTACTCCGCCAGTTCCGATAAGAACAGCCTTCATCTCTAATGATGTGGAGTGTGTCTACTGTATCTCCACATTCAAATATATACCTCCGGGACCGGGCACTTGATCAGTCAGCGCTGATAAGGCAGATGTCGTGCGCGGATGGACGGTCACGCGTGACATCGATGAAGGTGATGTGGAGCGCTCGATTCAGACACTCACTTGTGCGCCCTTCCACTGTAGTAGACGAAAAAACCTGAGTGAGGGGTGAATAAGCTACTAGCAATAATATTTGACTTCAACGTAACCGAGGCCAACAAGATCCAGTGTGTGATGAGCACTGCCGCCACATTGAGTCCACATCTTCACACTGCGTGGCAGCTCACTGTGCGTTTGATAGGTTTTTACCTAGTCACTACATACATATATTCATATTTATACTAACTGCTTAACTTTTGCGGCGTGTTCATAGCTTTTTAAGATAACTCTGTGACACAATTGAAACATCCGCACTTTCATCATAGCCTATGAGCAGCCAAGGTGAGCTAAACTGGCAGCCCAAACAAACCGCTCAGTAGCAGGGCTACTGACCATGAACATCAGCCACTGCACCTTTCCCTACATGGCTAACAGTGGAAGGATGTAGTTGCATAGACCGCCATGCCGAATTCCTACCCCATGCGGTAGTCAGAGTGGCCGCGATGTGCATACAAGTTTTTTCGAATAAAGGGCCAGCAGACGCGTATCATCTCGATACCTACATGACTTCTCTCGCCCCGCAACCGTTTCAGTTTCACGACCATTCAGTCGACGACGAGAGTGAAATCTCCAGCATAACAACCAGTGGTTCGGAAGAAACAACCCCTGAGCACCTGGCGTTAACCGGAAAGACGCAGCCGGGGCTTGATTTGCGCGACGAGGCCGAGGATGAGTGCGGCGAGCTTTACACGCGCCCGTTTCCCAGCCGTAACACGAAGCGATTCAGCTCGTTGAGCATGGCGTCTTCAATTGCGGCAATCATTCCCTTCATTGCCCCCCAAGAAAGCAAGCTGGCCCTTGGATTCGCCACGCCGTCCGGCGACCGCGACAAGCTGGGCAGGGCACCTCATCCCCACGAGCAGGGGTGGCCGCTAGAGCCGCACAATCGACGCCGGCTGCGCGGCAGCGTGCCGCAGCTTTCCATGCTGCTGCAAAAAGCCGCCGCGAACGCTCAGAGCGAGAGCATAACAAGCTTAAGCGCAAAGATAGTAGATGAGTGGGCCTCGTCGCTTGCGGAATCGTTTGACACAGAGGGCTTGTCGTCCGATGTGATGCTGAAGTTCCCGCTTAAGGATGCCCTCCTGGTGCCACCACCGCCGCCCAAACAGGCTAAGTTGCACGAAGGATCAGCCAAGTGGAAGCTGCGGCCGCTCAGTACATGGGGGCGCAAGAGCGTTGTCAACCCACCGTGGAGCGCGGCTCACGCGACGGCGCCCTTGGCGGGGAGCCCGCCCTCTCTCGTGGAGTGCGACGAGAGCACGATTTCGGCGCTCTCCAGCGTGTCGACACGGGCGGCCGCCGATAACGCGACAGGAAGTTCGAGCAGGACCGCGTATATCCCTCCAGAGGAAGCAGCGGTGAAGCAAGGCACAGGCACAGGAACGGCCGCGAACTCGGCAAACTCCGCGAACTCTGCGAGGCCGACGGCAAGAATCTTTTCGAGAGCCAGCCTCTCGACCGGCGCGAAAGCCGTTGAGGACAAATCTGAGCCCAGCAGTGCCGCTAATAGGCGCATAAGCACCACCCACCTACGGAATTCGCGCTTCTGGCAACTCGTGCGGCCCACGACTGAGCCATCTATACCCGAGGAAGAGCCGCTGGATTCAAGCAACTCGAACTTTAGCGAGTTAAGTGCCGCAGCTCGTCGCGAGGATGGGCCTCGGGAGAGCAGGGGCAGCAAGAGCCCCGAGATGCGCAGGGCCACTGCAGCGGCCAAAGAGAGCAGCGCCAGCCCTCCAAGGGCAAACGGGCGCAAGCGCTCGCGACTGCTCAAGCTTTGGTACCAGCTCGTGCCCAGCAGCGTGCCGGCACGCAAATGACGCTTATACCACTTTTAGTATGTATTGAGCTTTCTATAATGTGGCAGCACGACGCGGCGGAGCATGCCGAGGCCTCTATACGCCCTAGATTAACATTCAACAGGCCAAGTCCTAGAAAGAGCTTACTTCTGCTTGAAGAGCTCGGGAAACACCTGCGGCAGCTGCTCGAGGTACTGGATCTGCGGAAGACCACCTTCTTTGAGCGGTGGCAGCAGTGGAACGGAGTCAAGGATCTGGCCAAGATTCGGGGGCAGGCCCTGCTCGCGGGGCTCCTTCAGATGCACGGCGCGCCAGCCGTAGGCCGCGGCCGCCTCGACATTGGCCTCGCTGTCGTCGACAAAGTAGGCGGAGAAGCCGCCCGGGGCAACCTCCTTGTTGGCGAGAACACCGGCGTCGTTCATTGCCGCCTCGAAGAACTCGGGCATAGGCTTGCAGATGAGCGGCTGGCGCTCGTAGTCGCAGAAGGTGATGCCCTCGAAGTACTTCTCGATGCCGAGCAGGCGCACAACGCGCAGGCCGTGTGTGCGGTATGCGTTAGTGCACAGCCAGAGTTTGACCTTTGTGCGGTCGAAGGACTCGAACAGCTCCGTCAGCGTTTTGCGCGGCACGAGAAAGTCCTCGAGGGGCAGCGCGTCGTCGACCTTCGCGTTGTAGTCCATCGCGTCCACATGGTTCTTACTCACGAGGCCCTCAATGGCCAGCCCGTAGTCGTGATAGTACCGCGCCTGCAGGCGGTCGGCCTGCTCCTCGGTGATGTTCAGCGTCTTCTCGATGTAGTCGCGGATATACTCGACCATGAGGTTGCCGATGCCGAGCGACTCCGGGTACAGCGTGTTGTCGACGTCGAAGAAGAACACCTTGCGGTTCTCGATGCAATTTTTCGGCGCCTGGCTCAGCGTCTCGAATCCAGACATCGTTCAGAGCTGTCTTCGTTGCGGCTGCGGTCTCGAAAACGGGGCGAGGTGCCCAGCGGAGCAATACGCGGATATATAGGGTTCAAACGGCGACGCCCGACGTGCTGGTGATACGGACATTGATTGCGGCAACTGCGTGGGCGTGGGCTGGGAAATCAATACTCCGGGGCACAAGGGTTGCGGCGGCCTGTCAACGCGCCGGGAAGCAGGCTTATTTATGCATGCGGCAAACAACGCGTCACACAGCCGGAACCTTTTTTTTTTTCTTCTACTTTTGTTTTCTTGGAGCAGTGCCAGTGCCCGCGTAGTCGAGGCAGCCCAGCAGGGCAGGCTGCTCGGGCTGCTCGCGCCTGAACGCGGCGCTTCATTATTTCCACTGTCGTCCAGGCCACATCCCGCTGTCGAGGCGGCACACAGTCAAAGGGCCAGCGTTTTCAGTATGGAGGCTCAGAGCCGAGCCTCTGGCTGCAGCGGTCGGCCCTCTGTTTCTGTGTCTTCCCAAACTGTGTCTGACGCACTGCCACCATCGCGGCAGCCGCCCTCGCGACAAGTGCTGGCAGCTTTCTGACATTAGTGGGCCTCGCAGCTTCGCTAGATACATATACTATACAGATTAACGTGGAGACCTCAATTGCATCATTGAGCCTGATTGCTTCTGCTAAACAATGGAGCGAAGGTCCAAAAGCTGCATTCACAGGTTTAGCGCCCAGCTTTGCCAAAGCTGCGCCACTGGACTAGAATTGAGATGCAGCTGAGTCCTGCGGCAAGACTGTCCGTCCATCGCGGGTTGCAGCATCGCTTGCGCCAGATCGCGCGCTCCACGTCTTTATCGTGCGTGACTCTTCGCGCGTGTGAAATTGCGGGGTTCGGGTTCGCAGCCTCGATGCCACACAGAGTCCATGTGATGAACGGTGCCCGACGCTGGTCTGTGCAGCGCCGCAATCCCCTGCTGATGTCTATACGAGCTCTGCGCGCGGGCTGCGCAAGGAGACGCAGCTTCACGAGCTCGTCGTGCCGCGCAAACGGCCACGCGGCCGCCAACGCCCATGCGAAGCAAATGCAGATGCTGCACCCGCCGGATCTGCACCTCACATACCCCCCCGACAGCGAGCACCTCACGCCGCGGCACTTCTATCAGGTGGGCGTGCGCAAGTGGCTGGCGCGGTCGCCGCGCCCGCTCACGATTGCTCAGATGGTCCGGTTCGGCAGGCACATGTCGCTGCAGAAGCTCATTACCAGCGCTAACCATGTGTCCGAGGAGCTGACCATCCGGTTTGCGCACCGCATCCGCATGATGCAGGCGCTTCCCTACCGGATCATGGGCCACCCCGAGCTGCTTGACACGTACGAGAAGTATTTGGACTCGTTCGAGATGCTTCGGCAGCTGGGCAGCGTGAGCTGCGAGGAGGACAATAACAAGCTGCTTGAGGCCGGCCAGGAGCTGCTGCAGCGCCACACACGCGTCGTGGCCCACGCCATTCGTGCGGTCATGCAGATCGTGAATGAGCCGCACAAGCCCGAGGATCTGGCCATTCTGAACTCGCTGCTGCGCTCGCTCATTGCGTCGCGGCTAAGCCGCCGCGTGCTTGTGAAACAGCACGCGCACCTAACCGAGGCGTATCGCACTGGCCTGCAAAGCCCCGACATGATCGGCCTAGTCATTTTGGAGTGCCGCATCACCGACGCTCTGCGCAACGTCGAGACGCGCTCAAAGGCGTCGCTAGCCGCCCAGTACAACGTGCCAATCGCCTCAATGCCTCCCATTATCATCGAGGGCTCAGGCGCCGAGCAGGAAGCCACGTTCCCCTACATTGTGTCGCACCTCGAGTTCATCTTGGGCGAGCTTGTTTATAACAGCCTCGAGGCGTGCATAAGGAACAACATTAGCGAGCCCATTCTGGTCACAGTGTCCTCTACGCGGGACACGATTCTGGTGCGCATCAGCGACCGCGCAGGCGGCGTCGATCCTAAGGTTCTCGACCACATCTGGTCCTTCACAAAGCCGGCAAACACGGCCAGTCATAAGTTGTCGCAGCTCACACCGCATCAGCTCTCCGAACATCAGTTCTACTCGCTGTTGTTTCCCCCAGAGGACTTGCCGCAAGAGCACCTAAACAAGCCTGAACGCGGCTCCCACTTGGGGATGGGCTTAGCGCTGGCTCGGCTTTACACCGAGTACTGGGGTGGAGCACTCGAGCTCCATTCTTTGGAGGGATTCGGCAGCGACGTTCTGCTGCGGCTGTCGCGACGCGGCTCGACCAGAGAGAATCTGAGTCTTTCGTGAAGCCGTGTGTACTTCTGTTAGCTTCACCCTGCGCTGCTAAGTCAGAAGACAGGATTACGGAGTTAAAAAAAAACACATTCATATACCTACGTTTTGAACAATGGCGCTAGCTCAGAGCCGGTATCGGTCTATCCCAATTCATAGCAAACCGCAACGTAACGAGCAGCATTAATTCGACCACGTCTACTGTCAACAAAACTCTGTCAGGTAGTAACTAACTAGGTGGAACGTCTTCGTCCTAAGCTGCGAAAGCACATCACGATACCTGAGCGACATCTCGCTATTACTGTGTGTCCACAATCTGCATGTGTTCATGGCTCACTTGTGCCCACTGTCTGCGTGTGCCCACTGTCTGCGTGTGTCTACTATCTGCGTGTGTCTACTGTCTGCGTGTGTCCACTGTCTGCATTTGTGCTTGGCTTGCGTGAGTCCGCCGCGCGTGTGTCCTTAGATCGCTTGGGCACACAATGTGCATATGTCCACTATGTGCTTATATGACCACAATGTGCATGTGCCCACACTTCGCTCGTGTCAGTCAGTTTAGCGCCCGCAATTCGCATGTTTCATCGTGTATTTTTCTGCTCAAATTATAGTATGCGCTGACGCTTACTTTGAATGCGCCTCAATCTCAAATGTGGTCTGGGCAGGGGTACTGCCACGCACTGCGGTTCCAACACGCTGAACACGGGCTTTCTCGAAAGCAGCGATTTCTGCGTACGCGTGACCTCGCCGCAAGCCTCTAATTGCATACAACGTCGGCCGTGTTAGCCTCTAAGAGGCCAAGCTTCCCGCCTTCGTCGCCAACAGGGCTGCCTAGCCTCTTCATCTGAGGCGGGCAGTCTCGTGACCGGCCGAGGAAAAGACACACCGGCACACGTCAATGGGGAAACGCTCCTATAACGTGCTTTCCTACGCGTTCATGGCTGATAGCGACGCTTCTATTAGAACCATCGGCGCCGGCGAGTTGAAGGACGTTCCGCTGGAGGTGGATTCGTCTCAACGTACCGGCGACGGTCAGCCGAACCCGCCGCATTCACCGCACGAGGCGGCCGCAGCCGAGCCGGCTGGCGTCACGCGGACTGCGCCCGAACAGCGCAATTCATCTAATAAAAGTACAGCCGGCAACGCGCCAGACGCGAGCCCTGCGCGCGAGAAGCCCGCGCCTCCGAATTTGGGCGCTACAGAGAGGGCCGCGCAGCCTACGGGCGTCGCCTCGTCGCGATCAAGTATAGCCAGCGACTCCAACGAGGACCGCAGAGCCCGGTCTTCAAGCCTGCGGCGTGCAAACCACTCCTCAGTGGCCCTCGAGCACTCGAGCGTCAACGGCGCCGAGTCGCGCCCGGCCATTGTGTTTGTTCAAAAGGCCTTTGAGAAGATCCGCCAATCGAAGGACGCTAAGCGCATTCCGGCGCTGCAGCAGGCAACAACGCGCGCTCTCGAGGAGCTGGAACGGCATCCAACGTCATTACCACCTGCAAAGCTCGTGCTCGAGCCACTTCGCCTCGTAAGCGTGCCCCCAGGCACCAGTAGCGACCTCAAAGAGGTGGCTATCGACACTCTGGGGCAAGTGTTCTCTTTGAATTACTTAGCAGACCCCGACGAGGCCAAGGAGGAGTCGCTTTTGGAGGACGCCGTAGGGATTGTATGCGACGCCTGGGACGCCGAGGGCGCCGACCAGCGCGTCGAGCTCCAGATCATCAAGGCTCTCACTGCCGCAGTAGTCAATGAGGATGTTGTGGCCCACGGCGCCGTTCTACTGCGTGCGGTGCGCCGCATGTATAACATTTTCTTGGTGACAAGGTCGCACGACAATCAAGCACTGGCTCAGGTCAGCTTGACGCAGATGGTACAGGCCGTTTTCGAACGCGTGAAGCGGCGCGTCATGACCGGTCCCGCACCAATCAACGGAAATGGCTCCAAAGATAGCAGCATTGATCAGAGCGATGGCAACTTGACGACCACGAGCCCAGTGCATGAGCCGGCAGACAAGAGCGCCACTGCTACTGAAGACGCAGACGGCACACACCTCACGCTGAGTGACATGAAGGACACTGCTGCGCTGCCTGAGATCGAGACTGACGGCGACCGCAGCGAAGCCACGCGCAGCGAACTTGAAAAGGCGCCCCAGGACGCGGGCCTTGTTTTCCGCACGTTGTGCAAACTCAGTGTGAAACAGGATATCAATGAAAACGATGTGCGCAGCCAGCCAATGCGCTCGAAATTGCTGAGCCTCCACCTGTTGCACGTCATATTGAAGCACCACATCTCCGTGTTCAAGGATCCGCGCGTTGTTGTGCGGCTGAAGAACGATAATGTTGGATTCGCGAACGCTGTGAAGCCATATCTGCGCCTCACTATGGCACAGAACGCTCTCTCGCCCGCCCCAGCTGTGTTTGAAATTAGCGCCGAGATCTTTTGGCTAGTGCTAGCCAACCTGCGCAGCGAGTTCAAGCCCGAGCTCGCCGTCATGTTCACCGAAGTGTACTTCACGGCAATGGAGATGCGCGGCGCAACCCTGCATCAGCGAATGTACTTCACCACTGTGCTTTCCAGAATATGCACTGACCCGCGGCTTTTGGTTGAGCTGTATCTGAATTACGATTGCGACCCTGCGGCTCCAGACGTTTACGAAAAGCTAGTCGAGCTTGTTAGTCGCTTAGCTATGCGCCCAGTTGTCCAGCCAGCTCAACCTCCAGCGCGCTTGTCTATCGACCGCCAGCAAATCCGCGTCTATGACCTTAACACCTCTCCCACGCAGGCTATTGCTCGACTCAGCCAAAACTCCCCAGCGTCTAATACCGATGTGGATCTTTACCAGCTGACTACGGCAGCCCTGGAGGCTATCGTGAACTCATTACGGTCCCTTGTGTTGTGGTCGCAACGCACAGATATGCAAAGCCATCATCAGCACCAACAACAAGCTTCTTCCGCGTCGGCCGCGACAAAGCCACCCGCTAGTTCGCTGGAGTCCGCCGCAAACGGCCATAAACCAACATCGAGCCAAGCCTCTCTAGCTTCCTCTGAGAGCGACGACCCGAGCCAATTCGCGTCGCGAAAACAAACAAAGCGAGCCCTAGATGCTGCTGTCCATGAGTTCAACTTCAATCCTAAGAAAGGCTTGCAGAAGTTCGTCGAGGCAGGCATCCTTAGCTCCGTCGATGACCAAGATGCGATTGGAAAGACGCTATTTCAGGTGGATGGCTTAGATAAAACGACTTTAGGACGCTACTTGGGTGACAAGGATAACGAACCCATTTTGCAGGCATTTGTGAACGCTATGGACTTCCGGGGAAAGTCTTTTATCGCTGCCATGCGTGAGATCATGCAGCCGTTCCGCATGCCCGGTGAGGGCCAGGTTGTGGACCGCGTGATGAAGGCTTTCGCGCACAAATACTATGATGATACTAAGGTCGATGGTGTGCATCCTGATTTCGCAAAGTGGGACATAGCATGGGTGCTGGCCAACAGTGCTATGATCCTCAACACAGACCAGCACACACCGCACTTGCGACGCCGCATGTCAGAGGAGGACTACGTAAAGTACAACAAAGGTATGAACGACGGCGTCGACTTCCGGCCGGAGATGCTCATTCAAATTTACAATGAGATTCGCGAGGACGAGATCAAGGTAGAAAGCGAACAAATGCATACGGCTATCCAAAGCGATGCCTATGATGTCGCCTCCGATGCCATCACGCATCGTGCCGCAAAAGTTTTCCAGCAGTCCCAGCCAGTTGAGTTTACGGACTACTACAATGCCTCGCATGCTGAACATATCAGACCCATGTTCGAGCAGAGTTGGTTGGCTGTTCTTGCCGCTATCTCCAATCCATTCACTCAAATGAAGAATCCTGCCGTTATTGGGTTGTGCCTTGAGGGTCTCGAGCTAGCGCTGCGCATTGCGACTCATTTCGACGTGGCACTGGCTCGTCAATCATTCGTACAACTGCTTGCTCAAAACACGTCGTTAACGAACCTACCCAACTGCACCTGGAAGAATATTGGCACTGTGCGCGCTCTGCTTCGAGTAGCGCTTGTAGAGGGGGACATGATAAGGGACTCGTGGTATGATGTTCTCGTTGTAGTCTCGAAACTGGAGCAAGCTGAACTTGCCGCTCGCAGTAGAGAAGCAGCCGTTCAGATTGCCCCAGAGATTGCGGATGTTCTGAAATCTGGGGAGCTGAGCTCCGATGCTTACCGCGTCTTTGAATACACAAATAACATGACGCCGGAAGGTGCCTTGTACTTTGTGCAAGCGTTGGCGCGCGTCTCTTTGGAAGAGATTGATGAGTCGCGCAACTCAGTGGAGCCCCGCGTGTTTGCCCTGCAGAAAATGGTCGATGTGTGCTATTACAACTCGAAACGCATTCGCATGGGCTGGTCGGAGTTATGGGACGCTGCCATGGCCGAGCAGTTCACTAAAGTGCTTGTGGATCCGAATCCGAGAATTGTTCAGATCTCACTTGATCTGCTGCGACAGCTTTCCATGAGGTTTCTTGAAATTGACGAATTGCCACATTTCGCCTTCCAGTCGGAGTTTTTGAAGCCTTTTGTGCACGCACTGAAACACAACAAGAATCAAGGAACCAAAGTACTTGTTCTTGTGTGCCTGAAACAGATTGTGCTCACGAGGGCTGCAAACATCAAAAGTGGGTGGAAAACTATCTTTGGTGCGGTTGAAGCAGCCGCCAGTAGCGAGCCAGATGTGCTAGACGCGGCTTACTCGCTCCTTGCACAGGTACCGACGCAACCTGACGTCCCACCCGGGTTTTTAGATGCCTGTGTGGCTCTAGCCGAACAACCTGAAGTGCGAACTGCCCTGCATGCTGCAGAGCTAATGCACGGGCTTGTGGACTCCCATCCAGATGACATGGAATTGTGGCAGCAGCTTTTTGTTAGGTTCGGCGAAGTTGCTATGGCAGGTAAGGACCTGGAAGTAAGGGGCCGTTGTTTGAACATCGTTTTTAGTGTGCTTTCAGTGCATGGCACTAGGTTCAAGCGTGAAGACTGGAACCGCGTGTTCACGGAAAGCTTAAGCCCACTTTTCAGTGTGCTCCATAGCCAAGCCAAGCCCCATCAGTCGCATCAGCGACATCAACACCTTGCTGTGCCAGACGATAGTGATGTGGCAGAGGCTGAAAGCTCACCATCGCGCACGCCTAGTCCGGTTCGTGGCTGGTCAGTTGCCGGTGGGCGTGAAGAGCAGAGCCTGTGGCTGTCGTCGACGCTTATACAGGCTCTCAAGTCTCTCATGGCGCTTTTTAGCCAATACTTTGACATGCTTGAGCACTCTTTGGGACCTTTTTTCCTGCAATTACTTCGCACATGTATCGTTCAGGAGAACGATCCAGTATCGCGGATGGGAAAGTCATGCTTGCAACAGCTGGTGCAAGACAATGCCGCTCGCTTCACGGCTGAGCACTGGCGGCTTGTCACAGACGTATTTGTACAGCTTTTCCAGGATACTACGGCAACAATGTTAATGGATCGCGAGCTTCTCAAAGACCCCGAGCCGAACATGCGGCATGTTTTCCAGTCGACGGTGGCCAAGACGGTCCAAATGCTGCTTGTAATAGAGGCGGCACGCGAGCTGCTGGTGAACTCTGTGGAGGTGTTTGACCACATGCCCATTAAGGAGATTCTGCGCGTTACAACAAGGCTGCTCATGTCTTACTCGTTTGCTCGTGACTTTAACATTGATCAGCCGCTGCGCCACGAGCTTTACGAGAAGGGCATAGTGCAGCGCCTTCCGAACCTCCTGTTCCAAGAGTCTCTTGCTGCACAGACCTATGTGTCTATCAGCATGCGTCTCTTCCGAGCGGTCGACCGATTCACGGAGGATCCGTCGGCGCGTCAGGATTTGAGCGATGAATTGATGAAGGTCTGCTGCCAGATTCTGGATGACTATAACCAGTTGAAGCAGAGCGATCAGCGCTACATCAACAAGCTGCTGCCTATTCTCGAAAGTGTTCTGCGCCACGTTTCCCTGTTTGAGGACGATGACTTCAAGCAGCTCATTCCCTCGATCTACTTACAAGTGATTGACATCCTGAATAAGGACATGCCGCGACAGCTGCGCGAAGAGGTTCAAGCTATCCTGCGGCGCGTTGCGGATGTTTGGATTAAGCCACTACAGAACGGTGATGCTGCGCGTGCCGAGGAAGAAGCGGCCGCGGGAAGCGAGTCGCAGCAGGCAAAATGAAGAGGACGATAGTGACGGCAAGAAATTAAGTATTAGAAATACTCTTAGGCACCTGTACGAGTTTAACGTGATAATTAGGGTCAAAGCAAAGTTGCCAATGTGAATCTTATGTTGAAATACAGGCCTAATTGTGTGGGAATGCGGGCCCTAAGCAGGAGTTTCTAATTAATTCATTAGATTCTCCTTTATCTTTTCTCATGACAATTTGAAATGTAGTTGTGGCAGATGAATCTGCTGCGGAATATCACATTTTTACTTGGAGCCCAACGACGGGATAGTTCAAACCTACAACAACTATTCCCTCAGTTGGTCTTAGTTCTTCTCACGCCTATTTCTTTCGCACTCTCAGGTTGAAAAGTCTGGCTGCGTGGCTCAATAGCCCATCTCAATCGCTCTAAGGCCAGCTGTAAAGTAAAGGACACTAGCGCCGACGAACTCAATAATTCACATTCGCAGATTGTGGGTGTGTTAGACTCCGGGCGAACTTTTATTTCGTCCGTCGTTTGCCACGCCACGCTTTTCCGATAGCGATATAGATGCAGCTAGGCCGGGCTGGGCTGGGTAGTGGTAGTAGGTAAAGAGTTCAAGCGGAGAAAAGTGTCTGAAGCAAAAGCCGCTGGCTGTCAGTAGTTATACAAAATAATAAGCCTTAAGTAGCTGAGAGATTCCTCAAATCGGGCGTCCAGCAACTCAACTCGGTTGCTTGCCAGCGTGATAAATGGGGAACCCCCACTCATAAGGTGAGTTAAGAACAAAAATAGCTAGATTTTCATCTCCTAAATACACGATTGTATCTAAAGGTACAGCCCCTTCTTCCAAAATGCCAGACTGATTAGTGGGAACGGTGGTTAGCGGAGAAAACCGCCTAGATCGACGACGCGACTGCCCTATTCCGAGAAAGCCGGTAGAATGATGCGTCGTGTCACTTCATGTGCAGTGTCCGCACGTGACCGCGTAACCCCACACGGGGCCGCGCAGCTCGAGAGCCGCTTGTAACTTCTGCCATTCGCGCAAGAAGCCACAGAAGGAAAGCGGCGCGTGAGAGTCGAGAGTGATGTGGTTCCATCTTGTGCTTCTGGTTGCTAACGTATGCAGCCTAGCGGCGGGCTCGGAGCTGTTTGGGCCGAAAAGCGGCGTGCGCGAGCTCAGCGCGCAGAATTTCAAGAGCGAGGTTTTGTACAACGGCAACGTCACGGCCGTCCTGTTCTATGCGCCCTGGTGCGGGTATTGCCAGGGTATTGCGCCCGAGTGGAAGCAGGCGGCGAAGTCGCTGCGCGGCATCGCGCGTGTCGCGGCGGTGGACTGCAACGAGGACAAAAACAAGCCACTATGCGCGAAGTACGAGGTCCAGGGCTTCCCCACAGTCAAGGTGTTCCAGCCAGCCAAGCTGACGGACGTCGACTTCAAGGACGCGGTTGAGGGCAAGCCGCTGAAACGCCGACGGCCGACGATGTACAACTACAACGGGGCGCGCGAGGCGAAGGCGATAACGTCGTTTGTCGTGGAGAAGCTGCGGAATTACGCCGCGTCGCTTGATACAGACGAGGCGCTGAGGTGGCTTGCGCCGAATAAGGTGCCTCGCGTCGTGATGCTTCCGGGCAAGAAGTATAAGTCGAAGTCGATCTCGCCGCTGTTCAAGGTGCTGAGTCGCGAGTACTTCGGCAAGCTGCGGTTTGCCTATGTGCCCCGCCGTGTTGACGGAGCCTGGAACCTGCTGGGAATTCGCGCGCCGGACGAGAGTCAGCTTGTGTACTTGAGCGACGACAAGCCGCCTGTAGTGTACAAGGGCAGCATGAAGAAGCGAGACCTGAAGCGGTTTTTGGAAGAGCAGTATGAGCTCGAGATGTACCGGCGCCTCCACACCGGCCAGCAAGAGATTGACCGTGAGAACGCTGCTTGGGGCCTTGAATACGTGACCGAGGACGCGCAGGAAGGTGAGCTGGAGCACGTTCGCGAGAGGCGCGAGAAAGAAGACGAGCTGAAGAAGGCTGCTGAAGAGGCGCGCCAGGCGGCGTTCGAGCGGTACGGCCAATCTGCTCCGGAACGCAAGAGCTCCACCAGTGCGTCGTCCTCATCGACGACGGTGTCATACGCGGCGTCTGCGTCAGAGGCGGATGCCACTGCCGTCGCGGACGAGAACGTCGGCGTTGAGGTTGAGGACTTTGAACTCTCTGGCGACGAACCTGAGTCTGACAAGGCTGAGGGTGAGGCCGAAGCCGAGTTCGAGGACGCCAGCGAGGACGCTGTTTTGGATGAGGCAGTGATTGAACTCACGCCCGACCAGATTGTCCAGGAAGGACCGGATGCTGTTGCCAGCTACATTGCTGCGCACGCGCCAGGCCAGGATGGAACTGATGGTGCCGGCTCCAAAACAGCAAGCTCTGCGGCACCCAAGGCCACTACTCGCAACGAGGCCGGCATTGAAAAATACGACGACTTTGTGGACCACTGCATTCGCCCAGGGTACAACTGCGTAGTGCTTGTGACTACGGAGGAGCACTTCAAGTCCGACGCAGTCGTGCTGATTCGCTCGATGGAGCGCCTTAGCAAGGCGCTGAAGCAGACCACTGTGTTCGAATACATGTATGCGAATAAGATTCCGGAGCTTGACGAGTTTCTCGATGTGATCGAGTTGCGCAACCGGCCCGGTCTTCTGTTCTGGGACGCGCGAAAGCTGAAAATGGCGTTCTATGATGAGGGTTGGTCTCAGCGTGAGGTGACACGATTCCTGCAGGATGGATATAAACGCAAAATCAATCTCGACCGCGAGCTACCCCCCAAGTATTTGTACTGGCTTACAGAGGCCGAGGTCAAGCGCGAGGCCGAGGCCGAGGCTGAGGCTAAGGCCGAGAAGGACTCTGTGAAGGACGAGTTGTGAAGGACGACCTGTGAAGGACGACCTGTGAAGGACGACCTGTAAAGGGCGAGCTTTCAAAGCGCAGACCCCAACTAAAAGTTTAGCATCATAAGTTAAATAAATGTAAG
Source organism: Entelexis geochares (assembly GCA_030705075.1). Taxonomy (NCBI): domain Eukaryota; kingdom Fungi; phylum Ascomycota; class Dipodascomycetes; order Dipodascales; family Trichomonascaceae; genus Entelexis; species Entelexis geochares. The sequence goes on along the minus strand of JANIWL010000027.1, from coordinate 38,975 downwards.
ACATAAAAAGCGCGGGCCTCGCTGTAATGCAACAAATATTTGTGGGGGAAAGAGAAAAGAAAACAACAAACTTTGTCTTCGGTTGTGAGGTGTTGATTCTAGAGGCACGCTACGACTACTAGTGGCCAATGAGCTACCCAAATGCAACCGTGTTGCAGTAGGACACGTTCAGCACATTTTCGAGCGAATAGCACTCAAACAAGGTTGCCAAGTCGGAGTCGAGGCCGGGAGCAAAAGAGGCGTTCACGTAGCAGAAGAGCGACTCGCGCGCCTCGGGGCCCAATTGCCTTTTCAGATAGTTTACCAGGGAGCCGAACCGCTGGTTTCCGGGCACGCTGATGACAGGAGACTTGACTTTTTTCGTCGAACCCACGGGGCGGAACCGGATCGTCACCTTTGAGGGCTTCACGGCCGCATCGCTCATGAGCACGGGCTCGTTACACTGTTTGAAAGGGCGCGAATTGCTAGCGCGCGGGTCGAAGTCGCAGCTCAGATCCGGATTCGGGCGTCGTCGGGAGTGCGTCCAGAGCGGGCCGTCTGCAAAGGGTAATTCGGGTGCTGACCGTATCTCGGCGCGCGACGGCCAGCTCGTGCCCCGGCATGTCACATGCTGCTGCTGTGGTGGTGCTGGGTTTTTCAAGCACGAAGGGTGAGGCCAAAACGTGTGTGCACGGCAATGATCACGAACTACTTCAAGTCCGTAGTGCTGCGGATCCCGCCAACTGGGCATGCGGCGAAGCTGGGCCGTCTGTTCATGGCCAGCATTCCGCCGCGGCTGAGAAAAGATGTGAAGCTCGACTTCAAGCTGCTTGATCCGGCGTCGAGCGGGCAGCCCGAGCTCAAAGTGGCGTTCAAGGACGGCACCTCGGTCGCAGCGGACATCTCGAGCATAAACACCCGTGAAATGGTGGAGACCTTCGACAGGCAAAGCCGCAAGCTGCAACTGCAGGACGCCATTAAGGAGTAACGGCCAAAATATTTATACATTAATTAAACTGCTTTTTTTTTCCTTATGTTGTACACGGTAGCGGGGGACTCAGGCGTTCGATCGTCAGAATTAGCGCCTCATATTCCCAGATTTGGCGCCTTTGAACGTCGCTGCGTGGAGGCCTGCGCTGAGTTCTTCCGCTCAGCGCCCTACGCATTGACACAAGACGCCTCAAAACCCAACTGGTATTACTGCGTCCTGCGCAGGCTCGGGCAGCGTCCAGACGTCTACATGCTCGCGGAACCGGCTCGTATTGTCGACATCATTGATCTTGATGTCCCACGCGTCCTCGGTCTCCCGGAATACCTCGAGGTCCGGGATGTGCTCGAATGACGGAATGAGGTGCGCCCACGCCTTCGGCGGCTCGGCGCGCCAGACGTAGACGGCACCGGACTCGCGGCCGGCGCCCACGAGCATGACGCGGTCCTGGTCAAAGGCCAGCGACGAAAGCTGCTCGAAGTGGCCCGTCAAGTGCCTCACTGCGAAGCGCGCGAATGTGTTCCAAACGGCCACGGTGCCTTGCCGCAAATCGGCCGCGGCGTAGAGGTACTCGCCGTCGGCGCTGAGGGTCAGAGCGTTGAACTGGCTGTGCAGGCCTAGGTCCGTGAACCGGTGCCCCACGCTCACCGTCTCGGGCACAAGCGGGTCGTCGAGGTAAAACGCGCGCACGGAGCGGTCCCCGCAGCTCACTGCGAGGACATTGCCCTGTGGGGAGTAGGCGAAGCAGCGCAGCGCGCCGGCCGTGAGGCGCAGCTGGTGCGCCACGGCGTGCGCGACGTAGATGTACATCATGCCCTTAGACGTTCCCACGGCCAGCGCGTCGTTCTTGAGGCAGCATATACACATGATCTGGGCCTTGTCGAGGTCCGGCACCTTCTCGAGCTCGAGGCACGAGTCCTGCGCCAGGTCGTAGAGAAGCAGCTGCGACGGCGTAGCAAGAACAAACTGCAGGTGCGCGTCATGCTGGAAGCTGACGGCCAGCGGGCTGACGTCGAGCTGTTTTGTGTGGACGACTTCGAGCTGCGCAAGGTCCCAAACACAGACGAACCAGTCGTGGCCAATTGCCGTGAGGAACCGCGCGTCGGACGACCACTGCAGAGCAATGAGGTCCTGTGCGTGCTTGCGCGTGCGCACAATCACGCTCCACGTGTCAGTGTCGAAGACGACCAGCGTTCCGCCGGCCAGGCCCGCTGCCGCGTAGCTGGCGCGCGGGCTCAGCACGACAAGCGTCGCGGGCCCGACCTCGCACTTCAGCTTCAGGTCCGTGGGCCACTCCTTCTGCGGGTGCAGCGGGTCCCTGAGGTGCTTCAGCATGGCATGCGTGCCAGTCGTCTTGGGCGCGGTTCCGGTGTGAGGCGTGCAGCTTCAGTTCGGCTCTGGTGGGTAAGGGTGCGCGGTCGCGAACCCTAACGGTTCTAATAAAAAAATATGTATTAACATTCGTGCCTCATCCTTCTCCCCCTGGCGTGCACCCCCCTTGCTTGAACCAGTAGCATGAAGGCACCGAGCGAGCAAAGCGCGAAGAAGCCCGTGTCGAAGATCCGCGACGTGCCCGGGCTGTCCAGCCGCGGTAGCTCGGGCCTTTACCAGGACCCGCGCTTCGACACGGCGCTGGGGAAGGCGGACCTGAAACGGGCGCGCCAGAACTACCAATTCCTTGACAATTACCGGGAGAGCGAGCTGGACGATCTGCGGAAACAACTGAAGACAACTACGGGGGAGGAGCGGCAGGCCATCTCGAAGGCCATCCAGTCGCAAAAGAGCCGGCTCGAGACGCTGAAGCGGCGCGACGCGGAGGCGGCCGTCATGGCCCGCATTGGCAACAAGAAGATCAGCCGCGCCAAGAAGCGCGAGATTGTGCTGAAGGAGCGCTTCGAGAAGATGAGCTCGCGCGATGTCGCGCACGCCGTGGAGCGGCGCCGGCGGAAGATTTCCCAGAAACAGAAGAAGAACTTGCCCGAGCGCCGCGCTTAGCTGCGCTTGTGTGTGCCGGCGTGACGGCAGGCACAGCGTTGGGCGCAGAAGGCGGGCGTCTAGGCGGACTGCTGGCGGTCCTCCTCCCCCCCCCCTGGCTGCTTATTTATTGTATATAACGGGAATGCGCTTGCCATTCTCAGTAGAATGGCGCTGCTGCGGCGGCTCGCTGCGGCGGCTCGTTTTGGCCAGCCTGCTCTTAGAAGTGGGCCGGACCTGTCAATGCTTGCGTATTTGCGATTGTAGCGAGAACGATGCGTTGCTCACAAGCGACTTAATTATTAAATTAAAAACGTGCACGCGGACACAGCCGGTCGTCGGTTTAGCTATTGTTTCTTGTCGGAGGGGGTCTGCGTGGCCGCATCAGAGTGGGCAACCCAGTCGCCGTACGAGCCCTTGTAGTTCAGGCGATTGTTGTAGCCGTACGTGGAGGCCAGCTGCTCCGAGCCGCTTGAACGCACGCCGCCCAAGCAGTAGAAGACAAGGGTTTTGTCTGCTTCCGGCTTCGGGAAGCCGAGCGTCGACTCGAACTCGGCGGCGTCGAGCCCCAGCGCGCCAGGCATCGACTTGAACGGAATGTTCACGGCGTGCGGGATGTGGCCCGCCTCATACTCGCCGGGCTCTCGCGTGTCCACAATGACGGTATTGGGGTCATTTCTGTTGACAATCTCCTTGATTTCGTCGTAGTCAACAACGCGCGCAGGCTTCTCGACAACCCGGCTCGACTGCGTGCTGCTGTAGAACCGCAGCCGCGCCGGCGCGGCAAAAGACGGAGCCGTACGCAAAGCCATAGAGCGCGGCGCCATGCGGGGCACACGCGCTGCCCGCAGGCCGGCGCACGACGCCAGGGAGATCACGGATTTAGCGCCTCTCAGCATCAACTATTTATGATCACGGCTTATAGGGAGGCGAGACTTGTTTGTGGAGTGAGCCTCGCACGGTCAGCGGTTAGTCATGCGTGTGTTTTTTTTTGTTTGATAGGGTTCCCGCAACAAGAGCAAAAAAAAATTGTGTTAGTCTATCTTCCTGATTTAAGGCTCCGCATTCTCAATGCTGGGTCTGTATTATGTAAGCTGCGTGCTGATAAATTTGGGAGAAACAGCTGCGCGCAGGCCACGCGCGCTTACGTGTGTGCTGCTGCTGGGTGGTAGATTGTGTGAATTGGGCTGCTGCTTCAGGCGCGTGCGGCTGAATGTGCACACAGACCTTGCATGCAGGTGAGTCTTTGTCTAGTCGTTCGCTGCAAGCGAATGGATGTAAGTCTTCACCAATCCGTTTTTGTTGGTACATGACTGTCGATCAGGTCTTTATCGGCATCGCTGTCTTGGCCGGCACATGCTAGCATGACGTGCTCCAACTAACAGCATTTTTAAATTGCTAGCCACCGCCGCTTATTGGCGTGACTCGTTCTTTTTTGTATTAGCTAACGACCATTTCAGCGGCGCTATAAACCAAATCCACACTAGGCAGACGGCCGCCGGCCGAGCTAGTTTCTACCTTGGAAGCAAGAGGATGTGGTGGCTGCAATGCTCGGGCCAGGCAGTCGACATCGCGCCATTGCGTCGTTGCGCCATTGTGGGCGCCTGATCTCGGGCCGCGCGGCATTAGACCGCCGACCACGCCTGCGTTTGTCGCAGACTTTTACTCCCTCTTACTGCCGTCGCCGGACGCTCTCTCGTCGCTTATCGCAACGTCAGTCAATTGCCACCGACGCCTTGCGTAAGCAGGGCCGAGCTCCCAACAGCACAATTCGTAAGCGTGAGTACCATCATGTGCATGTGCTGACGCACGCTTACCAACCGAGATCCAAAATTACTCGATATATCACCAATCTCTCCCCTCAGTGCTCGGTGGCATACCAGTTTGTGGCACATGCAATATACGGACGCATTGAGAGAGAACGGCGGCCAGCCGCTGTCTCGCAACCCCACAATAGCCGAAGTCTGCGACCAAATACAGACCGGCGGCGACTTGGCCCTCGAGACGGGCGACTTCCTGTCCTACGCAACGGTTCTGGACATCTGTCTCGGCGACCCGCTGCGCTTCAGTGAGGAGGACGCCACGGCCGTGCTCACGGCCCTCTACACAACCCTGGCCGCAAGCGAAATCCTGGTATACGAGGTCGGCTGGGACCTACCTCAGCTGCTTTTGCGCTACATCGACCGCTTCTTTGTGGACGACGTCGGCATTTTGCCCGGTATGAAGCCGTTCAGGCTTGTGATGGCTCTATTCTCGCTTCTCTGCGAGCGCGGCAACCCACAGCAGCTCCTGTTGCGCGCATGCGAGCTCGTGCTCGTGACGGAAAACGAGCGCCACACAGACCGTCTCGCCGCGCTGTCGCTCGACTCACAGGCAGAGGTACCACCGCAGTCCGGCACTCTGAAGCAAAGCGACCTTGATGTCGGTGCTGGCGATAGCAGACACACCTTCGAGCTTGGACTCGACGACGCAATCCAGGAGAACGTCAAGTTCTGCACTCTGTTTGAGCTTATGCGGTTCTCGCTTCAGCGCATCGAGACTGCTTACCCATCACGCTTTCTGCTAGAGGCAGCGTCCACCCTTCTCAAGGTCGCCGAGGACCCTAATGCCGATCCGCTGTCACTTGCAACGTACACGCGGCGCATGTTCCTGCTTGCGCGCGACTTCCAAATGGCGCGGGAGGACCTCGTGAGTGAGGACGAGCTGCGGCGCGTCCGTTGCATTCTTGTGAACTTCCTCACGCACACGGCCGACGTAGTTTTGCGCCGATTCTCGCTGAAATGGTCCGAGCGCCTCTACACGCAAATGCGACACAAGGTCACTCTGGCGCCTCCGGGCGAGCGCGAGTTCTGCTACACCGAGACCGAATACACTAAACGCATGTCCGAGGTTATGTCTCGCATAGCGCAGCTGCTCATGTCGTACGACTACGACCCCGTAGACGGCCTGAAGGCGTTCCTCGCCGATGGCGCAATATCGTCCCAGACGCGCGTGGATGATATGGAAGTTGAGCCTGACAACTACTGGGCTCGTGCGCTTCTCGAGGGGCCCTCGCTGAACGGAATAGGCGTGCTCTCAACGCAGTTGCATTTTGACGGCAGTCGCACGAAGCGGCCGGACGTGAACATCGTGGCCAACCACTCGACGCAGCTCTATGGAAGCATGACGCAGAGCCTCAGCGCAAGGGACCAGGTGCTCTACTGGGCCTTGTGGGTGTCGAACTACTACGATGAGGAGATGAGCCAATTTGCTGATAAGGCGCTCATTGTGAAGTGGCTCAACACGCTACTGAGCCTCATATCTGACACCGTGAGCAGCGCCGAGAAATTTGTTGCTGGCTCAGTTGTGGCCCGCGTTTTGCGCTACGGCACGCCCGAGTTCGCCTACTCTTTTTGCATCGACGTCATGAAGCGCAGCCGGAGCCATTCCGAGCAATTTGTTGCTGTGGAAACATTGAAGATGCTTGCGACGGGCAAAATAGCGAACCTTGAGAAGTCGGAGGGCACTTTGTGCACCGCCACGGCGTGCCTCAAACTGACACGCGCGCAGCGCATTGAGATTGCTGAGGTTGCAAGAGACACTATTATCAGCTTGACAGATAGCAGCCGCTGTGTCCCATGCTATTACCTGAACTTGCTTCTCGTCGTGCCCACGGACCCAACTATTGTGCTCGACATCTGCGACAAACTGGCAGGGATCGTGACCACATGTCGCGCTAAGACAGACCTGCCCCCGAGTTGTAGTGCCCAGTTGGACATGCTACATGTGGCTACGGCGCAACTCAGGGAGTACGCGAGCAGTACCATGACGCCGCCTAGTGAAGTGGAGGCATAGAACTGTCTTTAAGAAAAGGCCTCAGCAAAGGACCTGGTCTGTACTATATATGTCGTGACGTAACAAGAAAGTATTTATTGATGCAATGATTGATTGTTTTTGGTTGAGTGATGTAATATGAAGCAAAGTAGCTCTGTAAAGAAACCCCCAGGGAGGGAGGAGGTGAGGATTGAAGTGAGCAATGGGCGGGCGGGCGGGCTAGGCTCGCAGAAACCCAACTCAACAAGTGCTCAACTAGGCACGTAAACCAGTCATCTGCGAAAGCGGCGCAAAGAATTAAATTGAGGGTTGCGTAGCGAAGCGGGCGTCATTGTGGCCGCGCGACTCAACGAAAGCCAGCATTAGAAACCAGTCGTAGAGCAACTAACTTAACAAAGTTATACAACTTATTAGTTTGAGACTCTAGAGCACACCAGGACTCCAGTAGCCCGTCGGAGTGGCCTGCAAATCAATCCAGAGAAGCCCGCCGCTGACCATCTGCTCCAGAACACGCTCGCATCGCTCACGAGTCCACTTGAAGTTATCTATAAGCATAGGAACCGTGACGTATCCGAGAACATCACAGGCAGCGAGCACATCGCCCTGCTCACTGCTGAGCTCGTGTGCAGTAGTCTGAATGACTTGCTGGCCGTTAGGCAGCGTTACGAGCTCGAGGCCCGGCCCGAGCTTCGCTTGTACTTTGATGGCTGCTACAATGTCTTCTCTCGTGATGCGTCTGGCAGGCCCGACGGCCGTGGAGTTGAGCTGCGCAATGAGGTGCGTCACGGGCAGCAGTCCGCCGTTCCATCCCTGCGATTTCCCGCAGGCCTCGATGACGCGCACACCCAAGCGGTTCAGGAAGTCGTGATCGCGCGCAGCGGCGGCCCCCGTAGGAGCTATATTCAGTGCCATGACGTCGATACCAGCCAGATTCAGCAGCTCCACAAACTGCGACCCGAACGCTGCATCGTCGTACAGCTCGCTGCCGTGCTTTGCAGCAAAGTCGAGCAGCAACTCCTGGAGTTTCTTTTTGTGGGCGCCCAATTCGGCCTGTCTTTGGCGGCTCCAGTCCGAGCCCACAAGCTCGTACGCGCTCTCACCGGCCGGGCCGCTGCCAGCAAAGGCGCCGAGGCCAATGCCGTTCATCAACTGCGCTTGCGATTCCCCGAGCCAAAGGCGGTGCGTCGCAGCAGCGTGAGGGCCGAACGACGTCTTGGCGGGCGACCCGAAACACTACAAATAAGCAGGTGCTCACCCTGCTGCTGCTGCCTCCCCCAGCCCTTGTGACAGCGGCGAACAAAGCTAGGTCGCGCGGCCCATGGCTGCTGGCACGGCTTTCCTCCTCCGAGCAAGAACCAAGCTTGTCCTCTGCAATTGTATCCATAGTGTCTAAATAGCATGCTTGATTGCGCCAATGTGTGTCCAATGACCGCTGTGGTCGCTCTGCTCAGTAGTGGAGCGCCCTAGCCCTTTACCTATGCAGTGCTTGGCCCGGCCTACAGTGCAAGGCAAGCTTGTAGCCCCGCTTTCAATGTTCTTGTAGCACTCGCTCTTCTATTCTGAGGCAGAGGAAACTATTCACTCCGCCGTAAATTCCCGGTAGAATGCCGGCTGCCGTCCCTCACTCTTGGTGGCCACGCAGACCCTAGCCCTCTCGCCTCTTGAACCTATCGCGCCAAACCTCTTAAGCGGCAACTAAGATTCACACCCGTTTTCCGTGGGTTTGTGGCGCCTCGAATGTCGTCTGTCGTGTACTACAGATTTCGGTCGTCGCGGCAGCCGCAGCGCCTTGCGTTTGATGGCACGGGAATCTCGGTGTTCGACCTGAAGAGAGGCATTCTTCTGGCGAAGAAGCTCGACACCACAGCCGAGTCGTTTGTTCTGAAACTGGAGAACCCCGACACCCATGAAACATATGACGATGACAGCGAGGTCATTCCACGGTCGACGTCAGTTGAAGTGCGGCGATTACCGGTGAATCGGGTGGGCTCGCACGACTCGGCGGCAAAGTACGTGAGTGGCACTCTTGTGGTGAACGCCAAGAACGCTGCGCGACGCGAGGACTTCAGTGGCAAGGGCGGTGCGCAACAGACAGACGAAGGCGTGGCCTACTACCCTGTGTCGGGCGGCTCTGGTCCCGGCACAGAGGAGGATATGATGAACGCGATGTTTGCGTCGCAGGGCGCGCAGTGGTCGCGCACGCAGCAGGAAATGGCCACAAAGACCCCTGTGTACTTCCCGTCGCGGCAAGCCGCGCCGAGCTCCCAGGAACCGGACAAGACGCTGCCGCCCGGGTACATCTGCCACCGGTGCGGGCAGAAGGGCCACTGGATCACGCAGTGCCCGTCTCTGTACGACCCGAATTGGGAGACGAAGAAGGTACGGCGCACAACAGGCATTCCTAAGGCTATGCTGCGGACGGTGGAGAAGCCCGCCGACGAGGACGACGGCAAGACGTACCTCATGAATGCGGACGGCGAGTATGTCGTTGCCGTGGCCGACGACAAGTCGTGGGCAGACTTCCAGAGCCGGCAGCAGCAGCAGCAAGCCCGTGCTCGCCGCGCCGTCCCCGAGGAGCTGCAGGATCCCATCACGCACGAGCTCATGCGGGACCCGCGCAAAATGCCCTGCTGCGGCCGAACGTTTGCGGACGAGTCGATCGAGAACGCGCTAATCCAAAGCGACTTTAAGTGCCCGAGCTGCGGCGCCAACGACGTCTACATCGACCAGCTGGAGGTGGACAACGAGATGAGCGACCGCCTGCGCGACTTTGTTCAGGCCACGGCGACAGCTGCGCCGGGCGAGGCTGGGTCCGAGGCGCAGTCCAAGACCGGCTCGAGCGACGGAAGTGAGCCTAGCACGGAACCCTCAGCGCCGGGGTCTGAGTCGGGAACCCCGCGAGAGGAGGCGAAGCCGGACTCGGCCATGATGTCGGACGACTCCGACTACGAGCCTGACGACTCGTACTCGCCCGAGACGCTTGCGTCGCCGGCTTCTCGCAAGCGTCGGCGCTCGTCGTTCGAGAGCGTCGGCTCGCCCGAGCCGGAGCCCGCGCAGCCTGCAGCTAACGGCGCGCCCAACGGAGCGATGCACCCAATGATGAATCCTATGATGAACTCCATGATGATGCCGTTCGGGTTCAACCCCTTCATGATGCAGATGTCGGCCAACGGCGCAGCGAACAACGCGGGCCTCGCCAAGGACGACGAGTTTGGCGACGTCGCCATTGCTGACGAGGACGACGACTTTGGCGACGACCAGCCCGTCCTGGGGCGCATTCGGTAGTGCTGCTGGCTCTATTTATTAACATTCTCGACCCGCAGGCGGGCCGTGCAAGTAGCTTTACAGACGATGCTAGTGTTTTTTGTTTGTTTGTTTGTTTGTTTGTTTGTTTTCTTAACTCTTTTGATAGCCTAAGTTGCAGCCGCGGTTTACGGGTCGGAACTGCTGCCTGCCGGCTGTTTTTCCGTCTCGCGGGATGCGTCTTGTGCGTTGAGCTGTGCAGTGTCTGGCCCGGGGCCTGGTTTAACAGTTGTCTGCACGGGTGTTTGCGGTTCTGCTGGCGTTGGATCGCGGGCCGCCTGGCCCAATGGGTGCTCTGTAGATGGCTTCGGTTCGCTGCTAGCTGAAACGTTCGAACTAGCGGTCTGTTTCGGTCCCCTGGTCTCCTCCTTGGCTTTCTTGTCTTCCTCGGCTGCCTTAGGCTTCTTGTCTTCCTCGGCTGCCTTAGGCTTCTTGTCTTCCTTGGCTTCCTTGGGTTTTCTGTCTTCCTTGGCTTCCTTGGGGTTTCTGTCTTCCTTGGCTTCCTTGGGCTTTCTGTCTTCCGCGGATTCCTTAGGCTTTCTGTCTTCCGCGGACTCTCTGAGTTCCTTGTGCTCTTTAGTGTCCTTGTGCTCTGCCGCGGCCACTGGTTTGGACTCCCTCGTCTCCTTAGGTTCTTTAGGCTGCTTCGGGTCCTTTGCTGGCTTCGCCTGGGGCTTTTTCTTGTCGGGCTTATCGTCGCTCTCAACCGGCGCCGGCTTCGCCTGATCCTGAGTCGCCTTGGAGCTCTCCTCGGACCCTTCTGTGGGCTCGTTACTTGCTTCTTTGGGAGCCTCGCTCGACTGTTTCGACTTGCTGTCCTCTTTGTCGCCTTTAGCATCCTTTTGCTTGTCGGTTCCGCTATCTTCTTTGCCCTTCTTGGCCGCAGGCTTCCGCCGCTTCGCGCCCTGGCTGCCGTCGGCGGCCGCGTTCTTGCGCTTGCCGCTCTTCTTCGTCTCCTTCTCTGAGGCCGCGGACGGCGTCTGTAGCTCGAAGTTCCCCGAGTACACAAAAAAGCCGTCCTTTGTTGCTGCCGCATTGGCCTCCCACTGCATTTCCGCGTCGTCAATGAACGGGTCGTTCAGGTCATACTTGCCAATCATGCGCTTCCCCTTTCGCCTGCTTGGCGCCGGTGCGTCTTTGTCTGGCGCAGCCTCCTTGTCCTGGGGACCCTCCTTGTCTTGAGCACCCTCCTTTTCCTCGGGCTCCGCGTCGTCCGCGTCGGCCTCGTCCTGGTCGTCCCCGTCATCGTCCACTAACAGATCGTCGGCAGTGACGACATTCGGGTGCACGGTGTCGAAGCCGTATTTCGCCTCTGCAAGCTCGTTGAAGTCCACGACTCTGTCGGCCTCGATTGCGACATCCAGCACAATCGTGGCGCGCGACATGAGCGCTCTCTACTTGCTTTTATTTGACGCGCCTCAAATGGTGTGGCCGTGGGTGCGGGTTACGCAATAAAACGGGAAGATGCAAAATCATGCATGTGGGGGGCCATTAGAGACGTGCGCCGGCGATGCAGGAACCGGCTTTCAAAACGTCACAAAATAAGTTAATCTAATAAAACTGAATTTAGTATAGCTTTGTCTGCCCAGGCGCATGTTTGAAGACTTCAAGAAAAAGTTACTCTTCGCAGAATGCGGTTATTTTCTACGCTAGACACTAGTCGCAGCTCATCAACATGTGCGTAGGGGGACTAAGCAAGTGTTCACTGGATCTTCAGCCAATCCCACTTCCCAGCTCCGTCTCTGCTGTCGCCCTCGCTTGTCGTTGCCGTGCTCATTGCCGTCGTAGCTTCGGCGGGACGCAATGCTATCGGCACTGGTTGCAACGCCGAAATGCTCTGGCTTTCTGCGATGTGCCGCGGGCTGATCTCCGACTCGCTCACGCTCTGCGGGGAGCTTGCCGTCGACCCTGGTTCCCGCACTAGGCTGTTCTGGTGGGAGTGGCCAAGGCTGCGCAGCCTCTGAAGATGTGAGGCAGACTGTATGGGCTGCACACTAGGCGGTCGCGATATGGTAGACGCTGATGGCGGCGAGGGCTGCTCGCCTTCTGACGACAAATGTCCCGCGCTGGGCGTCGGTGACTGCATGGGCCCCGTTGCGGGGTTGAAAGAATATGAATTTGACTCGGCTCCTGACTGGTTTGTAGCGAGCGGTTTTCTGCTTTGTTCCTGCTGTGGCTGCTGCTGTTGTTGCTGCTGTTGTTGCTGTTGTTGTTGCTGCTGTTGTTGTTGCTTCTTCGCCTTTGTATTTGCACGATTGCGCTTTTTGATAACGTCGGATTTGAGTCGAAGCGGCCGTGTCTCTCCGTGTAGCTTCAAGAACAGGCCGCAGGCATTACATAGGGGCTCACCCTCAGGGTTGCGACGCCACAGTGGAGTTTTCTTGGTCCGACAGTTCGTACACTCGATCTCGGTTTGTCCGTTGTGCATATTAGCCACTGACGTGCGGCGCTTGGGCTCGTCCTTCGAAAGAAACGGGCCGCCCGACCCACTCGCAGAGCCAGCAGACCCTGGTGTGAACCCCGCGACGCTTGATGCCGACGATGGCAACGTAGAACTAAATGGCGAGTCCTCACGCGCGCTGCCGGCAACCGACGAAGCACGCGAGACTGTGAGATCCTTCACGGGCACACTGCCATAGCTCGACGACAAGTCTGCTCCGCTCAGAGAAAACGCGACCCCAGAGCTGACCATCGAGCTCTGACGCGAACGATACGTGGGAGTACCCTTGAAGACGCCCACCAGATTGTTGGACCGACCAATGCTTATTGGCATGGCTCCCGAGAGCGGGTGATTCATGCTTGCAACACTGCTGTTACGAGACAGCGAGGACGGGCCGTATCCTACTGGTGGACGACTTGTTGGCGACATCGGCTCGTTATCGAATGGCAAGCCCTCAGGTAGTCCCGAGTCCGAGGAAGGCATGACCAAAGAGGCAGGGAGATCAAGCTCGGACGGGTGCGGCGACTGGAGCCCATCAAACGAGCCCAGCGCGCCAATTGATACCGAGTTTCTTTGCGAGCCAAAGGCTGACGGCGGCTGCATACCACTGCTTATTACGCTCTCGTCCGTCATCTCCTGGAACTGCTGCGGCTCTGTATATGTCCACATGTCGTCATGTCCTCCACTCTCGGCTTTCACCTGGGCCAGTTGTGCCGACAACGCACTCTTCGGGTGCGGCGGCTCGCTCATTGCCGATGATGAAGACTCCATCTTGAACCCCGACATAGACCCACTGGGGCCCGGTACCGAATCTAGCTCCGAAAAGGCCATGGCATTGTCGATGTGGTGGTCCAGCGTATGTGTATACGCCATGAGCTCTGCGTCGGCCAGGTGGCTAGCGCCGAAACCAGGCTGGCGACGCGAGTCTGCGGATGACGGGCTCAGGGGCATACCTGACGCGTCCGAATGGGATGCGGCACCGAAGTTATGGGGATGCGTGAACTGCTGCGCAAAGCGGTCGTCCGCGTGCTTCTTATCTGCCGACGAATCCCATCCCTGTGGCTCAGTTTGGCCGCGGTGCATTTGGGCGCGGTCCACATCAAACGAGGCATCCAGGGGCGTTTCTGAACTGGTCGAGCGCTTGGCCTGGGCAGCATGATGTGGCGACTCGGCGCCACTGCTATTTGGGGTTGTTGTTGTGGGGGTCATCAGCGTGGATCCGAAGTCTAGCGGATACTCCACCATGGGGTCCTGCATGAACTGGTGCATGTAGTAGGCAGGATCATCCTCAGGTATGTGGAATGCCGTGCCGCCGTCGGAATCGGAGAACATCGGAAACGACTAGCACAATGGGCACCACAATTTCGCCTGAGTGGTAAATACAGAGCTTTCCGCGGGAGTACTGGTTTAGCAAATTCCGATGACTAACCACGCGTCAGTGCCAGTCTCCCGTTTGCGCAGAATCTAAGTCGCTGACGGCGAGGGACCGATCGTTTTTTGACGTGGGGTAGGGTACGGTGAGTGCTTCTTGTCGGAGTTGCGTAAGGGCGAAGGCCGCAGGGTTATGTGCCCTACGTTCACCCCGCCCTGAAAGGATTAGGACTTTATTGTCAATGGGGCGGCGCCGCGACTCTGTGCTCGGGTTGACACGGGCGGCTAGTTGGTTTCGCACGCGGCCTCGTGCTACGGCTCTTCCCTTAGAAGACGCTAGCCGGGCAAATCTTGACTGAGTCAACAGATGAAGGCACCTCTGCCCTTTTCCTCGTGCTCATGCTGCGCGCCAGAGCCTGGCGACAAGGGTGTCGCCAGGCTCACGTCCAATCATGGCTTACGCAACGCGCGCCATACACCCTGCCGACAAAACGTCGAGATGCAGCGATGTGCAGTGTGTTCGCCGCCTCGTGCATATGATCGCTCTGGTCACTTTTCGCGGAAGAGGCGGCAGAGTGGGGGGATGCAAAGAGTTGCCCACACGAGTTGTGCTTGGCCAAAGAGGGCAAGCGTCGTCGGCGATACAGCCTTAATTTCGCACGGCACTTAGTCGCAGGCACCCTTTGCGTGCATTTGATTGGCGGCTCAGTCAAGTGGCTTTTTCGATGCGGAACCCTACAGGCGATGTTTCAGCCAGCGGTGTGATTACTTGGTCAGAACCCCGTACCCACATGCACCAAAATTACTCCTGCATACCTTACAGTAAGCCAGCATGCGCTTTTTATGCGGGACGGCGGCAAGAAAGATGAGGAGGATCTATCTGTTGCATGTAGCATCCCTGTAAGACACTTGCGCGAATTTCGAGCCCGGGGCATGTTCTCCCAAGATCCAGCGCCAGGCGGGCAATGCCCTCGGGTGGGCAGCTTTGTACGGCCCTGTGCTCAGTCGCCGCTATTCAAGGTTACAAATGTGAACCCTGGACTCAGCCTCCTTTATCCCCTCATATAAGTGGCCACGAGACAAGGTCGGAAAAGGACGCCTGAGTCTTGTGCTGAACGGTACCTGGGGCAATAGTAAACTGCAAGGTGTTGCTACTTTAGAATTATGGTTACATAGAGTTTGCATAGCTGTCATGGTCTCCTTTTTCTAGTGCCGAAGGCGTCTCCCCGAGCGTGGGTTGGCCGCTTCTTTTACCCTTTTCGTTACGAAGAAAATGCATAAGTGTACGGCGCACGAACTCGCACGGCATGAGCTATGGGTGAAAATGTGGATTTATGTGCATGACTATGTCTGAGATTATGTGTGAGGTTATGGTTGTGCGAGAAGATGAGTTTCCCGGCAAAGCTTGATCAGTTAGCACTAGAGCGAAGAGAACAAGGCCAAAAACAGTCCCCAAGTATGCATTCCAGCTGGGAGCCACTGGATTTGGCGCCGAGCGCACAACGATGATAATATGCATCTGCGGTCTTGTAGTGGCGGCGGCTCGATGGGGCATTAGGGTTGCAGATCGGCATTTGGGATGTACATCGACGCGCTGCTGGGCACATGCATGCGTACACGGGCCTGCACATCAACAACGACCTGCACAAACGCTGTCTAACCGAAGCCGAGACGAACAGTGGGGTCGAAGAAACCCCCACAGCAGATGACTACTAAGGTGCGGGGACAATTTGCTAGGCTGTTTTGTCCTCCCAGGGTGGCCTTGAATACTTTAGCGTATGTGGTGTGCTCACATGGACGTTGAGCGCCTGTGTATTTGTTGGCTGCGCCGCTTAGCACGACAAGTGTCCTGAATCGCGTCTGCCAACCCCCTAATGCTGAGTACACTTAAACCTGTTCAGCTGTGGCTTGTGTCACTCCTGAGCCTACAGGCTACTCCCTACGTCATTCGCTTAAATGTGGGCGGGGCTTGATCCTCGCTTAGCCTGTGTGCCTAATTGGCACCACACAGCACTTTGATCTCAGACCTACGAACAAATCACGCCATGACGCGCTCCCTCCCACCCCACGAGTGCTTTGTCACGTGTTGCGTAGTTACACATGACCTTGCATAGGCGAAATTTGGTTTCTTCAGCTACAAACATAAACAGCAGTATGCCCGAGTTCGAGAAGCTCTTTAAGCACATTGACAGCTCTGAGCAGAAGTACATTGCCCGTCTGGGTGAGGCGGTACGCATTCCGTCCATCTCTGCGGACCCCGCGCGCAGGCCCGACGTCGTGAAGATGGGCCAGTGGCTCGCTGCACAGCTCGACACTCTGGGAGCCACTGACATTGAGTTGAAGCCACTGGGCCGACAAGAGGGTGAAGACCTCGATCTGCCGCCCATTGTGGTTGGCCGCCTGGGCACGGATGCCTCTAAGAAGACTGTGCTCATCTACGGACACTACGACGTGCAGCCCGCTCAGAAAGAGGACGGCTGGAACACGGAGCCGTTCGAGCTGGCGCAGGAGGGTGACAAGCTGCTGGGTCGTGGCTCCACCGATGACAAGGGCCCTGTGGTTGGCTGGCTGAACGTGCTGGAGGCGCACAAGGACCTTGGCATCGAGATTCCTGTGAATCTTGTGTTCTGCTTCGAGGGCATGGAGGAGAGCGGCAGCGAGGGGCTGGACGAGCTCATTAAGCGTGAGGCAGGTGAATACTTCAAGGGCGTGGATGCTGTGTGCATCTCCGACAACTATTGGCTCGGCACAAAGCACCCCGTCGTGACCTATGGCGTGCGCGGCGTGCAGTACTACCAGGTGACGGTCGAGGGTCCTGCGGCCGACCTGCATAGTGGGCTGTTTGGCGGTGTAGTTTACGAGCCGCTGATTGACCTCACGCATGTATTGTCGAAGCTCGTGACGCCGCAGGGCGACATCCTGGTACCTGGCGTCCACGAGATGGTAGCACCGCTGACGGACAGCGAAGACAAGCTGTACGACAGCCTGCACTTCAATGTGCCGGAGCTCGAGGCCAACATTGGCGCCCAGACGGTGATTCAGGACACGGTCAAGAAGGCGCTGCAGGCACGCTGGCGGTACCCGTCGCTGTCGCTGCATGGTGTGGAGGGCGCGTTCTCGGAGAAGGGTGCGAAGACGGTAATTCCTGCTAAGGTTGTGGGTAAGTTCTCGATCCGCACTGTGCCCGACATCGACGCCGCCAAGCTTGACCAGTGCGTGTTCGACCATGTGAAGAAGGTGTTCAGCGACCTCAAGTCCAAGAACAAGATGACGGTGGAGCTTGTGCATGGCGGTGACTACTGGGTGGCGGACCCACACGGCTGGAGCTACAAGGCTGCGGCGGCTGCAACGAAGGCGGTGTGGGGCGTAGAGCCCGATTTCACCCGCGAGGGAGGCAGCATTCCCATCACGCTCAGCTTCCAGGACAACTTGAACACATCGGTGGTTCTGCTGCCCATGGGCCGCGGTGACGATGGTGCGCACTCTACGAACGAGAAGATCAATGTCTCGAACTATGTGCAGGGCACTAAGACGCTGGCAGCCTACCTGCACTACATGGGCGAGTCCAAGAACTGAAATTTTTGTACATTTAGAATCGCCACATGTAGTTATGAGGGCACGTAACGAATAGCCATGAGTGTTATAATCATCATTTCCCGCTACTCGCGCTTGAGTGGATTCGTAGTCGTTGCGAGGGCACCGCAGTTCGTGTTAATTGGGATGTTAAGCAGTTGAGAGTGCCGCCGATATCTACGTCCTCAAAAACACGCTACATACGAGCTACCTAGAGTGACTTGTAGGCCAGCGCAAGATGTGGGTATTTCGCACCAACAGGCGTAAACGGAGGATCTGCTTGAGGACGCAGCGGGGCGAACGAAGCACACAAAGCGACTTGAGAGCTCCGCAACGCCAATTAACATCACTCTCCCACGGCTCTGAAGCAGCAGATTCGCCAGACTGCAGGAGCCGGCGCGGCGCCGATGCACACATCATCATCTACATTTTTCTACTGTGTCAACAATTTACATATCTACGGCCCGACTGAGAGGACGACGCAGCGCACTCGCGCCGGCTACGCGATTAAATAAGGGCAATATCAACATATGAGGGGCCACTGCAGCTCACACGACGGCCATGCTCTTCTTGATTTCGGCGATGGCGCGGCCCGGGTTCAGGCCCTTCGGGCACGTCCGCGCGCAGTTCATGATTGTGTGACAGCGATACAGCGACATACTGTTCTCGAGCTTCTCGCGGCGCTTTGGGCCGGCCTCGTCGCGCGAATCAATCATCCACCGGAATGCCTGCATCAGCACGGCAGGACCCAGGTACTCCTGCTGGTTCCACCAGTAAGATGGGCATGCCGTCGAGCAGCACGCACACAGAATGCACTCGTAGAGGCCATCGAGCTTCGCGCGGTCCTCAATGCTCTGCAGATTCTCCTTGCCATCGGCCGGAACATCCTTGCGCTGCAAGTAGGGCTCGATCGACTTGTACTGCTTGTAGAACAGCGTTAGGTCCGGTACAAGGTCGCGGACAATGAACATATGCGGGAGAGGGTAAAGGTTGGTCGGCTTGGCCGTGTCGCGGTTGATTTTGGCCAGGCAGGCCAGCGTGTTCTCGCCATTGATGTTCATGGCGCACGAGCCGCAAATGCCCTCGCGACACGACCTCCGGAAAGTGAGCGTGGCATCCTGCTCGTTTTTGATCTTCAGAATCGCGTCGAGCACCATCGGCCCGCAATCGTTGAGGTCAACCTTGTACTCCTTCAGAAACGGCTTCACCTCTGGCGTATCCGGGTTCCATCGGTAGATCTTGAACGACTTGTACATGGGCTCGGCCTTTGTCGACGCCAGGCGGCGGCCCAGCGCGCTAATGGTGCTTGCACTACCCCTCACGGCGCTAAACATTCACAGCTTGACGAGTGGTGTTTGGAGAAGGAGAGGCAGATGACCTCAAATATGACTTCGCGGAGGTGGGACATTTGCAGCGTCCGTGATTGGCGGCCGGAACCCGTGCCCTCGGTGCGACGCGCGGACACGGGCAGCCCTCGAACTCGGGGAGGGCGTATCACGGGGAGTCACATGGGCGCGAGTCCTCGGCGGTGATGGAAGCCGCTGTGGCGGTGCGTCGTCGTGCGGCTCACTGGTGTTTTGCGGTCAATTCGTGGTGTCAACTCATTTACGCAGTATTGGTCTGTGCTTTCAGGACCCTCTCTTTTGGTGCTGCGCTCTGAGGGGGGGGGGGCCTTCGTCTCTGTCCTTAATGTAATACCTTTTTTCTTTGAAGGAGCTGCCCAATTGGGCTGGGGTCTTCCGCAGCTCGCTAGCATCTATATGGCTTTTATCCGTTCGGTGGGAATTGTCGCGGCGTCGCCATCTAGGGTAATATTTCTTGAATGCTGGACTGTCTGCCTGCGTGAACGCGAGCCAACAGCACAGCTCAGTGTTGTTGACTTGGGCTTCCTTCCTAACCCTTGGCGGTTTGCCCTGATCGATTCGAAAATTTCATATTTCACGCAGCCTCAAGAATGGATTTGGTGCTAGAGCTGCTGGGCTCGGTCACGCCGGCGTCCGCGAAGCTCGCTGCGGACTTATTAGTCCCTGACTTGTTTGCTGGAAGCTCGCCGCAGCAGAAGCACAAGCTCAAGACAAGAATATCGGCGCTCTTGAAGAGCTCGGGACCCCCGCGCGCTGTGGGGGCCGTGCTGGCGCGCCGCGCCCTTGTAGACTGGTCAATTGTGAAGAGCCACGGTGCAACTTGGGCCCCCATCCTCCTACACATTCTGGAACTGCCCGACCGCGTCTGCTGGGGTCCGGCAATCAGAACCCTCGCGTTTCTGTACACACAGGTGCACGGTAAGTCGGATTTGTCTCGTGAGACCGGTGGAGCTAAGATCGGAGAGTTCATGAAACGGCTGGTCAAAGTCCTGCCTCACACAGAGGCGAGTTTGTTCGCCGCTGTGACGCGCATGCTGCGGCTTTATCCAACACCGTGTCGCCCGTACTTGAACAAGCTGGCACCCATTCTAGACGTTCCTGGAGGCGAGGAGGCCCTTGCTTCGCTGTGTCTTGCTGAAAAGGCCGGGGCGGATATCTGGCAGCAACGTGTGGCCGAGATTCTGGCCCAGCTGGAAGAGGCGGCAAACACGGACGCCGCAGACCTTGTCAGAGGCCACCAGCTTGCGAAACTGCGCGAATATGTCCTCGTGGCCGCTGAAGTGAAGGCCAGAATTCCTGCGGCAAGACTTTTGCGCGTGCTAAACTCCATGCTGAAGTCATACAGGCCATTGCCCACGGCGCAGGCCTTGTCTTTCATGCTTGCCACGAGGGCGCCCCTCGAGACACTCTACATCCAGAGCTTCGACATGTGTGTGTATAGTCTAGTCGACTGTGTCGATCTTGGCAACCGCGTAGCTGCGGCAGTGGCCGCGTTCATGGCCTGGGAGCTGCGCAGCACTGGCTGGGCCTCGGAGAACTACTCTCAAGTGCTTACGCGACTCACGAAAAAGCTTCTGGCCATCTCGAAGAAGCACCTTGAAGCCACGGGAGCTGAAGGTCTCGCCGACTACGTTCAGAATCCAGCTGGTTTTAAACGGGAGACATTCACAGCGCGCGACACAGCTGCCCTGTCCCAGTACTTCTCTGCAGTAGTGCTTTGTGTTCCTACAATCCCCCAGTCGGTGAGGACACAGATCGATTATTATTTGCTCGCCAACGGGTCTGCTGACGATGTAGTCAAGGCCACTTTGTATGCAGGCCGCTATTCGATCCTGCCGCTTACCATCCACCAGCGACTTTCTAATCTTGATGGTCTAGAGGCACTTGTGCACCCGCGTTTCCCGCCACTCAACATATCGCAGCATGCTCTGCAGATGGCACATGGCGAGGGCCAGCCAGAAGAAGAAGCCATCCAAGGCAACAACACGCAGGACACGGCTGGTGCTATGCGACCTGATGACTTTGAGGATGCACAGGCAGGCAGTGCACTATCGACAACAGCGATTTCTGTTGACGAAAATGGTTCTACTGAGATCAGTGAAACGTTGGAGGAGGAGACGGAAGCGGCCCTGCCGCTCATTCCTGAATCGGCCAAGCCCGTACATCGCAGAGTGCTTGAGGACGTGCCACCCGAGAAACGACAGAAGCTCTCTGAGCCAGAGACAGAAGCTGTTGTGCAAACAAGCACGACGGTGAATGAGAATGCCGAAAATAATGATGACGACTCTGAGGACGAGCTCGTAATTCCAACGCTAACTATGGATAGCGACTAGCCCTCGCGCCCTAGCCCTTACGTGCGGGACGCGCTGCCTGCAAGAGAGAGAGCTGATGAAAAATTGGGACCATAGAAAAAAATGATGTAATCGCGTAACTGAAATTTGAGCATCGTATCATAAAACACCACCACCAGCACCACCACCAGCAGTCAACTACTGACCCAATGGACGCCGAATTAGAGGCCCTGCTGGATGCAGCAAAGGAGAACCTCAAGAGAGGAGACTCACCGGACACGGCAGAAGACTCCGGGGAGATCTCGGCAGTCGTGAAGGCAATTCCAAAGCTGCAAGCAGATATCAAAATTGACGATTCTAAACCTAAAGAAAAGGTCGCTGAACAGCCATTGAAGCATATCCCGCTACGGAACGTGCACCCTGAGAAGCCCGACACTGCTGGAAGCAAATGGTTTGATATGAAGGCGCCGGAGATCACGCCGGAACTGAAGCGCGACCTGCACATCCTGAAGAACCGCCATGTGCTTGACCCCAAACGATTCTACAAAAAGGAGGACGCGCCGAGTAAGTACTTCGCGATGGGCACCATCAAGGAAGATCCCACCGAGTTCTTCAGCGCGCGCCTTACGCGCAAGCAGCGCAAGCGCACGCTTGCCGAGGAGATTCTGTCGACACGCGGGGATTACTTCGACAAGAAGTACAAAGAGATTGCGAAGTCTCAGCGCAACTCACGCATTCTCAAGAAACGGCAGCACCAGCCGCGCGGGCGCATGGCCTAAGCTTTTCTTGATAGATGCGCACGCGGGCGCGCAGCCACTTGCTTTATTTATTTGTAGCCTCAATCATTACACATATCTCTATTATTCCCTCATGCCCCGGCCTGCCCGGACATAAAGCTAACCGCCTTCTCCAGGGACCAGCCTCCCGTAGGGTCTGGCGCCTTGAACTGCTGCGGAGCGACGCGGATCTGCGTGATCTCCTCGGCCGTCTCCCACGCCCACTCGCAGAACTCGTTGTCGGCCTCATGGTCCAGCGATTCGGCTACCTGGACCTCTTCACCTTGCTTGATCCAATCTTCGACCTCGGGGAGGTTCTTTTTGCGCAGCAGCGTCGTGAGCAGGCCGCTGTGGGTCTGGTGGGGGAAATTGGGCATCGGATACACAACAGCCCGCTGTGTAGCGTCCGGTACGCTCTCAAGGTTGTTCACAAGCGACTCGAGCTGCAGAAGCGACACGTTGAACTGCTGCTGTAGAGCCGGCCACGGCAGCAGCTCGGGCGAAGATACGGCGCCCTGCAGCCCGCTCAGCGAGTGGACAAGCTGGGCCAGTCGCACGCGCAGCGAATCCAGGATGACGGTCGGAATGCCGCTGAAGTCGGCCACGGCCGCCTGCTCGTCGCCGGGTCCGTTCATGATTAAGAGCTGCCGCGCCCAGCGCCGGAACTAAGAATGTGCAAGATCAGGGAAAAAGGTGCGCCAGAATGTGCAAGGATGAGTCTTTAATGTTTAGTTTTAAATGTTTAGTTGTCACTTTTGGGAGCCAATCAGTCTTATTTTGCGGCCTTGATTCGAAAGCGCTGTCGTTCTGGCCGCTCCGCATTTAGTTCGTACACATCAATTATAGCGTGAGATTCTTGTGAAACCCCGCCGAGACATACTAAGGCGCATTTTTTATCGAGTCTCGCGTGCCTGGTTGGGCGGACTGGCTCGCTGAGGTAGTGCGTCCATTTGCCATCCATCGAGAGGTATGCACTTGCTGCTGTGGTTCACCATATAAATTTTTATGTAACTTACTTTCCAGCTGCGGCCAAACCCAGGTGAATACAAGACTTCCCGTCCGATCAGTCCTATTTAAACACCTGAGGGCCTTACCAAGTATTGTAGTGGGAGACCATACGAGAACAGAAGGTGCTGCAGTTTCTTTTTTGCTGTCGCGTACCGCACGTTGACATTGGGGGGGGGGTTTGAATATTGTTGGTTGTCTTTACGTTGCCAGGCAGTGCAGTGCACGTATACTCCCAAGCCGGGTCTTTTATTTTCTTTTTCTTGTCGACGTCTACGCCTGCCATAATCTGCCGTTCTCCTGTGCAACCAAAACAAGCAACACAAGTGTTGGGACCTTAACGCTGCAAGTGCGTCGAGGAGCAGCTCAAATGCGGTTCGTCGGGGTACACTTTTGTAAAATACGGCTTCCCACATAATACAAGGGAACGATTTAGGGACCGCTGGCTCAAAGACCTCCTTCGTCTTCTCTGAAGATAAATCTAAGTTCGATGTCTTCTCTTATTTTACTGCATAACAGCAGCGGCTTTTAAATGCTTGCAATCTCTTCAGCCCACATGGCCTTTTCGCGAAGCGTGGCATGGGGCTACAAGAAAACAAGACAAGGAGAGCGGAAACTGAACCGACAACCCAACAAGAAGCCCTTGAATACAGTTTAAGGGAAGAAGAAGCAGCAGGAGCGAAAGAGCGATCAATGCTTGGCCAGGTGCTGGCACAATAGTTTAGTGGGCTACAGCAGCGGGAATGGATTTGCGAGGTTAGAAGTCTAGCTGCTGCGTGTAATTGATGAACTCGAGATGTGACCGTGCGGCCGTATCGAAAGTGAGCCAGAACCGTGGTAACTAGTAATTATGAGTGCACCTGGCGGCGTCCGCGTCTAATTGACATAAGTAGTGACAATGCGCGTTCCTCCGGCCTTGGGGCAGGGATGGTTATTTACAATAAACTGAAAGAACGCGCTGACACACGCACGTGCTCGAAAATCTGTATGAGTGCTTTATTGACAAAGCTTGAACCAGCTCCACCCTCCACACCTTTGCAGAGCGGCAGGGGTTCTGCTTACGTCGACGGATACACGCTTTCGTGTGGCCAGCTACACGGTCAGCATTACGGAATGTAGCCACACTCCAAGGTCGTGCTGACTGTGCTTACGCGAGCAGACGTGGTAGCGCTTACTGATATCACAAATCCAGCGTGACGTGACGGTGCAAGTCCGTGATGGTGTGCGATTCTCTCGCTGGTATATTTAAGAACTACTGAAATGTCTAAATGATAGTCAGAAAAAGTTACAATGACTTCTACTGCCTCTTCGTCCTCCTCCCACACCCTCAACGCCCTTGTCACTGGCGGCAGCCGCGGCATTGGCGAAGCCACAGCGATCAAGCTAGCTTCCGAGGGGTACAGCGTCACAATCGCTTCGCGCGGTCTTGAGCAGCTTAAGGCCGTCCTGGCGAAGCTGCCTGTCGTTAACCAGGGCCAGAAGCACCACGTGTGGCAGCTTGACCTTAGCGACGTTGAGGCCGCCTCGTCCTTCAAGGGCTCCCCACTACCGGCAAGCAGCTACGATGTACTCGTGAGCAACGCTGGTGTGGCTCAGTTTGCTCCAATTGCCGAACATGCTGACAAGGAGTGGCAGGAGATGCTGGCCGTGAACCTCACGGCCCCCATTGCACTCACAAAGGCCTTCGTCAAGGCCATTGGTGAGAAGCCCCGCGAGGTCCCCGCTCACATTGTGTTCATTTCCACCACAGTAGCGCTGCGCGGGTTCCCGCATGTTGGCGTGTACAGCGCCACCAAAGCCGGCATTGATGGCTTCAGGCGCTCTCTGGCCCGGGAGGTCGGGCCCAAGGGCATTCACGTCAATACGGTCAGCCCCGGTACCACGAGGACTGAAATGACCAAGGGTGTTGATATTAGCGCGTTTGGCGAGCTTCCGATTGCCGGCTGGATTGAGGTCGATGCCGTGGCTGATGCGGTGCTCTTCGTCGTCAAGTCCAAGAACGTTACTGGCACGAACATCGTCGTTGACAACGGCTTCGCGGCGTAAACTAGCATACAAGGAGCTCATATACAACTTTACTACTATCATCATCAGCTTGAAAACTATTGTGAGGCCCTCCTCGCAACTCCCTCCGTGTGGATGATTTAATGTCTGTCAAGCACCTTCTATATCGCGTGGCTTAGTGTGAGAGCGTGCGTATTTTCTAGTATATTTTAGCAATTTAACGATAATGGGCTGTGTTGGTCCCGGCTCTAGCTCATTAGTACTTCTAAAAGACGACCTAATGGAGTAATTCTGGTGTTGAAGTTATAATGCCGCATTTTGAGATTAACGTGGTTTACTAGCGAATACGACACGACCAGCGAGTGAGACTATCTGGTTACTGAAACCATTTAAGTAAGAGACGCGCTGCCCTTGAGGATTCGCAGTCAACTTAACTAGCGTACGCTGTGTCCGAGAGAGGGTATTCACGTGATGTCCGCTGAAGGATAACTGGCGTAAATCGAATGGAGACATTCACTAACTGATTCCCGGCGGCTAGCCACTCGCTTAGGTCGTTGGTAGTCACGTTCCTGATTCACACACATGTTCAGTTGGCGAATACCCGGTGTTGTGACTGTTATCTGAGGTCACCTTACTGGATACTTCGACATGGAGACCTTGACGAGACAATCTTTCGGATACGCAAGGGCTAGGGCGCGAGGGCTAGTCGCTATCCATAGTTAGCGTTGGAATTACGAGCTCGTCCTCAGAGTCCTCATAATGCCACATGCATGATGATCAACAATTGCATATGGAGACACGGCACCAAAGATTAGACCGGCTAAGGTGGTGTGTAACCCCGCATAATGGCGAGATATGTGACGATTACGCGATCGGGCGTGGTGAGTAAGGAGAAATTGCTCAGATTGAACTCCTCTGAGTCGATTCTACTGGAAATTCGTACCACATCGTAAGAAAACCCCCGTCGGGCTCCATGTCGGAATCACGGGGGATGTGACCTCGGACTGGGTCAGGGATGTGCTCGTATCTCGGCAGCTAGACTTGGGTTACGGTTGAGTCTAGGATCGCTAAAGGCAGAAGAGAGGGCAAGGGACCAAAAGGAGACCAAAAGGAGATAAAGTATGAAAGTAGTAGCTTAGAATGATGAGTGGAGGTCACGTGTAGTGTTCTTTCCAACACACGTGCCGTGTCCAATAATTATCTTAGGCTTGTCCTTGTTGCTCCGTTCTCAATGGCTGCATGAAAATAGCCTCAACCATCGGTTTTTGTTCCACACATTTTTCACCTCAACAACAGAGTTATTTAGTTGGTTTTTGATCGATGGCACAGACCAGACGCGGACGTCAAGACGAGACAACGGACAATCTCAAGCTGTCCCCTGACACTACCTCCTCCCATGAGAGTGGCACACCTGGCGATGAAGCATTTACTATCATCACTAGTACAATTGGGACTCGCAAAACTATAGAAGTGGATCCCAACATAACAATCATGCAGGATTTTATCTCAAGCCTGCAGGTAGTACCGAGTCCCAAAGAAGCTGGTGATCTGCGTGAATTCGAATCAGCTGTCACGGAAATCCTTCGACGCAATCCGAAAACAGTGCCTCTGTTGGAACCGGCTGGACAAGACCCTGGCTTGAATCATCTGTCTACTCTGATCCACAATGAAATCTGGGCACGCGTTCCTGAAAGGTTGATTGGTCGGAAACTGACATGGAATCCTGACACGTATTCGCTTTTACTGGAGCTGAGGAAACTTACTCCTGGCATACACAAAGCGTCGCAGTATAAAACTGCTCCACCATTGTATATCTTTCCCACACGCAAGGAAACGGAAACAATGATCGAATATACCATCCGTTTTTGGTTGTGGAAGGATCGTTATTTGCCTTTTGAACATCCCAAACTAGCACATTACCTTGCGTCGTGCATTTGGGTCAATCACTCGCAGCTGTATAACGTCGAGATTTTGGCCAATCAGTTTGATACAGTCGTTGAAACGTTCAAAACTACGGCAGAGGTGGTGGAATGGTTCAAGAAACAAGATATGCTACAAGCACCAGTCGCAGCGCGTATGGCGTATTATTGAGCGCATAGTCTCACTCGCTGGCCGTGTCGCATTCGCTAATAAACCACGTTATTTACTCGAAGAACTGGGCTTCACTCTGTAGTTCTTGTAGAGCTCTAGGTTGGTACTCATCTGAGAAACTGAGCTTCACTTTGTAGTTCCTGTAGAGCTCTAGGTGTCGCAGGGCATCCCTGATAAGTAATAAGCGATGCTGTTTGACGCAACAAGATAGTCAAGCCAGGTTTAGCGCGCCCCAGTAACTCGACGCGGGTTAAACCCGCGCCCTGTTTCCCAATTCACAACTACAGCATTTGGACGTCACACGATTCCTACTACCGACTTACGTCATCCCAAACCTTCCTCCCATTATGGCTGGCGTCCCAAGTTCGTCAGCACGCGTAAGCATTGTCAGCACAAAACAACCACGGATCTACTTGTGTAATGCTGACTGCGCTGGATTACGAGTGCTGACCAGAGTACGCTTAGTGATATCACAAATCAGCCATTAGGTACTAGCTCACGATGGAGCCGTCACTACCTTTCGTTTCGCATGTATATATAACCTCATGAAATCATCAATTATTCCGTACCAACAAACAGCACAATGTTCTCTACTCCTCACTCCTCCTCTTCGTCTCGCACCTCGAACGCTCTTGTCACTGGCGCTAGCCGCGGCATTGGCGAGGCCACGGCCATGAAGCTCGCATTGGAGGGATACAGCGTCACCCTGGCTTCTCGTGGCCTTGAACAGCTGAAGTCTGTCAAGGCCAGGCTGCCTGTTGTTAGGCAAGGCCAGACACACCACGTGTGGCAGCTGGACCTCAGCGATGTCGAGGCCGCTGCATCCTTCCGCGGTGCCCCGCTGCCGCCCAGCAGCTACGACGTGCTCGTGAGCAATGCTGGAGTTGCTCAGTTTGCTCCGCTCGCTGACCACGCTGACGCCGACTGGCAGAGCATGCTCACTGTCAACCTGACAGCGCCTATCGCACTCACGAAGGCGCTTGTTAAGGCCATTTCTGACAAGCCTCGCGAGACTCCTGCCCACATCGTCTTCATCTCCTCGAACATGGCCCTCCGCGGCTTCCCGCACATTGGTGTGTACAGCGCGACAAAGGCTGGCATTGATGGTTTCATGCGGTCGCTGGCTCGTGAAGTTGGCCCCAAGGGTATTCACGTCAATTCAGTCAATCCTGGTGCTACCAAGACCGAGATGACCCAGGGTGTGGACATCAGCGCCTTCGGTGATCTACCGATCAGCGGCTGGATCGAGGTCGAGGCCATAGCCGACGCCGTACTTTTCATTGTGAAGTCGAAGAACGTCACGGGCACCACTCTTGTTGTTGACAACGGTTTCGTTGTTTAAATAGCTAGGCTTTGATATAAATGTAGATAGAAGCCAAAAACGGATACTATCAGAATACGCCAGTCAGCCGTGAGTAAATTATCGAATCTAGGGGGGGGTGCCAAGTGCTCAATACAAAACGGGCCAGAACGGGCAATTAACACAAGCATTGAGCACGAGTGCTGGTATCTAGTAACAAAGCAGCATAAGTCTCCAGAATGACCTGACGAGAGCGTAAGAAGATCCGTCACAAAGTATTATTTACGCAGCTAGCGCTTTTACTTTTATGCTTTCAATCTGGGTCCCTTGCGTTTCCGTTGCTTCCGTTAACGGCTCCGTTAATAGTTCCGCTTGCGTTGTGCTGCTGACCTTCGGAAGCCTGCTTGCGCTTCTTATCAGCACTGGCGGTCCCCTCGAACGTCTGACGCACACGCAAATAGTGAGCTAACTCCTCGGCGCTCACAGACGGAACAAGCTCTTTCTGAGCTTTTGCGAAGTCTGCATTCGAGACACGAACATGCGTGTCTGTTTCCGAGGCAATGTCCTGGAACCATTTGCGAATAGAGATTGGCTCATCAGGATGTGACTCATTATAGGCAGCAATCTTAGCGTCGATTTCATTGGCAGTCCGAGTCATGGCATTGAGCATGGCGTCTGATGACATGGCGTAGAAGTCGGCACCAGTATACGTGAATGGGCAGTTGGCCACTATTTCGGAGAGGTCAACGAGAGGGTCAAGGTCGAACTTGCGGGTCAGGGCCTCCAAAATCGTTCGCTGTTTATCGTGGGTGTCTGAAACACCTAGGTACAGCATCTTATCGAACCGTCCTGGACGCAGGAGTGCCTCGTCCAGCAGGTCAGGGCGGTTAGTGGCACCAATCACGAACACGCCGTCACTGCCCTCGCTCATTCCGTCTAGCTCAGCGAGCAGCTGAGACACAATACGATCCATAACACCGCCGGAGTCACCTTTGTTGCCACGTTTAGGGGCAACTGAGTCCAACTCATCAAAAAAGACGACGCAGGGACGCGCGTCACGAGCCTTCTGGAAAACACGCCTCACGTTGGCCTCGGATTCTCCAATATACATGTTGAGCAATTCAGGACCCTTGACACTGAAGAAGTTCAGACTGAAGCTTGTTGCAATGGCCTTGGCCAGTAAAGTCTTTCCTGTACCTGGCGGTCCGTAAAACAGGATTCCACTGCGCTTTTTGAGTCCACTGGCGAACAACTCGGGGTGTTTGAGTGGCATCTCGATTGTGTCCATGATTTCACCTTTGACAACGTCAAGGCCGCCGACATCTTTCCAGCCGACTGTAGGGATTTTGGGCGCGCCAATGGAGTCGCTGAATTTGCCACGAGCATCAGAAATCGCCTTTTCTAGATCTGCTGGAGTGAGTTTGATGAGACCGCCCTGGCTCATCACGGCATCAGGAGTTGCTCGCTCGTGAGCGAGCTGTTTAGCCGTACGCACAATAGCCTTCAGATCTGGGGGCGTGAGTCCCGCGCTTTGCAAAGCCAAGGACTCTAGTGATACGTCGCCACGCAGCGCGAAGCCAATGAGTACATTTTTAGGGAAGCGCGAAATGAGAGGGTGTGTGTCGTGGGCACCGCGTGGAGACAGAAGATATCTTAAGATCTCTTTGCGCTCAGGCTCTGAGGGCACAGGGACGTCGACCTCGAACTTGAACTTGTTGCGCACACTATCAGCAATGGCATCAGGATCGCTCACAGTTGCGGCGAGCACCATGCCGCTACGGCCCACAACTTCGCTGAAGACGTCTAGCAAGCCATTGATCAGTGGCGTGTCTTTTCCGTCAACATCGTTCTTTTTTGCCAACGCCTCAAGGTGAAGCAATGTCACAAGACAGGTATTAGTGGACGCGGCGCGCTCAAGGCGAGCCTTCAGCGTAGCCAACGTTTTACCATCAGTGTCGCCTATGAGGTCGTAAGCATTCAGCACCATTTCGTGGATCCCCAAGTCCGCTGCTACGCTGTGAAGCAAAGTAGCCTTACCTGCGCCGCGCTTCGAGCTCTTGAGCAATATTGTTGTCTTCAAAGTGGCACCGCGCGGCGTCAAGCTAGCCTGGAGGAGCCGCCTCAAGTAGTGTGCATGGCTAAACAGGCCGTCTGTAAGGTTGACAAAGTCAAACACCGGCGGCAGGCCTAAGTATTGACGCCAGTGCAGTTTCGTGGAGGGCGCAAGCGACTGGTCCAGGCCGCTCTGCACCATACGCGTATGTACAGGGTTAATGACGTATTGGAGGTCGTTGCTGGGCAATCCGAGGACCTTGAACCAGGCCACTGCATCAGGGTGGGACTCCTCGTCAAGAACAACGGCGGCAAATTCAGCCTCTTCGTCCTCGTGAGAAGAGCTAGACACGAGTTTTGCCAGACTCGTGTCTATCGGCACGGCAATAATGTCATTGTTGGCCACTATGCGCGGAGTGGTGGCAAAATAAGACTTTAGGCCGCGCAAAAATGCAACCTGGTTAGAGCGCTCCGTGGAAACGGGCGACGAGATGCGAGACAGGGTGACGCCTTTCGCCATAGGCAGAGATTCCACGTCGGTGAGGCGCTCCACTTTTAAGATGCTGGGCGAGCCGAGGTTGAAAACCATCAGCGGAGGCAACAAGATCTGGTTGGTGCTGATGGCGGCCGGGTCCGGGTAGGAGTACAGGCGGATGAGACGAGGGGAAGAGACAGAGTCTGAATGCAAGCGCACAACATCACCGGAGAAGACACCCAGTCGCGCAAGACCCTCGACGTGCAGAAAGCCGATGTTCTGCGGGTCATCCTGCGGCTCTATGGGGGGCAGGATGCTTGTAGTGTGGACCGGGAAGGGCAAGCACGCGACGTCCAGCGCCACGACGTGCTCGTCTGCGGAGTTGTTGAGGAACATATCCACGGAGAAGTCGGCGGCCGTCTCGGGCGCCGGGCCTCGAGGCGAGCTATCCTTTACAACGGAGACAGTCAAGTGCTCAGGGTCGACGACGCCCTGGTCGACGGGCTCGCACGCCTTGATCGTGGCCTCGAGCGCAGGCAGATACTGGCCCTGGCTGGCGAGCCGCGGCAAGTGCTGTGCGATGGCGGCTGCGTCGGCACGGTACTGTTCGTAGCGGTCAGCGCGCTCGCAAACAAGCACGACGTGGTCCAGTTTCGGCGGTTTGACGTGCGCCCAGACAATTTCGGCGCCGTGTGGCGCCGCGGCGAGCGCCTTGGGGCTGACCTCGACGAGCCCAGGAGCCGACGAGGCGTGCGGCGACACGGCGAAGAGCGTCCACGGGATGAAAGGCACGCTTCCAGTGTGGCGCGAGCGCACGGCGATGTACGCGGAGCCTCCGTCGCCGGGGACGCCGGCCGGGCCACTTGGTACGCGAGCCACGCCAGGCTGTACTGCCCGTGAATGGGCGAGCCGGTCGAGGTTCTGCATGCGGGTGAGAAGATGCTTCCCAATGCGGGGTACAGCGTTTCGGCACTCGCGTCGCGGGCCGGTGTGTCTCTTAGTGGATCGGGGTAACGCTGAGGGTTAGGCGCGTCCCACCACCGCCAGGGCTGGGGCGCTCAGACGCTGGCTGGAGCGTGACGCTCGTGCTTCGACGCCTAGCTCTTAATTTTGGAGGCCGACAGGGGAGTTAGGCTCAAATGTTCCTTGAAAGCGCCCCGCTCGTCATTACACCGCAATAAAGCTCGGCATTAATGTGGGAGTGGGCGCTGTACATACACCCGAACTAAATTTCGCCGTCCTTCTGCGACCCTTGTTCGACATAGCGCCCTTCCAAAGAAAGTTTTATGTTTTCCAGATGTACATAATAAGGCCCTTGATGCTAGGACGCAGCGTCTTACTTTCGGAGACTCTAAATTCTAGGACTCAGCGTGCTTATTCTCGGGGACCGCTTTCGTTCTCTAATATACGAGCAACGCCGTTTTGTTTTTGAGCATCTCCGCCGGGATGTAGCTGATAGCAGCGCTGCTCTGGGCCCTTTGGCCCGTGTGGTTTGACTTGTTGACTTGGTCTCTCTCTGAGCGCATCTGAAGCGAGACACTTGTCTGTGTAGCGTTTCCAGGCGATGTTACTCCCTGAACGGAGACCAGCAGGAGAGACGTGTTGAGTGTTTTGCTTAAGACTGGCCTACTCCGCTTTAGCCTTCGTGCTCATCTCGGTGTTGATCCGCTTGAAGAAGTCGTACGCCATGTAGAGCGGGATCAGCAGCGTGGGGAGGTAGATAGCCACGAGCTTTGCGCGCTCAGGCATGGTCAACTGGGGAAACACGGCGACCTCGGCCACGCACGCGAGCGTGGTTGTGCTGGCCTCGACGCCGTAGGCGAGCACAGCCGGGTACACGCGCTTGTTCTGCTTCCACAGGTCGTGCGCCGCCCAGACAAAAAACGGCGTCTGCAGCAGCAGCTCGACCCACACAAACGTCTGCAGCCACGTCGGCCGGCTGGCCACAAGTAGGTCGCGGTTCTGAGCGATGTGGAAGTCGCCGAGGCGCTGCTGGAACGCGAAGAGCCACTCGCGCGGCAGCGCAATCGTGGAGTCGATGGCGAGCGTGATAACAACGTGCAGCAGGAAGTAGGCAATGTAGAACGCGTCCATGGATCCGTGTTGGCCGGCGGTTTTGAATGACGCTGATATCAGTGGCCGCGAGAGGTTTAGGTTAGTATTAGTAGTGCGCGGCGCACATGGCGGCCAGCAGACCCGCGCAGCCGGTGCTTTCGCGCACAGGAATGAGAGTGTGGCCCTTAAGAGGTTAGCGATTTCTTGTGGCAGTGGGCGCCAGCCACTCTACTGGCGTTGCTCTGCCTGCGTGCAAATGGGGGATGGGTTGGAGGCCCAGGGCTCACGCTCGCGACGATGCGCGCCCCTCCACGTGCTACCGGGCTCCGCGCATCAGCGTGTCTTTGGCCTCGTTGATTTTCAGGGCAAAGTAGTTAGAGCCGCCGCGGTCTGGATGGTTTGCCAGCATGATGCGGCGGTGGTGCAGGGTGATGTCGCGCTTCGAGGCGCCGGGCTGCAGGCCGAGAATGTCGAGCGCCTCCGCGTGGGTCATCTCGCTTTGGAATCCGCCAGGCAGGAATCGCGTCTGCTGAGGCTGGGCCGACGACGCGGGTCCATAGTCGACGACGCCGAACGCGCTGGGCGGCATGGCGCGCAGCCGCGTCCACGCCCGGAAGGCGGCCCTGCCCGTGCCAACGGCGGTGAGCAGACCGAGGCCGGCAATGACAGGCAGCACCATTGAGCCGCTTCACTCAGCGGTTCAAGTCTTTAGCTGAATTCCAATAGGCCTTTGGACTTTTAGGTGGGCGCCTCAGTTAGGGCACGCGCCCAAGTGTATCACGGCGCAACACCGGGGGTGCAGGTGGATCATGTTGATGGTGATAGCTCGAGTAGTATCAACCTGTTGTGCTAGTAAACCGCGACTTCCAGTGGTCTGTAATGCTTATGGTCTGTGTGCTAATGGTCTGTAGTGCTAATGGTCTGCAATGCTAATGATCTGCAATGCTAATGATCTGCAATGCTAATGATCTGCAATGCTAATGGTCTGCAATGCTAATGGTCTGTGGCGCTAACGGTCTGCAATGCTAATGGTCTGTGGCGCTAACGGTCTGTGATGCTAGTGACCTGTT
Source organism: Entelexis geochares (assembly GCA_030705075.1). Classification (NCBI taxonomy): domain Eukaryota; kingdom Fungi; phylum Ascomycota; class Dipodascomycetes; order Dipodascales; family Trichomonascaceae; genus Entelexis; species Entelexis geochares. The sequence goes on along the minus strand of JANIWL010000027.1, from coordinate 5,051 downwards.
GTACTCGTGGCCTTAGAAGGCACTGGCCTATAGCCGTGACTTGCCGTGCAACAGACCTATTGTTTGAGCGAGCACAGGCGCAAGCGGCCTAGTGTTCAAGTAAACTGTTGTTTGCGTGAACTGGTGTGCATTTCTGTGACTTCTATCGAGCTGAAATGCCACTGGCCTGGTGGACCAGAGACCTTATTAGCTACTGCTGTCTTGCAATAGCTGTAGTTGTGTCGGTGGGCTAATGTTCAAGCCGCCTGTAGCTCAAGTGGGCTATTGTCCAAGCCGCCTGTGCAAGTGGACTGTTGTGCCAACGGCTCGATGTTCAAGTGAAGTGTGGTTCAAGTGAGCTATTGTGCAAGCGCCCAAGTGTGATTCTTTTGCAGTGGCGTTCTCTCTGTCTTTGGGACCAGCACAAGCGTTCCACTCCAACACCACGGGTCCCATCGCTGGGGCACCTGCAGAGGAGGAGAAACAGTAGGCTCCGTTAAGGCTCCGTTGGAAGACATTGAGAAGTATTAGACGGCCGGGAGCCTGCGGATGACAGTGAACGGCGCATTTTTACAACGCCACATCGGTTGGAAATCAGCGGAAAGGGTATGTTTAGCTGACCTCGTCAAGGGCGTTTGCCGACGAACTGCTTCGACTAATTCGCTATTGGCCAGTCGCGCTCACGACCAGTTGCGCTCATGACCAGTTGCCCGAATCTACGGGCGAGTTGTGCTTGACTCAGCTGTCTGTTCATGCTGGAGCCGTATGAATATTGAATGCGAGCGTCGAGCGAGAAGCTCAGCCTGGCCAAGGGTGCGCTTTGGCGTACGCTTTGGCGTACGTCTGCTCAGCGAGAATAACGTGCATGCGAGCATCGGCGCATGACTCAACGAGCCAGTCAAGAATGCTTGATTCACTTTGCTTGTGATTCCCAACATGCTGGAGCATATAGCGCTCTCCCTTGCTTGAGGGCCTTTAAGCCAATCACAAGGACTAGCAGGATTGACGCCTCATGCATCGCGATTGGCGCCCTGGCTCTGTGCGGCCAGCCACTGCTGCTTGCGCCGGTGAAGCGCGACCTCCGTCTGCGCGCGCTCCTCAGCCTTGACAACAAGCGCCTCGTTGACAGGAAAGCGCGTGCCATCGAGCTGCAACGTCGGCCGCAGGGGCAGCAGCCACTCTGCCCAGGTTGCGCCCATGACCTGAGCCACGTTGGCTGACCGGCCGATATCGTATATGTTTCCGAGGGTCTGGCGGTCCGGCGGCTGGCGATAGCGCCACTGCGACGCGGGCAACGACGTGCGGTACGGCTGCGGCTCCATGGCCTCGAGCGTCGTGCTGTTGGATACGACGAGCCACGTAGTGTAAGACGCAAAGGCGGCGAGAATGATCACAAACGTGGATGCAAGAACAAAGTAGAGCGAGAAGTTCACGCCGATGAAGTCGACCATGTACTGCTCGTCCTTGAAGTAGCTGTAAACGCGGGGCACGGCGACGACGTCGGCCATGGCGCAGAGCACGAACACGTACCACAGGAACTGCACAAAAAACTTGTGGTTGCGCAGGCCGACGCAGGTCGAGAACCAGGGGCAGTGGTGGTCCATGCGCAGCACGCAGACGCCGCAGTGGCGACAATGGTGCGCGCGATCCGGCTTGAAGCACAGGCACTTGTTGCAGAAGCGGATGCCGCCGTCGTGCTTCGCCTCGACGGCCTGCTGCAGCACGAGCGGCGCCGACTCCTCGACGTCGGCGTCGCTCGTGTCGGGGTCGACCGTGAACTCCGCAAACTCCACGGGCGAGCCCGGCCCGACGCTCCACACGCGGTAGTAGGCGACGAACGCGAGCACGCCGGCCGCGCAGCCGAGCAGCAGCAAGGGCACGCGCAGGGCCGCGGGGCCGAACCGGCTCGCGTACACCATGTGCGAGACAGTGCCCCAGACGACGGCGAGCGGCACGGCGACGCGCGGCGTCCAGTAGAGGCAGCAGCAGCAGCCGCGCACGCACGTCTGCTCGGAGCAGTTCCAGTAGAGCTTGGGCCAGCACCGGAGAACCATTTCTGCGGCTCGGCGGGGACGAAAGCGCGGCGAACTGGCGGCTACTTTACGGCGCGGGCCTTGTGCGCTGGGCGGGTGCGTTTGAGGGGCGCGCGGCCGGGGCGCCCGTCTGCTACGCGTTTGTCGTGACTGTGGCGCGCCTGCGTGGTGGCGGCCGGCGCGTCCTCCTCACATGATACGCGGGCGGGCGCCGGTGCTGTACCTGCTTTCTCACTGCTTTTCCGCGGCTCGAAAGCATGCATTGACATAGAATAACTAATTTTACTTACGCGGGAACCGCAGGCGTGCGCATGGATGGCGGAGACGGCGAGTCTAGGCGCCGTACTTCTTCTGCAGCTCCTTCACAAGGGCAATGTACTCGGCCTCGGCGTCGGACTGCGAGAGGCCCTTCCGGTCCTCCCAGGCCTGCCACTTCATCTTGCCCTTGAAGTCGAGCAGGCCGGGCTTGTCGCTCGTGTTGTCGCCGACGGTCGCCTGCTTGTAAAGCCCGTAGAGCTTCAGCATTTCCTGGTCGTTGGGCTTTGTGGGCAGGTTCTGGACGGCCTGCGCAGCGGTCTCGAAATCGGCAGAGGGCATGGTGTTTTGTCGCGATGGGTGGTGGCAGAACTGCGTGGTGCGCGTGGCTATTATTTATATGTGTGCACAACAAGGCTCAGGCTGGGAGGAGGCCAGCGTGGTTTGCCCAGCACCGGTTGGGGTATCGCAGTCACGTGCAGACCACTGGTCTTCTCAATGAGGCAGGTCGTTATGCAGCGGTTTTTCCGGAAGAGCAGTGACAGCAGTGTGTGCTCAGCAGGGCTCTTAGCAACACCCTTTGGTCAACGCGCTTGTATTCTAGCGGCTTCTGTTATTGCGTGCTGCCACACGCAGTAGGTTTTAGGTTTTTTTTATAAAAATATCAATAGTAACCACTCAGCAGGGGTCCTGTTGTGGCAACGACCTTTGGTTAAAGACACTTGTATTCTAACGACGTTTGATGTTGCGTACTGCCCCGTTGTCGAACGTAGTGCGCACTTGGCGGGGTTCCTGTTGTAGCAACGGCCTTTGGTTTTAAGACGCTTGTATTCAGCGGCTTCTGTTGTTGCATGTCAACAGTACCACTCAGCCGAAGCTCCTCTTATAGCGACGGCCCTTTGTTTGCCCCATGATCTCCTCAGACGCCTTTGTACTACCGACTTCTGATGTTGCGTGCTGCCCCGCTAGTGAATGCAGTGCGTACTCAGCGTGGTAATTGTTGTAGCACCGGCCTTAAGGTCAAGACACTTGTGTTCTACCGACTTCTGATGTTGCGTACTGCCCCGTTATTGAACGCAGTGCGTACTCAGCAGCGGGGTTCCTGGTGTAGCAAAGGCCATTGGTTTAAGACACTTGTGATCTATTGACCTCTCTGTTAATGCGTGTGCGGTTGTTGCGTGGTGCCCCGTTGGTGAACGCTGTGCTAGTCGAGACATCTCGTGTCTAGCTTCCCTTCGTTTCGATTTTTTAGTTGTCGAAACATCCCCTATCTAGCCTAGCTTCTTATATTTTTCAAGTCGCGTCGCAAGCCAGGGCCCTATACATGCTGTTCTGCACCGGCATCAATGTACGGAGCTTTACGGGGCGTATACAGTTGCGCTGAGGCAGCCCGAGTCAGTTCCAACAAATGCGGCTACTCGCGAACCACTTCCTCTGCGTGGAATGCAGTCAATGGAAACCAGTTTGCGCAGCCAAACCTCCTGCATAGCACAGACCCGCATACAATCGTCAGTGTCAACAAACACGGCGCCAAAAAATCGAGCTCCATGCGCGTGTCGCCCGGTGCCATGATTCGTTGGGTCGTGCATGCTGCAGCCCTTGACGGACGGGTTTGCGCATGCGCGCTGAGTTCGCTGAGTGTGCCCCTTTTTAGCAATTGGCCGCGCCAAGCCGCTGTAGACTCCCGCCAGCATAGAATCTAAGGCATGCGTCTTTGCCAGCCGGTCATTCCTCACGACTCATCCAACGGGGCGATGCAGAGTGTCGAGCGACGCTCCTTCTACTTGAAGTACTTGGCTTCTCGCAGGAATCGTTAGCTCACGAACGCTTGTAGTAGCAGGAGATCTTCGCATAAAGAGGCGAGCCGCTGCCGCCTGGAAGACCCTTGCAGCAGAAATGCCGGAATCCTCTGAACCCCCCATCAGGACATCCTAGAACAGCTTCTTTGCAGGCTCTTTCTTCTCCTCGAAGACCTGCAGGGGCTGCCGCACGTCCTCCTGGCGCGGGATCTCGGCATCGATCTCCTCGAACACGATCTCATTGATGGCGTCGAGGGCGACGTCGTCAGCCACCTGCTCATTGTAGCGCTCCCACAGCCCGCGCGCGGAGGCCGGCGGGGTGTGGTTGAAGTGCGGCCCGAAGTTGAACCGCGCTGCACCGCCCTTGTACACAGAGATCATCGGGTAGTAGCCGAGCCAGCCGTCGTCGACGGGCGGCAGGTGCAGCCAGTAATCGAACTTGGAGAGCGGCGGGCGGAAGTCGCGCAGCGGCTCAGCAAGCGTGCCGGCCAGCTCGCCGTTGCGGTAGACCTTGACAAACGAGCCGGGAATGACCTCGCCCGGCCTTGGCTCGCCGAAGTGCTGCGGCAAAATGAACCGCTCCATCTCGAGCGACGAGCGGTAGTTCAGGCTCTCGAGCCAGAGCTGGTCGCGGTACTTGAGGGGCACGCGGCTGCGCACGGCGCCGAGCGGGCGCGAATCGCGCGGGATGCGCACATGGAAGCCGACGACGTCGCCCGGGCGCAGCGGCGCCATGAACGGCCGCGGGCGCGCGCAGTGCAGCGCCGCGCCCTCGCCGTCCTGCACGCCGTACGAGTAGCTGTCTGCTCCGACGGGGCCCTCGCAGCTCGTCTCGCGGCGCGCTATGCCCACGCGCACGTTCGGGCGCACGACCTCGACCTCGAAGTAATACTCACCGCCGCGCATGCACACGTTGCCCTTCGCGCCGCAGTACGGCCCGTCCGTCGTGACCGTCTGCGCGTCGGCGCCCTCGAGCCGGACGTGC